>VWZI01016912.1:54667-66632 GCA_013396835.1 Psilopogon haemacephalus | reverse complement strand
ATGTTGGTCAAAAAAAAAAAAAAAAAAAAGAATGATACTTTATTTTGGGATATATTCTAGAAAAATTACCCCCTTCTAGTGTGAACAAAAAGTACGTGTTAAAAAATGGCAACCAAACAAATGGATAATAAGGTGACTGTTCTCTACTTGATGTGTCTCTTGCACACACCTTCATGAGTGGTGAAAGCATTGCATGAGCAACCTTTCCTCATGCCCATCTCCTGGAACTCTGGGATTGTAGATCAAAGCACAGTCATTTTGGTATTTTTGGTTTTTTTATGGAATCACAGAATTGTTTGGGTTGAATGGACCTTAAGATCAACACAGGAGGTTCCAGGAGACACTAGAAGACAATTCTCTATGGTGAGGGTCATGGAGCAGTGGAACAAGCTGCCCAGAGAGATTGTGGAGTCTCTTTCTCTGAAGACTTTCAAATCTTTTTTGGATGCATCCCTGTATGGCCTGCCCTAGGTGTTGCTGCTTTGGCAGGGGGGTTGGATTTGATCTTTTGAGGTCCCTTCCAACCCCTAACATTCTGTGATTCTGAGATCTAGTTCCAACCTTGCTATCATAAGCAGAGACACTTTCTACTAGACTGGGTTGCTCAAGGTCCCATTCATCATGGTTTTGAACACTTCTAGGGTTGGAGCCTCCACTGATTTTCTGGGCAACCTCTCACAGAGCCTGCCCTGGAGCACTCCAAATTCCTTCCTTCTCCACCCTCTGTGGGTTTGAATGGATAGGAGAAGAAGGCACAAAAACTTCTTTCCCCCTCCCCACCCTGCAGGCTTGAAGGGGAAACAGCAAAAGGCACCTTTCCACATGTGTGCTGACTTGTGTCGAAGCTCCCACTAGAAATTGGGTTCATGATGGGCTGGGTATTTCACGCCCAGTATAAATTGGCAAATGGACACTTTGTCTAAAAAAGGCATAAATAGAGCAAGCGAAAAGGCATGAGAGGTCCTGCCTGGAAAGAGTCCCTGCCATGAGAGTTCCCATTTGCACCATCCCTGCTTTTGGATGGTCCCCCACTTCTGCACCATTCTGTGCAGTCTTGCAAGCTTGACAAGTCCGTGGTCCATTTGAGAGAGCTGCTGGTGGCACCTGGACCCAGATAATTTGGGAGCCTGCTGCAGCCAATTTCCTGGCTGCTATTATGGCTGGAGAGATCCTAGCAGTTTGGCTCTCCCTTGCTGCTACTGAGGCAGCATGGCTTCCATGAATCTCTGTCTTGTGGAAAGTGTATTTTTGAGAGACCACTGAGTTTGGTGGAGTATCCACCTGCCTTAGATTTTTGCCATTTGGATTTTGTGATTGGATATTGCTTGTAGAGTCAGAATCAGCTAAGCCACAGAGAATCTAGCAAGGGATCATCACTGAATACCTATCTCAACGTTGTGAGTAAAGCCTGCTGTTCCCTTAATTCTTCACTCAGCCCGATTAATAGTAGGGTAAAGCTGTGTTTATTAATAGTAGGGTAAAGCTGTGTTTGTAGCTTAGCCTTTTCCATTTTCTGACTTCCTAAATCTCTAAATTTTTCTATAGCATACTTAGATTTTTCCCAATCAAATCAAGCCTGTAAATAAACCTAAAACTAGTTCTGTATATAGCTTGAGGGCAGGATTTTCAGGGAAATAAAATAATTATATTTTTATAATTCCTGACTTGGCCACATTAATTCCCTGCCTCCATGACAAAGATTCACCACCAACACAGGGAAGAATTTCTTCCTGAAGTCTAATCTAAATATATATTCCAGTTTAAAGCCACAACCCTTCCTTCTGTCACTGCATGCCTTTGTAAAAAAGTTCCTTTCCATCTTTCCTGTAGGCCACGTTCCAACACTGGAAGACGGCTATAAGGTCTCTCCAGAGCCTTCTCTTCTCTATAATGAACACATCTCTCAGCTTGTCTTCAGAAAAGAGGTGGTTCAGCCCTCTGATTGTCTTTATGGCCCTCCTCTGGATCCATATCGTTCTTGTGTTGAGGACTCCACAGCTGAACACAATATTCCAGGTGCTGTCTCACAAGAGTGGGGTAGAGAGGCAGAATCAGCTGCCTTAATCTGTTGGCCATGCTTCCCTTGATGAAATTCAGGATAGGGCTGGCTTTCTGGGTTTTAAGCACACATTGCCAGCTCACATTGAGATTCTCATTGACCAGCACTCCCAAGTCCTTCTCCTCAGGACTACACTTGGCTTTGTTGAACTTTGTTGAACTTACATGACCCTAGTGAACATGCTTATCTTGTCTGTTGTGCAGGAATGATGTTTGCAGGACATGGTCTGCAATTTGAATATGACATTGGTGATTGGCTCAGAACCCACATGGAAGAATTTTGTATATTTTATTTTCCACAAACTACAAACAAAACTACAAACTTAACTCAGGAATAGAAATACCAGTCCTGGTTATTTAAAATCAGAAATTATGAAGAAATTAATTGGTAATGTAATTCCAGGTTTTACATTTTCCAAGTGCAGTTAGTTGATAGCAAGGTTCCCCATCAATTGAAGAAGTACTGACTTATAAATCCAAGATGTTAATGATTGTAGAATCATGTAGACTGCACCTTGAATTGTTTGATCTCTCCTTTCTTTAATACATTTGCTATGTATACTTGATCCTGGCAATGATCTTATTGCTGTCTATGCATTATATGGGGCCAACGTGAGACATCTGGTCCTGCACCTTTGAGATTATCACAGTTTTATGCAAAGGCCAAGATCATACACAAACACTGAACAATTAACCAACAAAGATTAATAACTCCTTATCTTAATTTAGGGTTGATTTAGAAGTATCACACCTGGTCAGATAATTTGAGGTTCCAGGACCAGATAGCTGCTTTACTTGCCTTTGGACGTGCAGGTAATTGGCCAGTTTTGCTGGTCCTTGCAGTTCCCATCTGTGAAGCTATTCTTCTCATCCTCTTGGTGGTGGATGAGATAAGAAGGAAGAAAAAAATATCTAATACATAAAGAGGAATCCATCTTTTTCTGAATTACCTTTTTTGTTTGTTGTTAGGTCTGTCTAAACCTCTTCTGTTCCCCCTCAATAGATGTGAGCTGTAAAATAGCACTGCCAATTTGGCTCCACCTTGTCTCCTGATCAGCCTTGCAGACTGCAAGTGATGGGACTAGAGGCCAGAGACCAGGTACTTCAGGCAAGCGGGGTCTGAATATCATAGAGATGAAGGCTGTGGGGTTTAGAGAAGGGGGTGTGATAGCTCCCCCAAGGGAAATATACCTCTGAAGTTCTAGAAGCAGAATGAGTACTTGTGCATAGCTAGAATCTTCAGCACAAATAGTTTGTGAGTGTCACTAAAGAATGAGGAATGGGTACAGCACTTGATGAGGTGTGCAGCTGTTTTGCCACCTAATGACACTCTTTGACACTCTGTTAAGGCCAAAGAAAGACATTTCAAGCCTATTGCATTAGTTGTGCCTAATGATGCGTAGAACACAAAGTTCTAATCAGATATCTAATCTTAAACCTGGATTTTTAGATGAACAAAGGACATTACTGCTACAGTGTAGTGAAATCAATTAAAATTCATAGAATTAAGGAAGGCAATGTTTTCCTGCTTAAAACACAGTCATGTTGCTATTCATGTGAAGTCATATAATGTAAATAGACTAAATGGTCTCTGTCTATAGTCCTGCAAAACCTTGAACATCATCTAACAATAGGATGTGTAGAGAATTATTATCTCTGGCCTTCAGGACTCTTCTCCCAGAGGACCCATCTTTGTTCTTTTTGGGAAGGAATTCAGTCATCTTAAAAAATAATTAAATAATGAAAAGTTATTTGGAGAACACTCACCAGCTTGTTTAGTTGTCTTGTTAACAGATCAAAGAATTCTTATGTGATTTTTATGTAACATTCATGTATGATGCTTCCTTTCTCAGCATAAGTAGTGACTTGGCTGTGGCCATGGTTATATTTGTTGTGTTCTATGTTAACACTATTGTACTTAAGAGCCTGTTTTTCCAACTGAGCTTTCTAAATGTCCTGCAGATACACAGTCTATTTTCACACTAACACAAAAATGTTTCTAATTTTATCATGCATAGCTTGACTTTACACAAATATAAAATTTGATGCTTGAATGGCTGATATAATATTAATGGTGAGATTTATTTTAAACTTCACTGGGCTAAAGGATATTCTTGCCCTAGAGCACACTTGCTTTTCAGATATGTTTCTAAGGTCCTTAAAATTGGAATGATATGCAGGCTCTCTTTTAGTTTGTGTGGATACTTTATCTTTACAGCACTTAAAGTACACTATATTTCTTATGTATATTTTAACTTAACTTGCTAATATGTAGAACTGAGGGCTGGCTGTCAAGAGGGGGGTGACAGGCACTTCTCACTGTGATAGGACAAGGAGCAATGGAAGTAATCTGCAGCACAGGAGGTTCCACCTCAACACAAGGGGAACTTCTTTACTGTAAGGGTCTCAGAGCACTGGAACAGGCTCCCCAGAGACATTGTGGAGTCTCCTTCTCTAGAGACTTTCAAGGCCTGTCTGGATTCATTCCTCCGGGATCTGAGCTTGATTGTATGGTCCTGCTGTGCAGGGGAGTTGGACTCAATGATCTCATTGGGTCCCTTCCAACCCCTGACATCCTGTCATCCTGTGAACTGGGTGCATCTTGATTGTGCCTCATTCTAACTTTCTTCTGGTCTTATCCCAGGAGAGTTAACGTATTTGAATAAACCCATTTTCCTTCATAAACTTAAAAGAAAACACAGGAGACACTCTTCAGAGTATTTTCTAAACATTACGAAGTTCAGTTTTTGTATGTTCCTTTTCACTCCGTTACTTGAAGACCTGAGCTCCTTTCCAAGTTCTGCATGACTAATTCTTGTTTTTATGTTTGTGTCGTATACATGTGATGCTCTGGATCTGTCGTAACTGAGACCAATACACCTATGAATAATATATCTTGTTTATGATTGCACTCAGTATTTTACAAAGCGTAGACACATGTCAGGTCATTCACAATGAATTAGAACAAACCCTAAGAGTCAAAAAACATGCTGAAAATCAACATAGCATGATCAGATCAGGTAAACATTATCAACCACTATTTTTAGTTCAATATTAGTGTTTTGTGAGTATGAGAAAATACAAATGCATTGGGATGTGCTGAAAATGCCACCAAGATCATATTCTTGAAGTACTGCTCTACTTCCTGTGCTAACATGTCAGATATGGGCAAACACTGGGAATTAGGAAAAACATTACTCTCCTTCTAGGCTAAATCTTTCACCAAGACTATTCAGCCAGGGAGTAAAAACAATTCAATAGAACACAAAATGTGTATTCTTCAGGTTAAGGGTGATTGCACAAGCTGATCCAAATCTCTGAATATGTTTATGTCTCTTTTTCCCAAAGATAAAGGCCAAAATACTGTGGACAATGAGCATTTTATTAGTTGTTCAAGGTAGGGGTCTGCCACAAAATTGTTGAAACTCCTGGTTGTCTCTATGAATGGAAGTATCTTGGAACAGTTTGATAAATTTCAGCTGACTGTAAGAATGCACATCTGACATGGTTTGAAAGTCTGAAATAGAAATCAATGTATCAGTGAAATTGGCTTGACTTATGTAAAGAACATACTTCTGGTGCTTAAACAAACCTGTATGCTTCTCATGTACAAAACAGTGGAAGGAGAGGAAATAAGAACAGAGATCTTTATTGTCCACAAAGTACCTCAAAACAAAGATACTTTTTCTAAAAGGGGTTTATGCTTAGCACTCAAGAAGTTGTTCTTAACGTGTAGTATATTGAAGCAGAATGCCTATTCTGAAAATGGTGGTCTTGGCGGGCAAATTCTGCTAAAATTGAGAATGTACAGGACATAATACAAAAGAGGAGAGAAGAAACTCAGCTGGTGCTACAGTTTTAAATACAACCTTTATATATTTTCTCTCCAATTCAGTGAGAACATTATTACTTTACAGCCCTTTTTCCTTAGAAAAAGAGTAAAGTCTGTCATGCTCAAACAAAAACCTATATCATCCCATTAACTTGAGAGGGATTTGTATGTGCTTAGCACTTCTCAGAACTTGGACTTTGATCCTTACATAAGTCTCATATGCTGAATTTGCAGAGTCACAAATCTGGAAAAAAGATTAAAAAAAAACAAAAAAACAAACTAACCCAAGCCCTACTTTGGTGCTTTTGGGTTATGGTCAGGCCAGCAATAGTGAAAGAGTGGCTTTCCCTGTAATATTTCTTAACTATGACTTTTCTTCCCATTCAGCAGTGGGAAACCTGACAGCATACAGAAATTCAAAACAATCTTTGAGAACTTTTCCCCCTCATTGAACCCTAATATAGCTCTGTTGTCCTATGTTTCTTTGGCTGTGAACCCATAGGCCTTGACTTCACGAATGGACTGTTGCTCCCAGACTGGTGCTAAACATACCACCAATGTTCATCCAAGAAATTATATTTATGAACAATTTGTGAGAAACTAAACATAGCACAAAAGTAAAGATTTGACTTGAATATTTTTGAAACTCAAGTTCTTAATTCCTGCATGTATCAGTTCCTCCTCCAGCGAAACACCTGATACGTTATTCTCCTTCCTTTGCTGGTTCAATAGAGTTCTGTAGGTTTAAACAATGCTGTCTACCAAGAAACCTAAATATTTTCAGGCTGTATTCTTTGGAAGCACATGGACAATCAAAATGGAACAAGTGGGAGAAGGAAGCATTATCCCTACTTTACTGATGGAAATGAAAACCCAGAGTGTCAATGGTTTCCTCACAGACACACAAAGAGGTTTGTGGAACAGTTTCAAGATCTCAAATTAATGCTGTAACCACAGGGCCATTCCTTTCTTGGATGAGTGTGTGGGGGCCATGCAACCACTTCAGCATATTTGAAGCACCATTATTCAAGTACTTCTGTTTCTCTAATAAAAAATCTACGCACACATGCTATTTCAGAAGAACTGCACAGACGTGCCCAATAAAAATACCCACTGGCATGCTAATGAACATCGAGCTCAACTATCAAAAATTAAAAGCCTACCCTTCACAGAGAGCTTAAAGTACATAATATAGCTTCCATTACATGTCTTGCAATGCCAAATCTCTTCAGAGGAGCCATGGTTCTAATTTACTCTTATTTAAAACCAAACTGCAAGAAAACCACAAAATTCCATAAACCTCAGTGATGTGCCCCAGGGGGCATTTGGCACATCACCGCTTGAAACCTATTTTGTTTCCAGTCCCACTGAAATTGCGTCAACTGCTGTTCCACTATGAAATATTAGCATTTTTAGCTTGTACATCCTGCTGAAAACTACGAAAACCTTATGGATGTGTTGGAAAACTTGTCCCCTGTTCTGAGACTTACTGGAGTCCTCATGGTCTAACATGGTTGCTACCCCTCATGCAGAAAAGGTTGAAGCTGTTGGTTTTAATTCTAGAGGCCTGGAAAACATTATGTTCTCAGTAGCCACATGTCAAATATGTGGAACTTATATATAACCCTGTAGGAGATTATTTAATTTGCTGCTAGACTCTAACTAGGCAAAATTAGGCTGTATATCATTAAACCTTTCATGTTTATTGGTTTTGGGTTTAAGACAGAACTCTTGATAAGCAGTGTGGTTAGTATCTCTCTTGTGTTAAATCCTTTTCTGGATAGAAATTAAATGAGAAGTCAACCTGGGTTTGATTAAGTTTTCTGTTTGTGATGAACTGAGCTAACCATAGAAATTAACTATTTTAGTTTAGGCAGTGGTGTGTTGGATAACCACTAAGTTTTAGAGGGAAAAACCAAAAAATGAATAAACTACTAACCATGTAGTAGCTTCAGTGACCTTTGACTGACTTTTTTTTTTTTATTTTATATTTTTTCCCCCCAAGTGTTTTGGTCCAAGCTTTTAAACTTGTAACCTGGACATCTAATGATCTGAAGTCTTCAGGATTTTAGATGTTCTTTTAATGTGATACAATTTTTTTTCTGTAGTAGGGAAATACTTAAAGAGATTCTTTTGCACCATTTAAAGTGATTACCTTCCCTGAGCACATAAAAATCTCAGATAAACATAGAAACTAAGCAGAGAAAGCAGCCATTCACCAGCCATTTACACCACGCTCTTTCTCATTTGATTTTCTAAATAGACATGCATCATTTCTGTAAACTATGGAAATTGTCAGAACTGTAACATGTCTATGGCATTATTGGGGGAGGCTAAAATTACCAACATTTCAGAAAAGAAGTTATTTTTGTAACTGAAATGAACAAGACAAGCTGTAGGCAGAAATGAGTTTGTGTTTGTGTTGTTCAGTATACTTAATGTTGTTTAAATTATGTTAAACAGTAGGGGATAACTTGATGGAACTCAGGTGAAGATTTTTTTGGCACAGATGTAACAGAGCTGGTAAAAATATGTAGGAGGAAGTGGTTAAGATCAAGCATTCTAATAATTACTTTAATATTTCTGCAGAGGATGGATGAGATTTGAGATATTGATGAGAATGGTGAGAATGGTGTGACAACTCAAGACAGGTTTTAAATTATAGACATCTGTGCAAATAAGACATTAATGCAAAATTTGCATCTGTAGCTTCAAAAGAACAACAGACATGTGAAAGGCATTGAAGGTTTTGAGTTAGAACTAGGAAATTAATCAGAGATTAAGATTATTTTCAACATAAATTATGAGATAGGATCTGGAGAGAAGCACTCCAGGTGGGAGATAAGTTCCCAGGTTCCCTATTTTCTCACTTTATGGTAACTGTAAACTCAGGAGTGAAAGGGAGATGGAGTGAATGTATGAATTCTTATTCTTTAGATTTTATGGCCAAAAAAAAATTAGAAAATTCTGTAGCAGCTCAGTCCAGAATTGCCTGGAGAGGTCTGGGGGGAAGCTGTGGGGACTGCCAGTAACTTTTTTCCAATAATCTAATTTAAAACCTTATCTGAAGAGATTTTATTATAGTTTTTTATATAGATCTTTATTAATCTGTCTCTCTCAAATTCGGAAAGGATACAACATGAACCTTTTCGATCTGATTTTTAAAAATGTGCTTCTTCGTTGGTTTGTATTCAGACAAAAGTCAGGTTTCAGTGTGAATCTTATTCAAAAGTGTGTAAAATCAAAGATATCCACTGAAACTAAACTTTCACATACTAATTCTCTAAATACATTTCTCTGTCACATAATTTTAAATTCTTCTGCTTCTTGGCAGTTCCTTGAAACAGAATGAATATTTCTTTCATGGAGCAATTTTCCCCTCTATACAAGTCTCAAAAATAACCATTTAAAATTGCATATTATGCTGAAGCTTGTATTTGTTTTCTGAATCCTTCAGTCTAAGCAGTATATTTTCCAGAGCATTGATCATAGTGATAGAGACATACAAAGTGCTTTCTGAGAATCATGTAATTACACAATAAAGATGTTTATATATGTTTGTGAGAGAAGAAACAGTCTTTTATGTTGATTATCTAGAAGTCACTTCAGTATACTGTAGCAAATAATAAGAGTGTGGAAAAATAATTGTCTATGAAAGTCTTTATTTTTGGTCTTAGTGTGCTTGCTAGTCTGTTCAGCGTTCTGTGAACAAAGTAGAAGTATGAGGTACCTTCCATGTCCTTAATTCTTGAAAGTTGATCCTCTCTGCTATATTGGGTAAGGCTCTGTGTTCTACTGAAGTACAGGAATGTATTTATGCCCATAGCAAAGAACTTTGACTCAAACTATGAGCTGAAATATATTCACAGCAGGTGGCTACTAAGCCATGCTTTAAAGAAAGTTATTCTGGATAATATGTGATGACAATTTAAAAAGCATGTTTGGTTTTGGTGTTTTTTTTTTTTTTTTTTTTTTTTTTTTTNTTTTTTTTTTTTTTTTTTTTTTTTTTTGTTACTAATGTTTGCTGCGAGTATTGGCACAGGTCTTCTTCATACCTGCTCAACCAAAAGTACCTGGATCTGCAGGAACAAGTAGCAGCAGGTGGGAAGGGTGCTTTTTTTCTTTTAATCATCTCAGCATTCATCTTAAGAGGCTTTAAAGGTGGAGAAATTCCTCATTTTTTTCCTTAAAATTCTTTCTTCAAAGAGAGAGTTTGTCTCCTTCCACCTGGGGCAAATTGGCTCATATTCTGGAACATGTGGATTTTATGGTTTACATAATCCACACATGTCTTCCTGTGAGCACAGGATAGGATGATATCTCTTAATTTGTTTGTTTGAAAACCAACCAATACTGAAACAGAGTTAGAGTCCTCAGCTTTCTTTGTCTCTTGTGTAATCACTTCTTTATTAACTTAAGTGAGCAGTCAGTGCTGGCCTTATGCCAGGGGAGCTTTTCCAGGTCATCCTAACCAGGAGAAATATTTTTTTTTTAACAAGAGAAAATAATCTTTGAGGGGAAAAAAAAAAGAAGCCAAAAGTAATGACTCTTTGGAAGTAATTTCTTTATTTCATTTGTATAGATATAAGGACACCAGGTACATTCATGGCTGGATAACTGAAGCTGGATAATTTGAAATGTTATTCTAGGTAATTTTCCACAACTACAACTCTCCTAATTTCTGTCTTGACAATGTATATTTTAAACTCTCTGGTCAGAAACTATATTTTCCTATACCTGAGTAAAATGGTTCTTTCTACAAGTTTATGTGTGCATTGGCTTAATATTAGTGTTGATTAGCACAAAAACTCAGTATCATAGACTATAAACCAATTCCTTTGTTCCAACTCTCATAATGTTTGTGAGCAATGTAAAGTAACACTTCCTATAGCATTTAGTAACAAAGAAGGGTTTTCTGTCTTTAACTCGAAATCTGTTATTTCTTACTTTGTTTGTCACTTGGCATTAGTTAGATGAGACTCCAAACTAAATCTTTATTGTGAGTTGCCCTCCCTACTTTGCTTTGGTTGGTCTCTCATTACCAAATCTAAAATCCCATATCAGCTTGAAAAAGTCTCTGAATGTAGACACATTGGCTGCCAGAATAAAAATAAGAGCTCTTTTTGGGCTAGGAGTGAAAGCACATGGAGCCTCTTGTTTGCATCACATTTGTTAGCATCTCATTTGCAGGCAAAATGTTGGGAAAGACTGAGGGCAAAGCAAGAAGTTCTGATGACACAGTGCATGGAAAGGCTACATTTATCAGATAACAGTTGGGTGAGATTTCTGAGTGTCATAGTGGGAATGTCATAGTGAGCCATTTATAAAGAATAATCATGTCATATTAATGTATTTGTGCTGTTTTAGATGATACTGTGGCATACTTCAATGGCTGTGAAAACTCACTGAAGCAACCCTTAGGTGAGTCACAGGATCATAGGATGGCTTGAATTGGAAGGTACCTAACACTGAATTGTCATCCCTTAGACACAACATTACTTGTGGAGTAACACACAGTTGATTATCTCCTATTATATTTTGAAATTTATGACTTTTGATGGAAACAGAGATACTGGTGAAGTTCCTGCTGACTGGAAAAGGGCAAATATAACACCTATCTTCAAGAAGGGAAAAAAAGACAACCCTGGGAACTACAGACCAGTCAGCCTCACCTCTGCCTGGCAAGATCATGGAGCAGATCCTCCTCAAGGCTCTTCTAAGGCAGATGGAGAACAAAGCAGAGGTGCCTGATGCCAACCAGCATGGCTTCACCAAGGGCAAATCATGCCTAACAAATTTGGTGGCTTTCTACGATAAAGTCACAGCAACAGCGGACAAGGGAAGGGGAACTGATGTCATCTACCTAGACCTGAGTAAGGCCTTTGACTTTGTCCCACATGACATCCTGGTCACCAAGCTGGAAAAACATGGACTTGATGGGTGGACAACTCACTGGATAAGGAATTGGCTGGATGGTCCCACACAGAGAGTGGTGATCAAGGGCACAATGTCCATCTGGAGACCAGCGACAAGTGGCGTCCCTCAGGGGTCAGTGCTGGGACCAGTGCTGTTTAA
>VWZI01016912.1:1380-50375 GCA_013396835.1 Psilopogon haemacephalus | reverse complement strand
AGAAGTTCTTCACAGTGAGGGTGGTGAGACACTGGCACAGGTTGCCCAGGGAGATTGTGGCTGCTCCCTCCCTGGATGTGTTCAAGGCCAGGCTGGATGCAGCCTTGAGAGACACTTTCTAGTGGGAGGTGTCCCTGCCTGTGGTGGGGGGGTTGGAACTGGATGATTTTTGAGGTCTCCTCCAACCTATAGCATTCTGTGATTCTATGATTTTACCCTAGACACAGCCTGTCCTAGTGCTCAGGGTAGGCTTGGCATGTGAAGATGGAAAACATGGATGGAACTGAAATTCCCTGTTTTATCTGCAATATTTAAGTGTTTGGAAAATAATGATATTTAAATGTATATATACAGTTGCTTTCTCCCCCTTCCCCTCCCCCCCCCCTCTTTTTTCCCTATTTTAATTTTTTTTCCTTCTTCCTTTTGCTATAATTTATATGACAGAATATTTTTGCTTTTGATGATGACAGTGGCTTCACTACAATGCTCATAATATAAATATTAGCAATATAATATTCTTTATGTGAACCAAGAAAAATATAAGATAGGGAGAGGAAGAGTTTCAGAAATATCTTTCCTATGCAGGTTCTGGACAGCTTGCATGGATTTTTAATCTTTATTGTTTTGTTAAAAAGGAAGATAAGCAGGTGGAGTAAATTTAAGCTACTAAATCAAAGCAAATGTACCATCAGGTGGTTGACACTTAAAATAATGAGAGCCGGAAAAAGGCAAAAGAGTCCATTCTCTTTTAAAAAACTTACCTAGGGTTAGACATCTAGAAAACAAATGTTCAAAGCCAAAGTGATTTTCTTTAATGAAATTAAGAACTCGTATATTAATGGGTCTTAGTCCAACAGAAGTTGGTCTTATTCATGGAGTCAGTATGCAACCTTTTTCAGCAGACATGACTGCACTAGACTTTTTGTAAAGATGTAAAAAGTCTCCCAAACTGACTTCTGTAAGACATTGCATAGCAATATTGTATATCAACACAACAAAGACAAAGAAAATAACTAACATGGGTGTTGCATACATATATAATTTTAAATTGTTTGGTCAAACCACATGCTATCATAATTCATGTATACTCATGGTCTTTGTCTTAAACCGCTCAAAAAGTACTGGGTTCTGACATGTCTCTGTCAAATAACTTATTGCTTTAATATATATTTTTTTTCTAAGTAAAAGATCATACAAATAAAAGCCTTTTTCCTTTACCTTTTTTTAAAAGTAAAAATCTGTTTGTTAAACCAGTGAGTGCTACATGTGTCTTGCCCTGTAACATCAAAAGATGTGTTTTGACAAATGGCCGTTTCCACTGTCACTCCATACAAACAGTTGTCCCAAACATCAGATTAAACATGTAGAGAATGTTCTGGAAACGTTTGATTAAAAGTACATGCTTTTTTTGACTTAACAAAAATGTTTTGAAATAATATTTGCTTTCCTCACTTTTTCTTTCACGTACTTTTCCCTGTCCCAAACTGGGGCTTTGAAACATTTTTGCACTCCATAAACTTATGGATGATGTTTACCTGAAAGAAAATTATGTCTGTAGCCACCATAAATTTATCAGATAATATTTATGTCAGTATAGGCAAATATTTTTCACCAATTTAGGCATAGGAAAATGAAGAATGTAGTGAATGGTTTTCATAGTTGCTGCATATTAGCTTTGTTTGTTTGTTGTGTTTTGAAAATGTTCTTTCATGACTGAATTATTTCCGTGTGGAGAGTGCAGTGTTTCAGTGGGCAAGTGACTGAGCATTGAGTGTTTCCTTACTTTTAAGACGTTGTTTCCCTAACCTTTAAGACAGACCATAGTTTAGCTGCACTCTTGGATGCTTTGTTCACAGCAAGAGCGAGGGTAATAAAGTCATGCAGAGTAGACATCTCACTGAATTTCCATGAAGCCTTGGTACAACTGGGTACTGCAAAGATGGTAGAAAATCTGCAAACCTTTAGATCTGAACATAGTCCCATTGAGAGTAAGACTGCTGTGTGGTTATGCGCCTTGAAGCTGCTAGGTACTTATGTTCGTGCATGATTTGTAACACCTGTCAAATGCAGGGTTCTGCATTTTGGCTACAACAACCCCAGGCAGTGCTACAGGCTGGGGACAAAGTAGCTGGAGAGCAGCCAGGCAGAAAGGCACCTGGAGGTGCTGTTTGACAGGTAACTGAACATGAGCCAGCAGTGTGCCCAGGCACCCAAGAAGGCAAATAGCATCTTGGCTTGTATCAGGAATAGTGTGGCCAGCGGAACCATGGAAGTCCCTGTGCTCAGTGCTGGTTAGGCTACATCATGAGTACTGGGTCCAGGTCCGGTTGAGGTTGAGGTGCTTTACCGTGTCCAGAGAAGGGCAATAAGACCAGTGAGGGGCCTGGAGCACAGCCCTATTAGGAGTGGATGAGGGAGCTGGGGATGTTCAGCCTGGAGAAGAGGCGGCTCAGGGGAGACCTTATTGCTCTCTACAACTACCTGAAAGAAGGTCGTAACCAGGCGGGGGTTGGTTTCTTCTCTCAGGCACCAGTGACAGAACAAGAGGACACAATCTCAAACTGCACCAGGGCAGGTTTAGGTTGGATTGTAGGAGGAAGTTCTTTGCAGAAAGAGTGATTGGCATTGGAATGGACTGCCCAGGGAGGCGGACGTGTTTAAGAGAAGGCTGGATGAAACACTTAGTGCCATGGTTTAGTTAATTAGAAAGGTTAGGTGACAGGTTGGACTCAGCGATCCTAGAGGTCTTTTTCAACCTGGTTAATTCTGTGATTCCATGATGTGATTTCTTCTCTTTTGCCATCCAAGGAGATTCATCTACCTTGATCTATGTTTTGACAGGGTGGTCTTTTAAGTTTCCTTTTTAGGATTAAACAAGCTTTGCTGTGTCTAAATCTTTAAATCTGCACAGCCACAGCTACTCTGCTGCCACTCGTTGAGGCCTCCACTCTAGTCAAAGGCCAGGCTGAGAGAAAAATATGTGCAAATGGCAATTCATCCTAACAGGAGATAAATATCTGCTGTAGAAGATGAGTCACCTTCTGGAGTCCTGCTCCTTTCCTTCTGCTGAAAAAGAGCCTGGATAACTGCCTAACATCTGGACTGCTAACACTAGGTGTGACGGTCCTCTCCTGAGGGACACCCACAGAGAAGGCCAGGCAAGAGTCAGTTCAAATCAACAGGACAACCAAACATCCAGAACAAGCAGCAAATTCCAGCAAATCTGGAATCTCACTTTGTGTGCCACAATTCTCTGAGCAGTTTCCAGAATAACAATGGTCACTGACCTACAACACATTCAAAACCTACCAGCTCTACCCGGCTTTCCCCTGTCAACTAAAGTACAAAATGCTTTGCTGGCAAAAAGCTTTGACTTTTATAATATCTTTCCTTTTTTTCCTATTGAGATGTATTAATTATAATTAAAAAAAAAACAAACAACAAAACAAAAAACCAACACATTTTAAAAGCAGCTTTCACACTATCTTCTCTTAAAAATAAAAAGGAAGAGGCCTGAAACAGGCTTCCCAAGGGCAGGTTGTGGAGTCTCCCTCTCTGGAGATATTCAAGACCCAGCTGGATGTAATCCAGTGTGCTCTGCTATAGGTGGTCTTGGCAGTGATGAGGGATGTGCTGATCTTTCAAGGTCACTTCCAGCCCCTAACATTCTGTGATTCTGTGTTTATAAAAGTTGCACTGAGAGACTGTGTGACTTCTGGACACAATTACATGGATATAGTTCATGTGAAATTAGAAAAGAGATATGCAGTTATGGCCTCTCCTGTCCAGGACTGAATCTACATATTTCTACTTTTTTTTGGTGGTTTTTTTTTATAAATATAGGTATTTATTCACCTCACTCAAAAATCGCATGCTGCTATAAACTGTATTATTACTGCTACTAACTGTAACAGAAAAAAACCCTGTGCATTCTCACTTTAGCTGTCTGTATTTCTTCATTGAATGCTGCATTTAATATTAATGATGCACATTTTGTGTATGAAACAGATATGCAATAGCATGTATTTCTTCCTTTCTCTGTTAATCCAGGGAACTTGTATGTGTTGAAAAACAAACAGAGAAACAAATATATGACACTCATCATACAGATTAAATCTTGGCAGTGAAAAGATTCATTTTTCCATGTCTCAAGCTATGGTCACTGTCAGTAATTGTTTTTTTTTTCCTTTGCGAAAAGCAACTGGTTAGTACTGGAAATACAATAAGGACACAAAATTATGCCAAAGGCAAAACTGAAAAGCATAAAAATGTGTCATACAATATACTTATTTTCTTGACCTTTTAAATATGTTCAAGACTACAAACAGGTGGGATGCCCTTCTTTTTTCATCCATTTACAAAGATGGATATATTTTTATGTCAGAGCTAGAAATTAAATCTTTGATAGACTTGTGAATTTCTAGAATTCTACAGATATAGCCTGGAAATTTGACCTGCCTTTGTACTCATTGATGAAAAATATTTGAAAAGATTTTGACATCTCAAGGAAGCATAAAATGTAGTTTAACATTCTGTGTGACCTGAACAGACGGAAGTAATAAATATTGTATTGTAAAGGATGTTATCCCTGTTGATTCATGGTCAGCATTCTTGGATGTTAACAGTTCAGAGAAGAAATTCTTTTTAATATTTTAAATAGAGGTAATATATTCTCTATAATAACTTTATCAGTGATCTTGAGAAGGGGAACAAATGTACCTCCAGTAAGTTTGCAGAGTACACTAATTTGGGTGGGAGTCATGATCTGCTTGGGGGTAGTAAGGCTCTAAAGAGGGACCTGGACAGGTTGACTTTATGGGCAGAACCAAATTGTATGAGGTTCAGCAAAGCCAAGTGCACTTGGATGGTAACAACCTCATGTAACACTATAGCCTTGAGGTAGATTGGCTAGAAGGCTGTCCTGAAGAAAATGACTTGGGGGGGGTTGGTTGACAGCCAGCTGAATATGAGCGGTGTGCACAATGACCAAGAAGGCCAACAGCATCCTGGCCAGTGTCAGAAAGAATGTGGTTAGTAGGACTAGAGAGATGATTAACTCCCTGTATTTGGCACTGGTGAGGCTGCAGTCTGAGTGTCTGAGTACTGTGTTCAATTTTGGGGCACTCACTACAAGAAGGACATTGAGATGCAGAAGCATGTCCAGAGAAGGGCAACAAAGCTGGGTAAAGGTTTAGAGGACAAGTCCTATGAGGAATGGACGAGGGAACTGGAGTGGTTTTGTCTCGGGAAGGCTGAGGGTAGACCTTATTGCTCGAGGTTTATATCAGCTTCTTTCCCCAAGCAGTAAGATATAGAATGAGAGGAAAGAGTCTCAGGTTGCACCAGGGGAGACTTAGGTTGGACATTAGGATAAAAATCTTTACTGAATGGGTTGTCAAGCACTGAAACAGGCTGTCCACTGAAGTTATTGAATCATCATTCTTACAAGTATATCAAATACATTTACATAGGGATGTGGTTTAGACTTAGTAGTATTGGAGTGATTGTACTTGATCACCTTAAAGGACCAAATGATTCTATGATTCTTTGATTCTAAGCACTCTCTGCTTTTTGTGGTTTTGTTTAATCTACTACAAATATGATAAGGTTTCTTGCATAGATGTTATACTAAGTGATACCTGTAGACCTCTACCGTAAGAACATTTAGTAATTGCTTTCATAGACTATATATATTCAGATAAAACTGAACAAAATTGAATGGCAGTGGAATAGGCTGGATCTTCTTGTTATTGCGAGAGCTGAAGAGGACTGGCTATAGGGGTTGACAGCTCCTGAGTCAAGTTTCTTATAGTTGTGTGCTCCTTTACAATCTGCATTAGTATTATCTTCGGTTTGTGACCACTGTTATGGAAGGGGTTATTATTAATTAATGCAAGATAATTTCCCAAAATTAATATTATTTATTAATTTTCAATATCCAAATTTTCCAACCCCAGCCACTTATTTTTAATATTGAACAGGTTCAATTGTAGCATTTATGGAATGATTACATAAACAATATTTAGATCTAGAAGTATCTTTTAATATGCATAAACGATCAGTTCAATTTTTAACTACTAATTAACACTGGAAAATCTCTTGTGATCAATAGTGCCGCTTGGCTGCTAAATGGAACTCAGACGCCCTTTCTGCTTAGGGTAGAATCTAAGTAATATGGAAAGCTTACTCCCAAATATTTCTCCCATCTTGCAGGGTTATAATAAATTGGAAGTACCCAGAACACTTGCAGGGTTTCTGGCTTGTCTCGCTGCTGGCTGCTGCTGCTGGCTGTGGCTGTGGCTGAGACTTGATTCAGTCCAGGCTCCACAGGCTGCTGGGTGAAGATAAGGGGGTGTAGATGGTTTCTGACCTGTCATGGCTTTCGACAATCTGTGTGCCTCTAGGCTTGGTCATCTTCATGAGATGCAGGCTGCTGCAGGTGCAGGCAGATGTCTTACGATGTGTCTCAGCAGATGTGTATCTCACGCTGCTAATTGTATGAAGGCTATTCAGGTTGCTCCTGGGAAGTCTCAACGGTTCCAAGCTGGAATATAGCTTATATAGCTATATAACAATAATAAGGCATTACGGGCATGGATGCAGAACACAGAATAATAGCAAAATCATGGCAAAAGCATAAGCATGGCAAAACCACGCTGTGTTATCTGCTTATATGCTTTTAGTATCAATGCCTGAGACTGGCTGGACTCTTTTGGACATTAGCATATCCAATCAGAGTGGCAGTAAGCCAAGTTTTACCATATTCAGGTGAAAGCATAGGTTTGCTTATACCATACTGGGGGGAGAGCATAGGCCCAGCACAGGCATAGCATGAGGCTAGCATGTGCTCCTTGTTTAGCATGGGTTGCAAGCAGGAAAAAAACAAGTTATATAAGCCAGAGTGCTCAGACTCCATGGCACCTTGGTCTTTTGTCCCTTTTCCTGACAGTTGCTTCTTCTCAAAAAACAGACGGAAAGCAGAAAAACATGTCTGGGCAAGCCAGAATGCATACAGGTCTATTTTGACCCTTCAGGTCTACCACGACAATCACATGCCAGAAGAGCCTAACAAAACTTATTTCTTCCTTTTTGCCATTTTCTTCTTTGAGGGCTTTGATTGCTCCTCTTTCCCCTTTAACCATCCTCTCCATTTCTTCTGCCTCAGAGTTTCTCCTTCCCTTGTCCCAGGTCCCATTATCTCCTCCTGTCAGATGTTTTCCATGTCACACATTCATTATGTATCTTCTTTTAAAATTTGCTTCAATTTCCACCTCTCAGACTGCCACAATTATCACTGCTAGTGAGGACAAGTTTATTGTGATATTATTTGTCCAGGTAGGAGGTAATTCAAGTATGTGCTGGTTTGAGGCTAATTGGAATATTTTAATGAGAGGAATTGGATCATTGGTTGTAAAAAGAAATAATGATGAATGTATCATTAATTGGTTTGCTGAGAGGGATAAAAAGCCAAAAAGTCAACAATTTGTCCTACTCTGGTTTGGGATGCTGGATCTATTAGCTTCCTCCTCCCTTCACTCTAATATATTTTCTACTAATCTAGGCTAACATAAAGTAACATAAGCTTTTGCTGCTTTTTTTGTTTGTCTGCCTGGGAAAGTAGAGGGAGAAAGAGAGGGTATCTTTGAGCACTTCTGGGCAGCTTTATTTGTCCAGGAGGGAGCTTGTACTTCTGTATTATTTCTAATTTGTATATAATTGTAAATATTTGTAAGTATATTGTATATATATGCTGTAAATATAGCTGTCTATTTTCTGTAAATATAGATTCATCTTACTCCTAGGCCATCTGAGTTAAATTTAAGTCTAGTAAATTTCAACAGTGAGGGGACAGAAGTTCCTAACTCACCAAAATGTACCTTGTGTTTCTTGAGCAATGGAGAAAAATCACATGTATAATAAACTAATATAGGTGTGGGTATTGGGATGAACTGTCTGTCAGGAATGGGTAAGAAATGGAAAATCTTAGCTAGTCTTTAGGAAAGCAGGGACTTCTACTTTTAGTATCCTTATACAATGGCTGGAGAAAGTATCATTCTCCACAATCTTTCCTTCTACAGTGATCCTCAATGCCACCTGTCAAGGAGGAGCAGAGAAGAAATATCACACTGATGTTGGGTTGCAGTCTTTTTGCCTGTTTGCAGTCTTTCTGCCCAGACTTTGGCTTTTGGAAGGTCCTTTGGGTCATTCTGTGTACCTCATCCACGTCAGCAGTGGAAGCAGGGAGCCAGTTTGGCTTCTCAAGGCATCACCACTTGTAAATCAGCCTTAAATCTTCCTGTTTTGCATAGTTCAGTAACAGCTTGTTGAAAACATTTTTATGTCCTATTGTGAGTTAGTGAGTCATGTTTTGTATTAAATTTTTTTTTAAATATTATATCTTTTGCATTATTTCATAATTTATCAGTATGATGTTTTCCATCACTTCCTCTCAGTCATTTTTTTCATATCATAGAATCATAGAATCAGTCTGAGTTGGAAGGGAACACAAAGATTACCTAGTTCCAACTCCCCTGCCATGGGCAGGGACACCCTGCCCTAGATCAGGCTGGACACAGCCTCATCCAGCCTGGCTGCAAACACCTCCAGGGATGTGGCCCCAGCCCCCTCCCTGGGCAACCCATTCCAGGGTCTCACCACTCTCATGGTAAAGACCTTCCTCCTCACATCCAGTCTGAATCTCCCCACCTCCAGCTTTGCTCCATTCCCCCTAGTCCTGTCACTACCTGAAATCCGAAAAGGTCTTTTTTTGTAGGCCCCCTTCAAATATTGGAAGGCCACAATAAGGTCACCTGGGAGCCTCTTCTCCAGACTGAACAGCCCCAACTCTTTCAGTCTGTCCTGATAAGAGATGTGCTCCAGCCCTCTGATCATCCTTGTGGCCCTTCTCTGGACACATATTTCGATAAGTTTTTTTCTGCTGCTGTACTCTGAGAAGTATATGAGGAAAAGATACTCTAGCAGAAAATACAAAGCAGGTTTACAGGAGGGAAGTACGGTAATGAGAAAGGAATATAAGCCATCAGAAGTTCCACAATAGTTTATTTTTCTTAAAAATAATTTTAAAAACCCAACCCCAAACTACTCTGGCCATGGCATATTTGGAACACACTGCATGAAAGCAGTCAGAAAAGTTTGGACTATTGTGAAAATATTTAGTTTTGTATTGTTCATGCTGGTTTTGATATTGTTGCAATAGTTTTAAGCCTCATGCACAGACATCTTTTATGTCTGGATAAGTAAGTAGCATCTAATGTGATAGGTGTCTACTATGTGGCTCTGACTGTGCTCTCTGCACATACTCTACTGATATTTTAAACCCCACATTTCCTAAAGGAATTACACTTCATATATGTGTTTAAATGTTGCTAGAATTTGTATAGGTATATCTTCTTTAAAATAAGGGCAGCCTGTGATTTCTGTGTGTCTTGTGAGCAGCTAAAGCATGGATGTCATAGCAGGTCTGCATGACTACCTAGTACACCTGTGCAAAAATTTGCTGGTGTGTAAGGCATTAGTGTCAAGCAATCTGGATTCCTAAATGTGGAAGCCAATGAATCAGCAAGCATGGCTGAAGGTGACAGTGACAGATGGCCCCACATCTCTGCTTTGTAGCCGAGTCTCATTGCTCAGCCCTAGTGATGAAACTAGTAGGGTTTCCCTCAGAGTACCGCAGTCATAGCAGTTTATCCTCTGTTATTTAAGCCTAGGGAGTAAGTCTTCTGGCTCAAGGACACACGCTGATTAAGCCAGGAAAAGTTAATTGTTTTGCTTAAAGGAATAATCATTTATTGTAGTTTCTTGTGCCACTTGGAGGACCCTTCTGGGACTTCAGCTTGTAGGTGTTTCATATGAGACAGTAAACATTTCACCACTAATTCTGAGAAGCGGGAGCTAGTGAAAATTGTGTGACAAGGCACAGGTCCATGCCCATGCCCTGATATCAGTAGTCAGCAGTGTAAGGCAACACGTAGCTGCTAGTTAGAGGAGCTAATGTTCGGATCATTATTTGCTGTATAATTTACAATATCAGAAGTGTTGTAATTCACTGGAAAAAAAAAAAAAAGGAACTACTTTTAACATTAAATTTGCCTCTGCTGTCATTTGAATTAATAATGTTGGCTTCTTTACTTTTTTGGAAGTAGTTCTTGTTTGAAATAAATCCCTTTGGCTTGTCAGAGAGAAATACTTTAGAAAATACTGTGATAAGTGTAAATTTAATTGCTTTCATTTTGTACCTTTCTACAGACTCTTTTTTCCAGTGCTGGATATACTTGGCTGTGATAGGGACTGTTGAATGAAGGACAGCCTTGTTTCCATATTACTAGAAGGAATAAGATGCTCAAAGTTCATTAAAATCTTTTCCTATCTTAGGAGTTCCACTGATATACTATATGCAAGTGAGGCTTGCTTCTTAGGCTCTTGGGAATGATTTTTCTTTCTGTTTTGCCATTCCCATATTGATGAACACATTTTGTTATATTGCTACCAACTATCTCTGGGGTGAAATTTCTCAAGATAGAATAGTCTGAATCAGGCTGTAAAGGATAAACTTTAAGCGGTTGTCCATCTGGATTTGTTTTTGTTCCTGCCTGTCATGGCTGAGCAGCAGTGAGATTATGATGTCTTTAATCTATGGTTGCAAAGACTCCTCAGCTGCTTTGTATTTAGATGAATTGCCAATGCTTAGCAGAAATTATCGTAGAGATGGGCTATCACCAAGTTATCTTCAAAGGCTTGAAAACCTGAATTTGTGTCTCTGATGTCTCACTCTCTCCAAATCTATGGGAGTGACTGAAACCATTGATCTCATGGTGTCAATTCAGTGTCTCTCTGACATGCAGAATCCCTCTACTTTCCACAAGGCTTTCCAGCACAGACCTTGCATCCCACCTGCTTGTGATTTTTATTCTGTGCTAGATCATGGCAAATCTTCCTGAGAAGAAAGTAAAGTATAAAAAGGTGATCAGTTTATGACTTAGGGTAGTTAAATTAATAATTTGTGGTTGCCATCTGTAGTGGTTTAGCAGTTACCTGCCCCCCCACTTTTTTATAAACCCCAGCTAGGACTCAGAAACACTGAAAGTTGATAAATGAAGCTTTATAGTTACAGCAATGCACAATATACAAGCAAATATTTACAAGATATAACAGATATTTACAGATATATACAGCAAAAAGGTAATAAAGACACCACACCCCTCCCAGAGACCAAAATCCCCAAGAGAGGGTAACAAGACCCCCCCACCACCACCACCTTTCCCCTCCCTTCCCCAGTTTTATCTTACCACCAGTTGATGCTGCAGATAAGCTGAAGTAGATCGGTCAGAGAGATTAGTGGCAGGAAGGAGTTAGTAATTTTACTCTGAATTAGCTAAAAGACAGAGAGACAAAGGAGAAGCAGCTGCCGTGCCGAACGGGCAGAAGCCCTCTGCTAATCTGGTTGGTTTGAGAACAGTTCTTAAAACCAAATTTTTTTTTTTCTTAGTAAAACTCGGTGAAGTGACACACTGTGTTTATCTCTCTCAGCCAATAGTCTAATTTCTCACTCAAATCCTCCAATTAGCTCAAACCAACACACCATCACATCTCGTTAATACAAAGGCCTCAAAGATTCTGAGTGATACTTAGCTGACCTTGAAAGACTTTGTAACATTGCCCTCATGCTAGAGGAGGTGACTGGTGTAGTGTTTAATCATTGAACCTAGAACAGCTTTAATTGGAAAAGACCTTTAAGATCGTTGAGTCCAACTGTTATCTAACTCTACCAAGTCTTGTACTAAAGTCTTAACAACACATCTATTAATATTTTAAACACTTCCAGTGATGGTGATTCAACCACCTCCCTGAGGAGCCTATTCCAGTGTTTTATAAGGCTTTCAGTGAAGAAGTTTCCAATCTAAAGTTCTGCTGGTGCAACTTCAGACCATTTCCTCTTATCACTTACTCATCTTGCTACAATCTCCTTTCAGGAAGTTTTAGAAAGTAGTAAAACCTCCCTCCCTTCAGCCTCCTTTTCTCTGGACTAAATAACCCTCAGAAGACCCTTTCTGCAAACCATTCACTCCCCATGGTGGGCCACAAGAAATGTGAAATCTCCATCCCGTTTTTTTAATATCTCCTTGTAGAGGTATTGCTCTTGCAAGAAGCAGGGGAACAGATGGCAGAGGGAGAATGAATCTCCCAGGTCTTTATGAACTGAGAAAGAAGTGCTACTGCTGGCAGCCAAAGGGCAGGCAGAGATTTGGAAATGGGGCTGCAGTAGTTTGTTCCACTGATTATGCCCAGTTCTTTCCAGTCAATTGATTATGCATTAGCTTAGGAAGTACAAAAATCACCGGGAGATATTCCAGCATTTTTAGGACACATTTAGAAGATGCATCTCACTGTTGCTCTTGCAACTATCTTTCCTTCCATTTGTCATCTTTCTCACTGTAAAATAGATAATTTGTTAGCCACTTTGCCAAGTACAGGATTTATAGCAGTTGAAGAGAGTGTTTTAGTCAGGGAGGAGTATGGTCCAGTGTATATGGTGTATAGTCCAGTGGTACCTTGTACACCACACCAGTTGCACTTCTTTCAGAGACCTCTGTCCTATTCTCGAGGCTTAGACATCAGACTTCAAAAGTGGGAGAACAGGAGAATAGGGAGAAGGGAGAACAAAACCACTCTGGGTTAGCTTATTTGATTTAAAGTATCTTGAATTTTTAGTTGTCATTTTGTTAACTTCAATGGAAGAAAGAAAATTCTCCAGTTCCCTGAGTTTACATTCTATGGCCTTCAGAAAGTCTTCTTTCCTTTTTTAATAAATAAGATCTAAATAAATGTTTAAACTGATTTTTTTTACTAATGGGCTTGGAAAATATTGTTAATATTATGGGCTAATATTAAGGATGTGCTGAAGGGTTTTTGTCATCTGAGGACCAACAAGTGGATGATGTGAAGAGAACCAGGATGCACAGAAACGCCTGCTTCTGTTGGAAATAAATTTGTCTTTGCCAAAGAGGGGAGAGTGTGTTGTAAGTGGATGGTACTTTTAGACAACTGCAACCTTTCAGTATGTTGTGTTTATGGCTTGAAGCTGCCAGAAATTATTTGTGCTGTCTTGTTTTATTAAATGTTGAGAATCTGCAATCCCCTATGCTCAGTTCTCTGGGCTATGTAGTCCTTTCGTCACCTTCCCATATACTTTGAGAATAAAGATCCCTGCAGCTGGAACACATAGTGTTGGCCATGGTATTTTTTTGTCCAACAAAGTCTGGAGGAACAGAAAGTTCAGATGAATACACAGCTTTGCTAAACTCCTGGCAACCTTATATGGATGGGCTTGAACAAATGACAAAAAATGCTTGTCAGTGTAACAAAATATGTGCTTCTTGTAATGTACAGTACTTCTGAAAGTGACTAACAGTGTACCCACAGAGTATGTGCATAGTGTTCCTGGGGAAATGGGGTAAAGGATGTAGCTGTGTGAAGTGAGATGTGGACTGCTAATAAGGTTTAAGCTGTATCTGCTAATGTGCAAACCCAAATTTCCTGATCTTCAGTTTATCGTGATCAGGTAGATAAGGGAGCAGCTCAGTAAGGTGGTGACAGAAGAATGATGGGGATATCCCAGAACCTCTCTGTGTCTGCTGCATGCAGCTGGCAGCACAGCTCTGACTGCATCCAGTCACACCTGCTGTGAGCACCCTGGGCACAGAGCTTCAAAATGCAGTCAGGAAAGCAAATCTAGAAGGCTGCAAGAAGTATGTCCTGTTTCAAAGGGGTATGCCAGGCTCTTTGCAGCCTCCTGTTCTCCCAAGGACAAATTGGCTTAACTGTTTCCATGTACCTTAAAATATATCAATACTTTTGAGAAGCAGATTTCAAGTACTTTTAATACAACTTTATAAGACTTATTTTTCAGTTTTGTCAGGTCTCCTTTTTATGTATCATAGAAAGAGAAAAAAGGCTGTGTCTGAGGTTATTTTTATTTCTCTCTGTTGTGTGGTGTTCAGCTTTCTCTGATGTTTGCTTTAATTGGCACTGTGGGCACAAATGCTGCAGTTTAGGAATGCACTTTGCCAGTGAAATGATGATGACTAGTTATAGAAATATATCCAACATCTTATAAACAAGCAACTATTTGTTTTTCCTGTAATTTCCTAATGACAAAGATCAAGGTCAAACGAAGTATTAAAAGGGGAAGTGTGATCCTCATGTCAGTGTAACTGTAAAAGCCTAATCAGTGGTCTCGAACTCCTTTAATTTAAGGTATTATTATGATCTGATTATTTCTTGCAACACTCAACAGTTAAATTTTATGCCTAAACACTGTATCTTCTTCCTCTAGCACATAATCTACCAGTCATATGTTTTATGACGATGTGAGCATGAATCTTACCAGCAAATGTTCTAGCCAACAATAGCATCATTTTTTTCATAAGTAGAAGGAAAAATACTTTTAAAATAGCTTTAGATAGGCTCAACCGGCAGTAAAAGTTTGATTGTTAATGCAGAAGAAATATGCAATGCAGAAAAACATCTTTTTGAAATATATCCTTTATGAATACCAAGACATAAGGTGCNAAACAACACCTAAAAAGTTTTTTTTTTTTTTTTTTTTAGTCAGGCAAGACTGGTGTTTTTGAATTTATGTGAGATGAAAAGTAAGAGATGTTATTGTGTTACATGGTGCTCAAATTGAGAGACTGAAACTAAGTAGAAATTTCAATACATCGTTCTGCTGTTGGCTGGAACAACATGAAATAATCTTCTCTATTTTTTTTAAAAAAGATTAACCTGAAGTGATTAATTTCTGGACTTTGCTTTCAGGTTTGTCATTAACGATGGAAAATAAACAGTGTGAATAACCATCAACTACATACCCTTGATCTCAGTTAGCTGTGTGGCTTCACTTTTGGGCATTAGGTAGATGGCTGAGACCATTGTCATCTGTTGAATCAGCTCACTTCAACAATAAAATCTGTTACTGCTGGAGAGAAAAAAAATACTGTTTTGCTTTAAGAGCTGTGGAAATTACTTGTTTCAAATAGAATTCCTGGGGGATACCCTTATTCCTGCTAACAGATATTCTCTCAAATTGTTGGCAGTTTATGTGGTTGGGAATGCTGTATTTCAGTTTGTCAGATTCTTATCTCAGAGGAGAGCAAATTCAAAGAACTGACTCACATTAACTATTGGTTAGTCATTCATTTACTTATTAGCAAAGCTAATTTCAGTAACAGCTTATATAGAGACATAATCAGACTGATAAATGAAGAACAAACATGACAAGCAAAATCAGAACTTGGGAAGACTTTACAGAAATCATTCAACATCACAATTGTATAATTAAAGAGGAAAATGTTTGCTTTTCTCTCTTAGGTATGTAGTAGACGAAATGGGAAAGGTAAACTAAACAGAACAATAATGTTTGAATTGACATTTACTTACTAGGTATAACCTGAAGGCTTCGGATTTCATGAGGTGTTGCCTATGTCAGATGATTTCTTCCTCTTGAGTCAGCACTACATTAATGCAGTCTTACAAGTTTGTTCATTTTGGACTACAGGCAGAGAAAATTCATATGCACCAGAAGTGTGGATGCAGTGAGATGGCATTTGTTTATCATTCAAATGTACAGAGGAAGTCTGTTTTCAGCTTAGATCCCTGTTTAGTAGCACAACCCATCATGACTACAGTTGCATATATTTGTCTTCTTCTGGGCCAATTAGCACTTACAGATGAAGTAAATGACTGTTTTTCCATATTCTTTGTCACTACAGCTGAGCTGAAGTATCTCTATATGATAACTAGGAAAATTATAAAGTCTGATCTGTGGCCTTTATATTTTCTAAAAGTAGAGATAATGATTAAAGTTGCTGTAGGAGCTTTGATGTTGACTATACCATTTTTGTTGCTAATACTGTGTTACTGCTGTACTCCATTAGTAATTTTTGCTACTATTGGGGATATTTGTCAGTGCTCTAAAGAAACTATTTCTTTGCTGCAACATAATATTAACATGTGAAGAGTTTCAGATTTCAGTCCCATGAAGACTCCTTGGATATTATAAAGTGTACGTTCATCCTTATCTTCTAATTTTACTGAGAAAATTGAATTATTTGTTGTTTGTCAGTGTGCTGGTGGCATTCTAGAGTAAAAAGAAGTATCTGCCCATCATGTGTTTAACCAAAGGACAAATTAGCTACAAGGAGTTCACCTACTGCCTAAAGAAGCTGTAAATACGTTTTTTATCTAGAGCTTCCATAGCACCCTCTGAAGGGTCAGACTGTGATTTGCTGTGAATGTAATGTTTTTGTTTTACTGTGGGCTTGTGATGGTGGTCTACAGATTACTAAAAAGGAGGGCATACATTCCTTTTGGAGGGAATAAGGCAAATGTGAAACTTAGGTGTGAAGTGCGGTAGGAATTTCACAACAGGGATGTAAGAACACTGAAATGGCAGATTGCTCTGTAAACATGATCCTCTGGTAAAAACACATACCAAATTCAGGACATCTTTGCTATATTGGAATCACAGTTGTTTACAGCTAGAGAACATATTTTGGTTTCTCTCAGCATGAAGTAAAATTAAATTTTAAAAGAAATGTGATTCAGTAGGTTTCCCATTAACTCTGCATTTCACGTGCTTTTTCATTTCCTCCTCATTTCTTTCCAGTCACTGTCAACAGATATCCTTGTATAGCATTATGTTTTCAACCATGGCTGATTTTAAATGGCTAATAAATCTCAACTAGAGAACTGAGCAGTCTAAGTGCTTTGTGTAGTCTCTAGGCTAAAGAAAAAATTATTTATCTACCTGTCATTATTTATACATTAAAAGTAAGAATTTATTTTTTTTGTTTCAAAGTGGATCATGTGAAAGGTGTATACTGATTTCTGTGACTTTCTGTCTCTAAGCCATTGAAAAATACATCAACACAAGTGATAATCTCTTACCATGCATTCCTAGCTTCAATGTCTTTCAAGAAATGTCCAGCCTACTTCAAGAGCTCCTATCAAACTAAGAATAAAATCTGGCCTAGGGTGTTATCAACATATTAATGCCTCCAAGAAAGTGGGCTTTAATAAATTTTTAAAAATGTGTATTACATGACACAGTTGCATGGGAAGTTACTCATCTGCTTTGTTGCATGAATATCCTACACACATATGCTATTGTTACAAATAAAAAAATGGTACCACTCTAAGAAATTTATCATTATAATTAAACACACTGGTTTATCTGTATACAGCATCTGAGAAAACACACTTAAAGTACTTTTAAATGTTGAAGAAAGACATCTGGAACCCCTTCTGGCTGCATCATACATTGTTTCCATCTTATTTTTCTGGTGTTTCATTCCTGGACAGATTAATTTGTGAAGAGTGATTCTCCCTGACTGGAAAAAAACAAAAAAGAAAAAAGGGGGAAAAAAAAAGCCAGCTTGCACACTATCAGCAATTATTTAGATTGAAATTTTACAGTACTCAAAAAATCAGTAACATTAAGCCGTAGACAAATCCTTGTAAGGTGATGAGGTACGTCAGTTAATGAATCAATACTTGTTTGATTAGGCCATGAAAATTAACAACTATTTGCTTGCTCTTTTGCCTCTGCTATGTGGAATGAGGTGTTAGATTTTATTTGCAAGCGAAAGAAGCAAGAGAGAAAGAGCTGTGCATCTGCTGATTTAGCATGCTTTAGTCTTTTAAAACCACAATACTAGTCACACAGCAAGAAGGAATGTCCTAAAAGGGCTTGATATTTGTATCACTCTAGGTCCTGCTGCTTGGGTGTGCGCCAACACCAGCTACGAAATCATGCTGTCTAAAAGAATACTTAAGCCCTGCATTTGTTTAAAATTTAGCCTTGTGCTCAGAAATGTTTACAGTGAAATAAAACCTGGAAGATCACATGATTCCTATTCCAAAATGTTCCCAAAAATCAAAAGCAAAACTGTGTATAATAAAACCGGTGATGGTTTCTGGCCCAAACTTTTAACTGATTATTGGTCAAATAGTTATAAACATGGTCCAATACATAGTGGAAGATGACACATGTTAGATCATTCTTTATCAGTAGTGTCAACTGGGACTGGAAGAACTTCTGGTGATTTTTCAGATATATATGTATATATACACAGTAATGTTTTCTTCATGCGCATTTGTTTATATGTGTATTTACATGCATAGAGAAAGATACATCAAATTCGGTACATACATATATATATACACACACATATCATACACTTCAGGAACTCAGTATTAATAAAAAAAAAATAATTGCCAGTGCTTCCGTTAAGACTTTAGCATCTTCTCACTTCACCCATGAAATTAGAAGGCCGTATACTTGCTGGAGTTTCCTGAGCCACTAGCAGTAATCCAGCCATATAGTCACCACACATCTAGGAGTTCCCTGAATCTTCTGAAGTTCTTCAGCTGAAATCACATGCAAGGCTTTTGATCTGCTCATTGATCTGCTTGGAAAATGCAGACATTTTGCTCTTTCCAAGATTACCTAAGGTGCTGTTGGCAACAATCAGCTAAGAAAAAAAGTTGTCATGTAACCTTAAAGATAGATGTGTGTGAAACAGGAACACTCTCTTCATTTTGTGTTTAAACATGTCTAAGTAAATCTTGGAAAATGCAGAACGAATTACCCCAAATCTCCATTACTAATCTGACTCCGCAACCAATAGTGGCATTGTGATACTAAGGCGCCACAATTAAAGTATATCATGTAAGTTTTTTTAACCTGTATTTGGCTGCTTTTTTTTTGAACCTGTGCTACTCTGATGCACTTTATTTTTAGGATGCCGATCATGTACATTTTTTGAAATGTAAAGTGGTAGAATAAGAGCAACACATCTTAGTTCCTCCTATCACCTCCCATGGCCATGCTCATAACCTTTCACTAGAACATGTCTTTCTCATAGAAACATATAGTCGCTTCTGTTCAGCAGCTTGTTCTGTTTCTGTGCTTATCAGCACCACCATTTAAGAATTAGAACTGAGTCAAATGAAAAAAATACCCAGTCTGAGGGAAGAGGATGGGGAAATTGCAGCCACCTTTTACCTGAAATCAGACTTAGTTTTACCCTTTTCTGATCTGAATGTGAAAAAGAAGAATGAGAAGGTGGTCAGGAGAACTGGAAGAATGAAATGAAAACTCTGTGCTCCTGAATTTTCTAGCCCAAAGTCAGGACATCTGGAACCACTGGATGAGGTACTGATAAACGTCTGAACTCCTGGGAATGTTTAGAGAACAGTTCCAGTTGTGAGGAATTTAGAAATATCACAGTTATTTCTGATATAAAATGGAAAGAAAATGAAATCTTTCAACATTTAAGTATTAAAAAGTGAGAGGGAGGCCACAGTGATTGGGCAACCTTCTTCTAAATGAGAGGTAATAAAGGAGTGTATCCTACACTGCTCTGAAAAATCTTCTGTCCATTGAAATTTAAAAGGGACAAAGTAAATTCTAAACTCTTTAGCCATTTAAAATCTCTCTCTTACTCATAATGAAATGCTTTTGTAACATGTATAGGATTGAATTGAATGTAAAGGTATTGCATGGATGTAGGTAGAAAGGGAACATAACTATGAGCATGCTCAACATTCAACGGTTTCTTTCTTTTAGAGAGCTTTATGTAATTTCACAGAATCACAGAAACATTTTGGTCAGAAGAGACCCTTAGAATCACCAAGTCCAGTTGATAATCCTACTCTACAAGGTTCATCCTAAACCATACCCTCAAGCACATCCAAACAACATTTAAACACATCCAGGGTTGGTGACTTAACCGCTTCCCTGTGCAGCCCATTCCAGTGCCTGACCACTCTTGCTGTGAAAAGGTTTCCTAATATCTAGTTTAAACCTACCCAGTCACAACAGAGGCCATTCCCTCTATCACTATTTACCTGTGACCAGCACCAGCCTCTCCATAACGTCCTTTCTACTATTTGTAGACAGCAATGAGGTCTCACTTCAGCCTCCTCCTCTTCAGACTAAACAGCCCTAGCTCCTTCAGTCACTCTTCATAAGATTTATTCTCCAGACCCTTCCCCAGCTTCCTTGCCCTCCTCTGCACTCGCTCCAGCACCTCCACATTCGCCTTGCAATGAGGTGTCCAAAACTGAACACAATACTCGAGGTGTTGCCTCATCAGAGCAGAGTACAAGGGGACAATCACCTCTCTACTCCTGCTGGACACAGCATTCCTAACACAAGCCAGGATGCCATTGGCTTTCTTGGCCACCTGGGCACACTGCTGGCTCATATTCTGTTGTTTGTCAGTTACAGCCCCCAGATCCCCTTCAGCTAGACAGCTTTCCAGTTACACTGTAGCATTGCTTGGGGTTGTTGTGACTCAAGTGAAGGACCTGACATTTGGCCTTGTTGAAGCTCATGCCATTAACATTGACCCATTGATCCAACCTATCCAAATCCCTCTGCAGAGCACCCCCACCCTCATTGCTACTTCTTTCTGCATGCCTTCCAGAGAGCAATGTCTTATAAACTATAAAAGAAATTAACAGAGTTATTAAAAAACAAAACAATATTAGGTAAAATTTCTTTTATAAGTAGCAAACATGTATGTCTGCTGTTGAACTCATTTAAAGAGACACAAAACATATGTGAATGACATTTCAAATTTTTCGTATCAATTTACTGCTGCTGGCAAATTCCAGTAAGTAAGTTATGAGGTGAAGAATTATTTAATATAAGAGCCTATGCACTGATAAACAAAGTGGGAAACAAACATAAACCAGCAAGAAGACTTTATGTTACTGATAGGAAAAGAACTTGTTTATATTTCTTGTCAATGCATCCCCAGCAAGTCCTCACATGCTTGACTCTGTGTTGATTAGAAGAAGAAATGCACAAGCACTTATAAAATCTTAACTAAATTGTTTGTTCCACATGAACAATAACTTTAACATTTTAGCAGACAATGAAAGCCAAAAGCATACCATCAGACTTTTTAAGCTACAAAAAAAAAGTAATTGACAAAATAATAAAAAATAAAAAGCAAATAAAAATATCCTTTAAATTATTTCACTCTTGAAAAACAAAGAAAAATAATGTGTCAATATCTCATCGAACTGTGGGCAAAGCAAAATGAACGGAAGTTAATCATTTACCCTGAAAGATGGTTTGTGAACCAGATTGTATAGTAGAAAAAATATTTAAAATTCTGCCCTTGAGACATAATCAACTATGAACTGAACACATATTCATTCTAACAAGTAAATTAATTTTATTTTGTTATCTAGTAGACATAGATGGATTTACCCTACAGTTTTATGAACAAGGAACAAATTCCTGCAGATATCTGAAGTGGTAACAAACTCTCACTCTATGACTTCTGTGGTGCAGGCCCAAAGAACAAGCACTCCATGGTTCTTAACCTAAACTGATGCTTTGTTAAAAAAAAAAAAAAAAAAAAAAGTCTTTATAGATTTGGTTAATGACAAGTAATTTTAAGTCATGTGTGAATGAATGTGTTACTGATGACTTCTGCTCCCTAAAAGTGCACTTTTTGAGAATCCTTGTCCCATATTGCTTTGATGTCTGCATTGAGTCGAGACATTTTTTAGCACAGGATGTGTTCTAGACTAGGATAATAGCATAACTGAGTACGGTGTGTTGTAGAAATATCTTATTGTCTTGCTCTAGCTGTATGTTCACCTGTAGCCTGCTTGCTGATGTGCTAGCATAAGCAGGGAAAGCCTGGTATAGGCTGACATTGGAGCTTACCAGGCCATGCATTTGCCAGTGAGGCAACAGCCCTCCAAAGCTGCCACCCCTAAAACAACTTCAGTCTTATCCTGACAAGAATCACATCATCTTCAAATATATACCAGGAGATTTCAGGGAAAGTTTCCTCCCCTGAGTGCTAGTAAGTGTTATATCTTTTCTAATTAACAGCATTTGTCTCAGTAGCATCATTCAGATCCAGGGTAATTTTTTTGTGCCCTAAGGTCCAAAGATAGTTGATTTATATTGTCTTCATGCAATTCTTTATCTTGGAACTGCTATTTTGTAGGAGCTACTCAAGCTCAGACATTATGATGTCTCCTGGTATATTAGACCATGTCAAGCACATATAGGGCACAGCAGAATCCTGCTCTGCATCACCAGTGGTCCTTCAGACTACAGAAAGCTGCTGTCACTCTGATCCTTTCTACTCTATCAGCTCATCAAACCCAGGCACCTATGCTCAGCCATTGCAACATCCTAGAGAACACTCTGGAAATATTAGACTTTTGCTCACATATCTTTGGATGTTTCTTTGGCATCATCTTTTCTTGTGAGATGGGTGCTGCACTCATTTCCTGAGTTGTGTGAACTGCTTAGGGAAGTCTGTGTGGTAGCAGCCCGTATACTGACCTGTTCCTGAGCTTCTGTGTGACATTTCTTCACTCTGCTTGTCTCTTGCAAAACTTTTATCTCTTCATTTCTGGGGATTTCCTTGACATATCTTCATGCTTGAATGGCTGAATGTCTGATCAGTGGCACAAGACACTGTGAGCACAGGGATATGACTGTCATGCATGTAATAATGTATCTGGTTTGTCTGAGCTGAAGTTAATTCTCCCTAGAGCATTTTTCCAGTGCTGTGTTTTGTGGTGTTGCAGCTGGGTGTTAAAAGAGCAGTGTTTTGGCTACTGCGGGGCCAAGCACCAAGGTTGTGCTTTTCCATTATTTTGCCTGCAAAAATGGGCTGAGGAATGGGCAAGATCTTGGGAGGTGACACAGCTGGCCCAAACTGACCCAAGGGGTATTTCATGCCATATAATGTCAGCACAGATATAAAAGCTAAGGGAAAGAAGGAAATGAGGGGACAATGATTAACATCGGTCCTCTGGAGCAATCACTACTTGTGTTGAAGCCCTGCTTCCCAGGAAGTGATTGACCATCATTTGCTGATGGGAAGTAGAGAATAATGGTTTTGTTTACTCTTGATTCTGTAGGCAGCCTTTGCTTTTCATCCTATTGAATTGTTTCTATCTTGACTCACTTGTGTTTTATTATATTTTTTCTCATTTGTGTCCATCTAAGAAGGGGAGTGATAGAGCAGCTTTGGTGGGCATCTGGCCCCCAGCCAGAGCCAAACCACCACAAATTAGTGTTTGTGGCACCCGGCAGGTAGCAGAGCCTTCCTTTGCTCAGTCTTAATTGTGTGGAAACATCTGGTCTAGGCTTTCTCAGCGTCAGAAAGATAGAAATGAGTTGCTTTGACATCCTCTCTTCAGAAAAATGACAACACTCCTAGAGCTGGAAGGGAGATCAGAGCACATGCCTTGGTCTGGTTACCTAAATCTGAATAGCCTGCTCAAGCTGTTGAAGTCCATGGTGAGTATTTTCATTTCATCTGATGGCAAAATCAATGACTCAGCCTTATCTGCAGAAAGCAGCTTTTTTTGTGAGATTGTCTGTGCTGTCATACTTGCTGTGCTGGTTTGAACTAATTGGAGAATTTCAGTGAAAGATTAGACTATTGGCTGAGAAATGAAAATACATGGTGTCACTTCTCTCACAGCTCTACCGAGAAAGAAAAAAAAATTGTTTTAAGAGTTGTAACCCAAATAAAGGTGGTGGGGTGGTTAAAAACTCCTCTTGGGGATTTTGATCTCTGGGAGGGGTGTGGTGTTTCTATATTGCCTTTTCACTGTAAATCTGTAAATATCTGTTATACATTGTAAATATCTGCTTGTATATTGTGCATTGCTGTAAACATAAAGCCTAATTTACCAACTTCCACCATTCTGAGTTCTAGCCAGGATTATATCAGGTAACTGCTAAACCACCACCATACTTGCACACTAAGCTTCAGATAGGAAATTACCAAAAAAATATAGGAAGAAACCTCCCACTTACTTCAAATACTAAGTTCAATGTGCATTTACTTTGATAAGGCAAAAAACTCCACAGGAGGAGAGAAAAACAAGTCAATGGAGCAACGAGAACTGTATGCCTGCATAATTATCCTGATTTGAGGCTAATTGGAATATTTTAATGAGAAAAAATAGATTATAGGCTGTGAAAATAAAACAATGGTAATGTCCATTTCACTCATAGGTTTACTGAGATGTATAAAAGCAAGGATATAAACATAGGTAAGACAGTGTGAGTAGCTCTCTGTCTGTGAAGTCTGCTCTCTCTCTCCCTGGCTTCTAGCTGGACCTCTGTAACCCAACTAATCAATTCTGCTTCCAAACCCCCATGCCGATCTTTCCTGTTTACCTTGCACATAAGGCAGATTTTGGGATAAGATTGGAGGGTAGGGAGAAGGTGGAAGGTTGGTCGGCATCTCCTCTCGGGGACTCTGATCTCTGGGAGGGATATTGTGTTTCTCTATTACCTTTTTCTGGATACAGCTGTAAATATTGTAAATATTTTCTTGTGTATTGTGCTAAGCTGTGAATATAAAGCTTCATTAACTTCCAGTGTCTGAGTCTAGTGTGGGTGAATTCAAACGTGTAGGGGGGGTGGGTAACTCCCAAACCATCGCAATAATGTAAGGCCATTTCAACACCGACTGGAATAGTTGCAGTAATTTAAATATCTATATTGCAGAGAGAATCTTGCTTGCTGAAACTTGCAGCCTCTTGGTCTGTAGCCCCTTGCTTCAAATTACAAGGCTTCCACTTGCACAAGCCCTCAAGGGACTGGCAAGAGGCCAACCAGCCACTTATTTGGGTCGGATTTTGCTGACTGTGGTAAATAACATTGGAAAGAATGGTGGGTTCACACATATTTGTATTCGTTGAAATACGAGTTCAGTAGAGTGGGAAGACAGGAAACAGTTAATTTTAGTGAACTAAAACATCTGAGAAGACTGTATTGAATTTTTAATCCATCCAAACAGAAGCTTTGCTTGATATTTGCTAAATTGTGCCCGCAAAGCACCTTGTTCTGTTCAGTGAGCAACGCCTGGCAAGAGTACTTTCCTGTCCGTTCCAGTATTGTGCCTCTTGTGCTACAAAGACAGCAGAGGCTAAAGTGGCTTTTCCAGTTCATACCTTATGTAACTATTTACTAAATATTTAATGCAGTAATTGATAAAATGTGTGAATATCAATGAGTGCTTCTAATAGTATTCCAAAGTACACATCAATGCTGCGTAATATTGTCATCATAAATTGCCTTCCAGTTGCTTCAGGGGTCTCACTCATTAAAAGCAAAATGCTAATTTCTTTCAGCTATCACTAAAGGTTGAAATAAGAATGATATTAAAAAAAAAAACCCCAAGCAACAACAACCCAAAACCAAAAACAAAACCCTGAACAACAAAGCTGGAAACATGACTTGAAAGTAATATAAGTGGGTTTCTCCATTTTGTTACCTGATAAAGGCATTAGAGATGACTCATTTTACTGAGATGCACATAGAGTTTTTTCTGTCTTCCAACAGGTATCCTTGTATTAGGAGAACATGGAGCTGCTTTCCCAATGATTATTGAAACTAAAATATGAAAGAAAAATATAAAAAGCAAGCTCCCATCTGGGTCACCATACATATTTCTGCTTCCTAACACATGGTCAGAAATGCAAGCCCTCCCTCCCCAAAGAATTTTTATGTATTCATATTTGGGAGTCTACATGGTTACAGTGACCTAAGAGAAGAATAATTAAAAAAAAATTGAAGGCAGTCTTCCTAGTAGGAAGGGATTTAGTGAGTCTGAGACTGAGTCCTATAACCAGATATAAAAGGGACTACTCTAAATCCAATAACTTTCTCTTGACTGAGTGGTTGAGGAAGAAGTGAATAGGCAGCCTAAGCAATAAAAAGCCATAGTTTAATAGTATTATCTGGCATATTGTATTTCTTTCAGGCTTTGTTTTAAAAATAATTTTACTAATAATGGTTTTTCAGTTCATAAAGGTCTGGGTACACTCCAAGCCTTGCCCTGCAGTGGAATCAACAGTGAAATTTAAGTATGAAGAAGAAATAATAGAATTGTATTTATTCACTTTCATGCTTCCACTCTTGCAGTAGTATGGATAGAAACATGGGAAATCATCAGTAATTTTCATGTCTTTCTATCACTACTCTGGTGGCAGAATTGTGTTGACATTTCTTCCATGTATAGCCATGAAGCTAGCTAAAATTGAGTACTGTTGTTCAGTTCTGGGCACTGCAGTGTAGGAAAGTCATTGACACCCTGGACTGTGTCCAAAGAAGAGCAATGAGGCTGGTGTGTGGTTTGGAGGGCATGTCATAACAACTAGTGGCTGAGGGAGCTGGGGTTGTTTACTGTGGGGAAGAGAAGGCTAAGGGGAAATCTTATTGCTCTCTACAATTACGTGAAAGGAGGCCATAGTGAGGCTGACATTGGTCTCTTCTCTAAAGTAACTAGCAATAGGAAGAGAAGAAATGGGTCTAAGTTGTTCTAGGGGAGGTAAAACTTTATTGAGAGTGTGGTGAGGACATGTGCACTTCAGGATGTGGTTTAATGGTCATGGTAGTTGGATTATGGCTGGGCTCCATGATCTTAAAGGTCTTTTGCAGCCTTAGTGATTCTGTTAAAACTGAATGTCAAAACCTAGGTTTTGGGTAGCTGTAAAAGACTATAAAGGTATTCTAAATACAAGTATTAGCAGGGGGATCATTCTGGAAGAAGCACACGTTTGTGTTTTGTACAAAACTTTAATGCAGTTCAGTTGATACTTTATTATCTTGGTCTATGGAACTCTGGAAGATCTTTTAGTCTGAGAAAGAACATTCACTGTCAGTCATAAATCAGTTTTAAAAATACGGAAAAGTGCATAGGTGTCATTTATAAGTTTGTAAGATTTGCTTTTCCTTTATTGTGTAAGGCACACTTGAATACTTCTAAGCAAGCATTTCTTAGTCATTCCAAAACAGCTATACAGAAATAATTAACTGTTAAAATGGATTTAATTTAGTTCTAGATGAAAAAATATTTTTAAAAAATTACAATTTTTTTGAGATAAATAGTTAAAAAAGACAGATTATGAGGAATTTTCCCAAAATTATCTGAATGTCTGGAACATAGTTAGAAAAGACATAAATAAGCACAATATTTTACCTGCCTTTGGGAGTCAGAAATAAAATACACTTTCATACTTGTTTTCTTAATTCTAAAACTTCAATATGAACGTATTAATTAAGTTTTAATGTTATTTTGCAAATCATATTTACTGGAGAGTGTTCATGATTTTGCTAAACAAAGGCATTTAATCCACATAAGTTTTCTTGGTACCTTGCCAGTAGTAAAAAGAATTGTGGAATCGGTAGTGAGTTATTTTATTTTGAAAGAGAGAATTAGACTAGATAGGAATTAAAAATAGCTGTGTTGTTGGCTAAATGAGTAATATCTGTCATGTAGATTCACAGTATGCATCAGATAAACATCTCTGCAATAATTATCTGCAATTATTCCATTACCTTAGGGAACTAGAAAGATAAAAGACTGAAAGCATAAATTCAGTGTTACAGATCATTTTAGACCTTCCCCTGTTGATTTACACTACACACAGGAAGAACTAGTTTCAGCTCGAACATTTGCTAATAGCTTCAGGCTACATACGTTTGGAATGGGAGCTGGCCCTGCCTGGTCTCTCTACTTGGATATCCTGTGAGAGATCATATTACTCCAACAAATGGGATCATCATACACCTGGTTGTTCGGTTGGTTGGACATCAGGCTCAGGGTGGATGATTTGCACCATATGCTTGAGAGAAAGTGGACTTCTAACATAGAGCCTCCTTGAAACCTGCAGAGGGTTGACAGAATGCACCTCTCTCCTTGCCCCATGATCTGAGTAGAGCTTTAACAGAGATGCTCTTTCTCTCTCAGCCCAACAAAGTCTGAGGCAGCAGGATGCCCATGCTTGCAGCTGTTACATAATGTTGGAAATTGATGCCATGAAAGCTACCTTATTCCGCGTTTCCTAGACTCATATTCTGAATGTTTTACGTTATACTCCATATCCATTTTTTCTCATTGCTGCTAATGTGCTGCATTCTGGAGGGACAAAACTGTGAAACAGTTCCTCCCTCTGTACTCTATCTCCTCATTCTGCACATAATACAGAGGATCAGATCCCTGACCACATCTTTATGAAAATAATAAAAACAGACAAAGCCTTAGGCCATAACTGTGTCCTGAGTGTTTTTGCCTGTTAATGACTACAGCAAGTAAAAATGTCTTCCCCATTGACTGACCTCAGGTACCATTCTGTCTCCTTTTTGTGTTTCTGAAAGTGCAGAGCTGCACAAAATGCACTCCAACAATTAGAGGATGGAAACTGACATAATATTTCATCCCTTATATACATCACAAAAATGTGTGCTCCCACAGTCATTTTGGTTAATCAAGTATTCAGTGTCTGACTTCAGCCAACATCAGACAATGAAAGCGAGATAAGTCTACCAAACCAAACTGACAGCTCTGCAAATTTTAGTAATGGAATCTACTGGTTTTGGACAAGTTATGTTACATTTTTGATTAGTAACAGAACTATCGTATCTGTCAAACTGACATTAGAATTATTAGTAATTTAAAATGGAATTCTGCTTTTAAAAACTGGTAGATTAAATGGACACAGATAAGGGTATAGAGGAGTAGTTTTTGTGAAATAACAACACTTTGCCAAATGTTTCCATGCAAAACCAGATGGAAACTGTAGCATTATTTTTTATATTTTTAAAGGGAGAATACAGAGTTTAAGTTGGAAGAGTTACAGCCATGATCATAAAGACACGTGAGTTTTTTGGGTTTTTTAATGACTTAGTTTGCCAATAGCAATGTGGTTACAGCAAGCATGGCCATCAGCTTCTCAGGACTTTTTATAGATGGGCTCTGAGCACAGCTTACAGTAGCTAATAAGTGAACAGATTAATCCAAGGTAAACTTGTACACACCTACCCAAAACTCTGTGATTTCCTTAATGTTATGACAGCCAGTTACATTAAAAATCGCAGAACCACAGAACTTCGGAGGTTGGAAGGGACCTCCAGGCATCACTGAGCCCAACCTCCCTGCCAAGGCAGGATCAACTAGGGTAGTTCACACGGTGGGATTAGTTAAGGGATTACTTAGAGTCACTTGACAGTGTGAGGCTTCTGTTATGATAACATTGTAATGCCAGAAACTTTGTTTGCCTGACTGCTATTTGCCCAAATAAGAGAATTTTATGTTTTCTCAGGGCCCAGAGAATAATGTGCCTTAATAGCAAGGGAGCTTGCACCTGTATGTGAGAGGCAACAAAATAAGGAAGAGCCTGAATTAGCACTGAAGTTCTTATGCTTTGATTCCACTAACTTGAGCTTCCCATATGCACACAGCTCCTCAGCTGAACCAGCTTCTTTCCTTCAATGTTTTCTCCTGTGAGACCAGTTCCCGCCTTTCCTGGAATTCTTAAAATTGTCCTCTTAAAATTAAGAGGATAATACTATTCCTCTTAGCAGTTCTGGCTACAGACTATTGCTAGGTCTAATGTGGTAGCTGATTCTGATTTTTATGTCTCAGCAGCATTGCTTTGCTCAACTAAAGCTCTTGTATTTCTGTCTGGACTTTCCCAGACTGTCAGGACACAAGTGTCCTATATATTTCACCAGGGCTGGATTAGATTCAGGCATTGGTCTGTGTGAGTGTTTGTGTACATCAACAGTGCCTTATCTTTTGTGATTTGTCTGGCTCAACATTTCTTTAACACTTTAGTGTAGTACTAAAGTTCTGTTCTGCCACATCCTCAACTTTGTGGACTGGCATAGTCTCACTTTCTATGACGTGGTGATATTATGCAACACATGTATGACATGTCATCTGTCCCCATGATGTGGCTAATTGAGCCATTTCAGCAAGACATTTTAGCAGCAGAAGTTGCATCATCAGTTCATAATGTTATTGTGTCAGCATGAATTTAATAGGCCTCATAGTACAAAGGCCATTCTTCAATCCATTGGGCATGCTCCAATGGAAAAAAAAGCATTGAATTTATAAATAGTACAGGTATCTGATCTGACTACCACATATACCTAATTTCCTAGGCAGTATTTTATTCTCAAATGTATCCTGAGACTTTTTCCTCTGTAATTTGTTTCTCCATTCATATGTGAATACTAAGCTGTGTTCTGCACCTCTGGATACAGAAGGGGAGGGGTTTGTCACCTTCAACTTCATATGCCTACTTTGGACAGGCACACCTTGGACTGTCTTTAGCATTATCTGAAAGATGTGATTGTTCCTGGGACACAGTGACTCTGAACTAGTCTTACATGCTGGGCAAACAGAACTCTCTTACATATTCAGTAGGCTAAGTGCTTGCTTTAGGATACAGAGAATCAGGCTCTAGAAACACCTAAGGTCTGAAGACACTTTCAGTGATTGGCAAGAGGATCTAAATAATCTGAATCTAGTCACATGAACACTCTATAAGGTGCAAAATGTAGACCTATTGAGTGGTTTGGATGACTACTAGTTGGTGTTACAAGCAGGATACTGCTTATCCTAAGCCAGTTAAGCAGGAAAGGGTCAACATTCCAAATAAGTTTCAAATCTGGGGACTCCTTTGGACTTCTCTGAAGCATGGGTCTAACTTGCTTGGTGCTCTCTAAATCCTAGATAGTGGGTAGGAAATTAACTTCTAGCAGTGCTTCTCTCGTAGGGCAGAAATAGGATTAAAAAACACATCTGAATACAGAGAGATTATTTTTATTTAGTGGGTCAGGTTTACCCTGTCTTCTTACAGAGCCAGCCATGCATAGCTGCAATCAAAAGGAAGATACTGCAGAGGAAATCAGCAACAGGCACTCCTGTGAGTTCAGTGTCAAATGATAAGCTAGATAAAATGTTACACATTGTGAAAGACTGACTCTTTGACAGGTAGGAAAAGTACAAAAGAACATAATCTAGGAGTCATGACAAAAAATAATACGTTTTAGATGCAAGAGGTCCTTGCAAAAATTGTGAAAAAAGTGTCTATCAGCTGCCACTGCTTTCACAAAGGAAATAAAGGAAATATATATGTAATGCTTGTTTGTACTTTTCCAGATATGTGATTTTTTTTTTTCTTATCTTGTGGTCACAGCTTTCTCTAAGATAAAATAATTACTGAGCATTAGACTAGTTTTGTGACATCATTAATTACATCATGAAAGCTTTTTAAAAGGTCTTTCTAGGGGATTTAACTCTGAAAAACTTAATTAGTAAAATCTGCAATTTAAAAAAAAGCTAAATTTTGGAGAAAACTGTAATGATAGCTTTGATTGCACGTAAGATGTTTTCTGTTTGCAGTAAATAATTTTTCACATTTTTATTTAAGGACAAGAACAGTTTTATAACTCTAGTTTTCTAATTTGAAGTCTTCTGAACTGTGCCTTGAAAAGAATGGAAATACTGTCTTATTCTTTTTTTATACCATAAGAGTCATGTTCAGTTCTAAGTAAAGGAGGAAAATGAAGATGTATATAACATTAACAAGGATGACAGTTTCCCAAATCCCAACGTTTTAGACATCTCTTTTCAAACTGAATGACACTTGAATGGTTGAACTTCTAAGAAAAGTTCTTCTAAAATTTTGTGTTGTAAAGGTAATTCTTTCTTGAATGCATGAGTATTCAACACAAACAGTCTCACAAGAATAGTTTAGTGCTGAATTTGCTGAACTCTGAGGACAGCTAACAAGGCTTATGTATGTATAGAGCCTGGTGGCATGAAATTTATTTCTAAACTTGTGTCCCTTGCCCCAGGTTTTGTATGGAACCACTTCTGATAGTCTGCCTCAGGAAACCTGTATTCTTTCCAAAGGCTTGGGGAAAACTGCCAATGACAATCAAGCCATGTTCTTGATGGATTAGTGGAACCTCGTAAGCCTCATTTTGTCTGCAACTGTTATAAATTGTCCCTTGTTAATCCTCTCTGTGTCTTTGATCTTATAAGGCAACTTTGACTTACTAAAAGGGCAAGCTAAAATGGTCTTTTAGCAGAAACCTTTCCTTTCTAACAGACAGGATTTATGTGAGATGTGTCTGCAGAAAATATTGATCTGGAAAAATTCTATCACAATTTATGATGGTTCTAGCTGAGTTGTGTCATGAACTAATAACATCTCTGTGGGTTAATTTCTTTGTGTAAACTTTGTCTGGACTGACATCGTAATGGGAAAATAATTCTATGTGGGAGTGTTGATATTAACATTTTCTATAGCAGACATACCTGCTTCTCTGTAAAAAGTGCATAAACAGACCACAGAAAACCAAGAAACATTTTAGATGTCATAAAGAAGTGGAAAAAAAACCTTTTTAATTTTTTTTTTTTTTTTGCAAATCATCTCTCAAGGCAGGCTTCCTAGGGTTAACCAAGCCCAATGGAAAGTATAAGTTGGAGAACTGTAAGCTTCTAAATGATTGAAAATTTTCTCTTCTGTGATGCTTTGAAACAAACATTTTGCAAGTAACATTCAAAAGTCCCAGAGTTAGTGAGACAGTGACATTTCAAATAGGTTTTGCCAGCATTGTCATATTAAAAGTATTTTCAAAGCACTCCAGTGAAAGCCCAGGTGCCTTTCACACCCATACACAAGTTCCAGAAAACTTGTCTATGTCATCAGAGGTTTCCATTTCTGTAGGAATCTCTGTATATCATGAGACTCTGAGGCAGCCAGCAAGGATTCAACCTGCATAATGAATGATGAATGGGAAGTTACTGCTTCCATTTCTTTTTTTTAACCGTTAAAGACGTATTTTAAGGCTGAATGGCAGCTCCAGGATCACACTCTGTTCCTTGTGCATCTCAATGAAAAACAAGACAAAAAAAAGAACTTAACTCAGTCCCCGCCAGACATAGAAATAACTATTCAAAGGAGGAGACACTACTATTTTGAGGGCCAAATGCTGGTTACCAGTAGACTACGTCAGTGGAGAGCATTTCAGTGACTCTGCATCCAGACACTTGGAAGCAACAACGGTATTACAATACACTGCTGCTGATTTACGAGCTGAGACTCTCTTAGGTTGCTCAATAGAGTTCAAAGACAGGGAGAAACTTGTGGCCTTTCCTCTGAGAGACCTTCAAACAACTAATGTTGAAGTTCCCATCACCTCTCTCCCGAACATGTATTAGTTGATTTCAAGGTACTGGTAATTCAGCAGCAGAAGACTTGAAGAAAGGCTTGTGAGCTGCATTTGCAGAACAAAAGTAAAACAAAACGAAAGAACAACAAACCAACTAATCAAACAACAACAAAAAAACCCCAAAAACCAGCAACAAATGGGGAAGATGGATTAGACCTTTGTACAGTTATGTGCTGTGAGAGTAATCACATCTTCATGTACTTGCAGAGTCTACAACAGTAAGGAAAATGACTAAGCTCTCTGGGTACTAGTCCTTATTAAACCTCAGGGAAAATTTAAAGCCTTATGTATCACTGAACTGGAACAAATATTTTGAATTTACTAATCTTACATTATTAGAGCTTTATGAAGAAGAGAAGAAAGATTTATTCAGAATTAGTACAAGATTTTTAATAGATCTGGCTAAAAGTAACTTTGAAATTCCAAAGGAATGCACATACACTCATACAAAATGTTTCTAATTTCTAAGCAATCTACTGTCTTACTTGCAAACTTTCACCAAGTCATATGAAGCTTATAGAACAAGTACATCTATAAGAGGAATTACACATTCGAACTACGTCTTTCAGGGCAGTAATAGATAGAATAGCAATACTTCATGGTCTTTTATAAAGGCATTACTGGAACTCTTGAACTCTCTTGGACATTGTTTTAATGATGGACCAGGGAGTTTCTCTCTGAAAAGATAACAAGCCCAATTGCAGTGCATGTGGCCAGCTTAAGCTTTTGTTGGGAGACAGATGCTATGATTTTAACATGTCTGTGAAAGATTTTTGGGAAGAAGAATCACACTAATATATTCAAAATACAAAGCAGCAAAACTCAGTATTGACCATAGAATTATTTGGGTTGGAGAGGACTTTCAAAGATCATCTAGTGCAGACCCCCTGCAGTGAGCAGGGGCATCCTCCACTAGATCAGAGCTCAAGTTGCTCAGAGCCTTGTTGAGCCTGACCTTGAAGGCCTTGGGCAACCTGTTCTAGTGGGAGGTTTCCCTGCCTATGACAGGGGGTTGGAACTGGATGATCTTTGAGGGCACTTCCAACCTAAACCATTCTATGATTCTATGATCTCCATGGATGGGGCTTCAACCACCTCCTTGGGCAACCTGTTCCAGCATTCTGCCACTCTTATTGTAAAGAAGTTGTTCATAACATTCAATCTAAATATACTTTTCTCTAATTTAAAACCATTGTGCCTCATCCTACCATTACAGGTCTTTGTAAAAGAATATTGTTGGGGACTGTGTCAAAAGCTTTGCAGAAGTCCAGATAGATGACATCTCTTGGTCTTCCCTTGTCCACTGATGAAGTTACACCATTGTAGAAAGCCACTATGCTCATCAGGCAGGACTTGCCTCTGGTGAACCCATGATTACTGTATTGAGTCTCTATCCTGTGTGCGTTTCAGCATAGCTTGTAGGAGGATCTGTCCTGAAACAGACAGGAAACCAATGTGGTTTATTCAACAACAACCATTTCCTTGCAAAAAATCTAATCCCATGGTAAAAATTTGTGAAACTCTGCTAAGATCTCAGATTTCAGGATTCATGTCTGAAATAAAGGTCCATCTAACAGTAATAGCAGAAGGTTGTATTAGAATTAATTGCATGTGTTGAAAGCAGGGAATAAATACGACAGCAGTGCAAAAGATAAGGTGTGTCATCCCGATAAGCCTTAGGGCTGGATGATAGGTTGGACTGGATTATCTTGGAGGTCCCTTCCAACCTGGCTAATTCTATGATTCTATGATTCCATGAAGAGTCATCAGACTACCTTTATAACTTCTGCCACCATTCAACAGATCTGAGCTAACTCATAGTAGCTATTGTCAAATTCAGCCATAGACAGTTACTCTGATTCTACTTCTCTCATTTTTCTGTTGTTAGAGAGTGTATTCTTTAATACTGAGATCATTGCTTTCTGGATAATTTAGTCAGTATTTTTGCATTCTCCAAGAGAGTTTTAAAATTCACTTATATAAATTCAGAGCTTGATCATACACTTGGCGATTTTAACAAACAGACGTTTTAACAAAACAAGGGGACAGTCTCAAGTTGTGTCGGAGGAGGTATAGGCTGGATATTAGGATGGAGTTCTTCACAGAGAGAGTGATTTTCCATTGGAATGGGCTGCCCAAAGAGGTGGTGGAGTTGCCATCCTTGGGGGTGTTCAAGAAAGGACTGGATGAGGCACTTAGTGCCATTGGATAGGGCTGGGTGATGTTGGACCAGATGATCTTGAAGGTCTCTTCCAACCTGGCTTATTCTATTCTTTATTCTATAGTATTCACAGTAAACAAACTGACACATTTACTGCTGTTTGTATAAGTTTTTCTGTGTGGTTAGAGTTTATTCTGATGTATGTTCCTACCAGCTACACAAAATGAAGATCATATCAGCTGTTGGAAATTTGGAACAGCTTTGTTACTTCAATTAGAGGGGCAAAAAGTAACTATTTTGCAGTGTCACAAAGGCCATATGCTTAATGACATTAATAAAGAGGAGGTTCTATAAGTCAGGGTCATGTAAATGAAATTTTCTAAATAAAGTTTTCCCTCCTATCCAACAGAGCAAAGATGTAGTTACACCATCTTGTGTAAAATACAGTGTAGCTTTGAAGCACCAAAGAAAGTAAATAAAAGTTGGGTTTGAAGCACCCTGGATGGATACTGATGAAAATATTAAGCCTCCAGGAATGAACAGTTAGCCACTAGATATCATCCAACTAGTGAGTTTGAAATTAATGACTGGGCACTTCTTTACACCAGCAGACATTTAAATGACAGAATAAGGCTATATTGCTTTGTTTTGTTATTAAAGTTGAAGGGTTGAGTAATGAAATGTTGGAACAGCTCTTCTGTTGCACCTCGGCTATTTCTTGAACCACTGAAATTTGGTCCAGAAGATTTTGTGCTGCTAATTCAGTGTGATTCAGATCTTGAGTGGATTGCAAAATTGTTCTAGGATATTGTCTCTTTTCTACAAAACTTCTTCCTTATAACAACTTAAAAGCAAAGAAAATGAAAAGCTGGGAGTGTCCCCATGGAATGAAGTTATATGATGAGACTAGAGTTCTCTGTGCCAGGTAGTGGGAAGAGAGAGTGCCAAGTAAAGAATGAATGGTGGAAAACTGGCGTTTAAATAATTGGAAAACAGAGATTGCAGAAGGCTATCATTAAAATGTGGGCTTTTAAAATCAAAAGCTGGTTGCAGTTTTGACAATTCTGAGTTGGCAGGTGTTCGCAAACGAAATTACACTTTTCATCTTCTCTGGAAACAGTAGTTTGTAACTCTTAGGCAATTCTAGCCTATGGGGCTCCAAAAACAGTTCAGTGTGCTTAGACGAGATAGTAATGGGTGGTTCATGAAAACTCATGCCAGTATGAACTAACTCAGAGCAGTGTTTTAGTTACATTAGAGATTTTAGTGGATGAACACAAGAATGAGGAGAAGCCTGATGAGATCTATTTAACTGTCATTGGGATAAATGCTTATGTGAAGAAGCAGAGATTTTTTTTTGTAAGATGCACATCTGCCATTTCTTCCCTGGGAAAAAAACCCAACCAACCAAACAAACAAAAACCTGAGAAAAACATGGACTTGCAAAGTACATGTTATCCAGCTGCAACTACAAGCCCATGTATTGCCAGTTTGAGTAGGAGACAGATGTTCTACTCAGTACCATGTGCTACATATCTGAGTAATTCTCCCATGAAAGAAAGATAAGGAAACCCATTTCTTATTTGAAGTTCTGTGAGACAAAAGAGACAAGTTTTCTGCTAACTTTCACAAAGAGAAAAAGGTTGACTCTTAAGTAGAACTCAGTCATTTGCAGAACTGCAGAGGATATGTTGTGTGTATTTCTCAAATCATCACATCAGATAGCCTTTGATTTTAAATCAGAAATGAAATGTTAAACACTGACCATGTAAGTTAAATACACAGAATCAGAAGAAAAGAGTCTGTTATGAGCCATGTAATGAAAATGACCTACTTGGCAAAATACTGTAGAAGGTTATTGCAAAAATATGAGTAACTAAAAATGTTCCTGAACAGAGATGATAAGGAAGTGCTTGTTTTGAAGGAATGCTACAATGTGCTGCTTTGGTAAATTCTCATTAAGAAGTCCTTTGCATAGCTGCAGTGGAGAATCCACCTTTATTAAATATTGCATTCATACTAAAATATTAAATAGGAATGTTCATATTTTGTTAGCTATTAAAACTACACATTTATGTAATTTTCTCATTGGGCTTTTTAATTTTTTTAGTTGAAAATGCAAGTATCAAGAGAAAATGCAACCTTGTCTCACACAGTCTTCTTAGGAGGTAATGTTATGTATATTAATCTTTCCTGTGGAGCTCAACTTATTAATTTAGTTCATTTATATTGAAGCCATAGAATTAGAACACAGAAACCAGCTCTTTACGTATATTGTACTATAATAAAGACACCATGGACGGCAGTCAGGATATGTCATTTGGAAGTAACTGCTTCTTCAGGGAATAAAAATGTGGAATAAAGATCCATGACCAACCTGACACTCATCAGTTTTTAAATGTTTGGACTTGCAAATACCTGGAGACAGTAAGTCTGTTACCTCATGTGATATGCAAATGTGAACTGCTAATATTGTTTGCCTTAAGCTTTGCATATACAGCAACCAGTAAGGTAATAAAATCTAAAATACAACAGAAACACCTGTGAAAAGTTACCTTCTCATACCATCACATTATGATCCATTCTTCCTTGGGGTTTTTTTTGTTTTGTTTTGTTAACGAAACAGATATCTTTATGAAAATTCTCAGTCTTTTATGTTTGATGTTCTTTTAACTGAATCCTGATGTGAATACAAGTTGGTTTAAAGTGTCAGTAAAAATAATCTTAAAAGATACTTTAAATGTGTTTTTTAAAAACACATAAGAAGAAAATTACTAGTAACTGCTTATTTCTGTGGGATGCAATTTTCTCATCATTTATGTTAGGATCCATTCAGAATCTCCTTGTTGATATATGAGCTGTAGTCTGGGTCACCCCAATCAACATCAGTGTTAAATTCACACTGCAGTACCCTGTGATTACATCTGAACTTTTAGGACTCTTCCCTGGCTGACAGCTGGGAAAAACCCAAATATGTTTAGTCCTGCTATTTTACTGCACCTCTTGCCCTTAAGGGACACCTTTGTTTCCAGTAGAAATTATATGGATAAAGAGCTCTGCTGCTCTCTATTAGGTATCTCAGTGTGGACAAGATGTTGGCCAAACCCACAATTTTCAGTTTTGTTTAATATGAAGGGTCAAAATTTTCTATGCATGAATATTCTGTGCATGAATTCCTATTCATTATACCAAACCCAAATATAGTAAGACATAACATTATATACAGAAACAACAGCTCAACCCTTTATGCAAGTACTGAAAATTAGGAAGCTGTCACTTTTCTCTGTGTCATTCTGACCAAATGGTACCTTGGTTGATGGGAGTATGTTATTTTCTGTCTGCTCTCGGTCCTGTCTTTGGCATAACTGTGCACCCAAATATAAAGCTGAAAGAACAAAAATTCTTACAGAACTCATTTCTTTTTATGTCCAGTTACCTTAAATGTGTCATTCATTATGTTAAGTGGAGAGGAACATCTATAAGCACAAATTTTCTTGCAACTAGCATTTGCTCTTGCATGGGTTTGTATCTGTGTTACAGACTAGGGCTAGGCCAGCCACTAGATGAGTGGCAGATGCCCTCTTCTTTACCTAAGGGAGAGAACCTTAGGAACTGGATGAAAAAAAACTAACACAGTTCTCACAAAAATAGTAACAAGAAAATCAAATATATAAAAAATATATTAAAAAATAATAATGAACTCGGCTCCTCTAATGGTAATTACATAACTATGACCACTGATGCTGTGGACAGGAACTGGGGAAGTCCCAGACTGGACTCAGTAGCAGACAGGAACCAGATTCAGGATCTGGATTTGGGAACTTTGTTCAGGGATGCATGGATTGAATGGACGGAGTCCTCCTAGGATGACAACCATTGAAGAAGACAGCTTAACTCTTGTGATTCCTCAGCTTTATAGTGAATATAATTTATATGGAATGGAATATCTTGTATGTCAAATTTGGAATATCTTGTATGTCAAATCTGCTCCGCCCTTATATGTATAACCTCTTGATCTATGGCATCCCAGCATAGAACAAAGATTTATCAATGACATTGGTTTCTGTAAAAGCAAGTATAAGCAAGAGCTTTCTTGGATACCAATCCTCAGTAGTAGCTATAAATATCAAGTTATCAGTCCTAGAAGGAGGCATTGTCTGACAATGTAGACTATTAACTTCAGAAAGTGCAATTACTTAAAAGAGACCTAGCTGAAATGTAAAGTCCCTGAACAGAGAACTGGTTCTATTCTAGCTCTGATGAGGACAGTCTGTTATTACTTTCCTTTGGTTTAAAGACAGGATTCATGAACTCTGAATCAGGAGATAAAAAACACTTTGAAGGTGGAGACCTCACCAGCCCTTAATGCCCCTCCAAACCTGTACATTCATCCAGATATTCACATTTCCACATTTCTCTGTCCATTCTAGATTTTTCTATTTGATTGTGTAAGGGATAATGTTGCTTCTCATGTGGTTTGTTCTAAAACACTTATCAGAACTGCCTGCTAATACACTTTAATAACACATGCCATATTTTTCTTAAGAGTTTGACTTTCAGTATCTTATGTCACTGCTTGTCCTGCTTGTCAGAATCTCCTTGAAATTTTTAACTAAAGGCCTATATAATTAATTTACTTCTCATACTTTGTACAGGGATGTGGTAGCAATACAGTGAAACAGAAATAACTTTGTGTTAGGTCAATAAACACCAAGTCATGTCACGAGTTCTGACTGTGCTACTGAAACAGTTATGTATAGCTCTGAGGATCTGTAATTAACTTCCTGAAAATAGGACTGGATATTTCTTACATCGTATGTCTCTTTTGCTGATATGCACAAGGAAAATGATTAAATGAGGGAAATGTATCTCCCCTTCTCCCCCTAAATCTAATCACAGCAACCCTGCACTGAATTCTACAATGGAAAAAGGAAAGTGAGAAAGGGAGGATTCAGAGAGGAGGTTTTTCTGGGTTTATTGATAAAGCATAAAGAAAAGCAATGGTTTTATTGTATTTTTAGTTTTCTTAGGTTATTTCTCATATTACCCACAAAAAGAAGTCAGAAAGGAGTCAGGGTGAGAAGCGTGCAGTGTTGACAGAAGAGCAGTGTGGAAGCACTTGCCAGTACACAAAATTAGTAAGCTGGCCTCAAAACAGCTAGGTTCAGCCATTACAAACATTAAAGAAAAAAGCAAAGATGTTTTTATTTTCAATATGTTTATGCTAGTGTTTCACAGTGAAATATGTATAAAGGAAGTTATCTTTGAATAGTCTATTGAAGGTTTTTATTCACTAAAAAACTGTGGCCATGACAGCAAAAGGAATGGCAGCTTTCCACTGTAAGTATTGAACAAAAAAATCCTAAAATTTGGCAATGTTGAGAGGAGTGATAGAGAAAAGACTGGGTTACTGTTCAGTCAAGAAAGTCTCTTCAGAACACCGAGCTTCAGTTTTTGTGTTGGAGTTAATAATGAAGGCAAAAAGAAAAGAAAAGGAACTTCATTGTCTCAGCTGCATCTGTTTCTCTTTAAAGACCTTAGAAGAGGTTTTTTGATTGTCTTAAACCTCTGCAGAAATATTTGCCTTCACAGATTGACATCTCTTCTCATATAGGGTTCATCTCAACCTTGTCTAAATAAAAGAGATTATTGTTTGTGTTTCAGTGTAAGAGAATTGAGTTCATCACAGCAAAATGTCAGTTCCTCGTAGGGAATGATCCTAAGCATCTGACAAAAAATCTTAACTTAAGTAAGTTCCTGTGGTGTGCCTAAATCTGTGTGCTTTTGTGATGATGGAAAAATTATCCTTCCAGGTGTGGGTAGGATGTGTTTTTCCCTGAACTCCTTACGCCTAAAAAATTGGCCATGTAAATGTGTCTCTGCGAGAAGGCAGCTGACCTCCAGACCCTGCCCTCCTGACCTACCCCTTGGAACAGTCCCACAACTCTTACATTATTGTCATGAGAGTGCCTGTGGCCGTGGCAGGCTCTGCTGAAGAGCTATGAAGTTTTCATGGTAGAGCAGGACCTGGCTGTTGCCGTTCACAGAGATGGCTTTGAATTGCAAATCCAAGTCCTAAAACTGACAACAGCAGACCACCCTGGATCATAAGACATACAGGCAAGAAGCTGATTTGTGTCTTGATAGCAGTGCCTTTTGCAGCTCTGCTTGTGATTAGCCTCACTGTGCTCTGAATAAGCAGTGCATGACTTTTAAGTGACTGGATCGAAACACATTTTTGGGGAGGAGGAAAGAGCTGTGTTTTGTAAGTGAATATTGTTTTCTTTTTGTGTCTTTGGCAAGGCAAACCTGATAACAGGACTAACGTATAAAGAATGCTGTGGAAAACAAGGAATGAAAGCAACTTTACCTTATTTTTGGATGAACTGGTTCTGATGCGTCAGTACAGTATCTTTGTATTCTTCTCGCTTTGTTTAGCTAATCATTTCCAGTCAAAAACCTCAGTCTGAAGATCGTGTCCAGACTGTGAGTCCAAATCTTGCCCAGTACAGATTTTTCATTTTAACTCTGTTACTGATCAAAACTTCTGTCATTTCAGAATAAGAGCTCATCTTCAGCCAGGGAATATTTCAGAGGAAAGTATCCAGGCATAACAAATATCATGCATGGGACTCACTGAATTCATGAGGAACAGATGTCATTTGCAAGTAACAAATTAGACTAGGCACTTATGTTTTGAATCATTCAAGCATATGAGAGCAAAGAACAACCAAAAGATATAAAAGAAAGTAGGTTTGCTGCATTAGTCCAAAATCTATCTTCTCATAGCAATTTAAAATCATGCTATGAGAGATTAATAATCATCTGTTGGTGAAATGAAGTTTTTACTGTGTGTCCAACCTAGAGTCCTTCTGTGTTGGGCTGTTTGCAGATATATGGCAAGAGGCAGTCCTTATCCACAGAAATCTGTGGATTTCTGTGGATAAGGACCACATCGTGATATAGTTATCCACAGTAGGAGTTTGCAGGGACATTGATCTTGACTTGCCCACTCTGTGTTTTCTTTCCCTGAAGCAGCACTGGTAGAAGGCAACATTTCAGAAAATACCTCCTCATGTCCAGCTGTTACATACAAAGAAGGAATGGTCCTTCCATGCTCAAGATGCTTCTGTGCCTACATTGTGGTCTGTTTTGGCACACTGTAGTTGTGTATTCACTCTGGTCAGCATAGCATGTGTGGAGTGGTGCCCACTACTTCCCTGCACACAGCCTCAGGCTCTCCAGGCTACATGGTGATTTCTCTCAGATGTTTCAGCTAAAGTGATACACTTGCTAATATAACAATTTCCCTATTTGTCAAAGGAACAAAGGTCCAAATGGAGACCAGTGACAAGAGGCATCCCTCAAGGATTGGTACTGGGACTAATGCTGTTTAACATCTTTATCAGTGACGTGGACAGCAGGACTGAATGCACCTTCAACAGGTTTACTGTTGACACCAAGCTATGTGGTCCAGTTGATACACTGGAGGGAAGGGATGCCATTCTGAGGGACTTGGACAGGCTTAAGAGGTGGGCCTAAGCCAGCTTCAAGTTCAATGAGGCCAAGTGCAAGGTCCTACACCTGGGTTGGGATAATCCCAAGCACAAATATAAGCAGGGTGAGGACTGGCTTGAGAGGAGTCTTAAGGAGTAGGACTTGGGAGTGTCAGTTGGCAATGTGCACTTGTGGCTCAGAATGCCAACCATTTCTTGGGCTGCATCGGAAGTGTGACTTGAGGGATGAGACTCTGCTCTTCTGAGACCTCACCAGGAGTGCTGAGTCCAGTGCTGGTGCCCCCAACACGAACAAATTTGAACAGCTGGAGCAGGTCCAGAGTAGGGCTATGAAGATGACTAGGTGACTGGAGCACCTCTCCTATAGGGAGAGGCTGTGAGAGTTTGGGCTCTTCAGCCTGGAATAAAAAATGCTACAGGGAAATCTTATAGTGATCTTCCAGTACCTGAAACGGGTCTACAAGAAAGATGGGAAGGGACTCTTTACAAGTGTTTGTAGTGATAGAATGAGAGGGAATGGATTTAAGCTTGAGGGGGGGATAAATTTAGACTAGATATTAGGAAGAAGTTCTTTACCACATGGATAGTGAGAAAATAGAGCAGGTTGCCTGGAGAGGTCATGGATCCCCCTGCCTGGAGGTGTTCAAGGTCATGTTGGATGAGGCCTTGAGCATGTTGGTCTAGTGGAAGGTGTCCTTGCCCATGGGGGGGAAGTTGGAACTGAATGATTCTTCAGGTCTCTTTCTATGATTCTGTGATTCTATGAACATACGTGACCATCAGCTAGAAACAGAAAGGCTGTAAAGCTGAGGTGTAAAATGAGAAAAGGCATTGGCATAACCATGATAAAAGTCACCAGGGTCAATTATCCTGGTCCCACTCAAGTCATGTGAACATTGTGACTGCTGCTTTCATAAGCGTCAAGATTTTTCACCCAAGCCTACATTTTAAGAGACTATGGTCCATGTCACTGACTACAAAACAGTTGAAGACAAGCTTTGAAGACCAAATGAATATGTATATATAGATATTGGAAACGATACTGAAAAATAAAGAGTAAACTAGCGAGTAAACAGATCAATTCTCTCCAAACCCCTCTTTACATCACAGCAAGCATAGACAATATATAAGAATAGTTTCTCTTGTTTCCTTTGACTTTTACCTTCAGTATTATCATGAAGTGTTAAATAACTTTATTAAATTTGAAAAACATGTAAATGCAATAATCATACAGCTATCAGATGCTATGAAAATAAGCCATAATTTTTCCCTCTATGGTAACAGACTTTTTTTTTTAATTGATAACTCTTGATTTGAGTTGGGTTTAAGCAGGGAGGCTTTCTGATACCAGAAATTGGATTAATTTTATGATGGTTTTGTGTCAAGATTCCTGTTCCTATGATACATATTCCATTAAAAATAAAAGTTTATAGCATGATCTAGAACATGACTAAACACACCAAATTTAGAAAGGCAAGAAATTAAACTAATATATGGAACAGTTACAGAATCATAGAATCATAGAGTGGTTTAGGTCAGAAGGGACTTCAAAGATCATTCAGTTCAACCCCCCCACCAGAGTCAGAGACACCTCCCACTAGAACAGGTCACTCAAGGACTCATCCAACCTGGCCTTGAACATCTCTAGGGAGGGAGCAGCCACAACATCCCTGGGCAACCTGTGCCAGTGTCTCACCACCCTCACTGTAAAGAACTGATCCTGTGAGATGAGGCTTTTGCAAACTGATTGGAAAAAAATATAGTGCTGTAAATCTGTAAATAATTCATTACAGCTGTAGTTACTTTAAAAATGAATTTTACTTCATCTTATAATATAAATTAATGAAAATATGGGACTGCAAGCAGTGTACTAAAAAATATTTACTTGCATTTTTATTTTTATGTGTAAGATATGCACAAAGTTAAAAGATAACCTAAGAGTCAGGAGAATTATGAAGAATATTAAAGTTGGGAGATATATTGGATAAATCCATCTCAGAAGCACAGTACATCTGTTAAGTCTAACTCATTAAGTAGTTTGTATATTTGTTAGATTCATTCATTGCTGAACCCCTGCTGAAGTAAAAATAAATCTCAGTTGCTCCCATGGAAGCAGTATTGGTATGTATACAACTAATGCATATTTTAGGCTGAGATGTGAACAGCCATCAATGTATTTTGAAAGACATATATGTAACTATCTTGTGGCCATTGCCATGAATTCTGTGATGAGTTTTTTTTATTAACTAATAAAATCAAGGATAATCATCCCAGTATAGTAAACATCTTTCAAAAATCTGCCTCCTTGGTTTAGTATTTGCAATATACATTTACCCAGGAAAAGTAGTTTTGCATCACTTTTTATCTGGTATGAGACTTAAAGTGTGTACTTGGTTAGTAGTTTTGGAGACAATATCACTATCTGTCTAGACACATATGCATTTAGCAGACTGGGCAGGTGCAGATGAATGTTCCCTTGTGTAAGATCACGGGTTGTTTTCCTGGGGAATCAAACTTGTTTGGGGGAGTCCAAAGGAAAAATGGAGACATGAAAGTATTTTTTTTCTGGGAGATTTTGTCATGAATTACTATCATTCTTTACTAAGATAATGCCAGCTTTTAATTAAAAAAAAAAAAAAAATAGAATGCCAATTTTAAAAAACCGAGCATGTTTTGAAAACCCAGAAAGGTGATTTGAGAGTTTGCCCTGTTTTGGTGCCTGGACAAAATGTTTTAATAATGTAATTCCCTATGTGATATGATGAAAATACTGATTGCCTGTCAGCACTCTTTTGAAATCTTCCACAGAATGTCCCAAAGCAATACCTGCAAGCAAATACTGCTGAAGAAAAATGCATTTGTGCTCTTACACCATGAGGAAACTCGGCCAACAATATCCATAACCACATATCCATAGCCACAGGCTAGAGATGGAAGAAGGTATTTTTAATGTAGTGTTCAAGCTCAGTGTTACTTGCCAGAAGAGGCATTTTCTTACGACACTGAGTAATATCTCAGAGAACATTTTCAGTAGACTCTCAGTTATAATCTTCATTCTGTTTCTTATCATAGAATTGCTCCAATTGGAAAAGACTTCTCTAAAATCATTGAATGCAATTCTTTTCCTTGCACAACTTGTGGTATGAGCTCTACTCTGACACATTCAGTGGTTGTTAATACTTTGACTTCTGATTCTTTATAAACACACTATTAAAAAAAAAGTATTTGCAAGAACTTTGGTGTCTTTGGATAAGAAGAACTCTTCAGCTGAGAAATAACATCATAGTAACCTAATAAAGTATCAGTAACTCAATTTTATTCTGACTGGAAATGAATCATGATATTGAGTAATCAATATTTAAAACTCCATTAAAAAGATTGATTTACAATTCATGTGAGTCTGCTCAGAGGGGAATCTAAAATATTCATTTTTTAAATTTGTCTCATCTAGGCCATGTAATTTTTCACTGGAAATACTCACTGAGTTAGTAAGATGAATAAAAACAAACCCAGGTAACTCAAGCTCAGAAGTATTTTACTGTAAACTTTAATTCTCAGTTACTAACTATTCTTATTACAGACTTCCTTACAAACCAATGAACTGTAATGATGAAAGGTAATTGCTTGCATTTTCTACAGTTTATCTATCTCTCTTTAAACATGCCACTGCTTTTAAATTTTTTGCAATCTTGATCACTGGGGTCACGAAAGTCTGGAGGGCTCCTCCTTATTTTCAGTCATGTGTTGAATTCCTACCTCTTGCTACCTCTGTATTAAGTCAGTAGCAGTTTTATTGTTAAGTGGTACACTTAAGTGGTTCAGATATTGTGAGAAAAGTTATGTAGTTCTTTATTATGATAATGTAAAGTCAATGAATAAATATAATGGTGGTTCAGATACTGTGAGAAAATTTATAGATTTCTTCATTCCAACAATGTAAAGCCAATGAATAAATATACTTTGTGTGTTTGTGCACCTAATACAAATAAAAGAACTGTTTTGAAAAATCACATCCAGACATCAATGTGGTGCAACGGTAAAGTTAAACAGTGAAAACAAAATGAGGCCATCTACCAAAAATCTGCATGAGCAAAAAGTGAGTGTACCTATTCATTTTGGGAAGAAATAGTAAGAACAAAAAAACAGTGGTTCAGTGTTGTCTTTATATACCTTTTTGAGTCGTTCAGAGACTGAGTGTAGAGCCTTTGCTGGTGGTAGAGACAATTTAGCTGACTACAGGGGCTTCTGTCACAGCCCGGGAAAACACACTTCAGCAGTGTTAAGCCAGGTACAAATAAGGCTAGTTCACAGAAACCATTATTTTGTATTTCATGTACACTTTTCCAAGCACTGTCTAGGAAGTGCTGTACTGAAATAAAGCAATAGCTTGCAGTTTAGGCCTCAAAATTCTATCAGTGCTGAGTTTGACGAAGAAATACTTCATAACTTTTTTACAGTGCGAAGCCGACTTTACAAACTAATGGCTCGTATGTTCTAGGAGTTTGAGAGAATATGACCAAATAAATTAAAGGCAATGGGACCATAGAGGAGTGCAAAGGAAAACTGAGGGGAAGAGTGAAATGAAATAACTATGCCCTTTCATAATGAAGAAGAAGAGCTTATAAAAAAATTTACCATTTTTCTTAGAATCAGTATTTCATATTTTGCTGATATATTTTTTTCAGTTGAACAGAATAATGGCTATTCAATGATGGCTCATCCTGGATAGATAAACACCTTTTAAGAGTACAGTGGAGAGCCATGAGGATGATGTGAGGACTTGAACATTTGCCCTATGAAGAGATACTGAGAGACCTGGGGCTGTTTAGTCTGGAGAAGAGAAGACTGAAAGAACATCTCATCAATGTGTACAAATATCTGAGGGGTGGGTGTCAAGTGGATGGGGCCAATCTCTTTTCAATGGTCAGCAGCAACAAGACAAAGAGCAATGGCTACAAATGAGAACATAGAAGATTTCACCTCAACATGAGGAGAAACTTCTTTACAGTGAGGGTGGTGGAGCACTGGAACAGGCTGCCTGGGGAGGTGGTGGACACTCCTTTTCTGAGGACTTTCAAAACCTGCCTGGATGCGTTCCTGTGCAAACTACCCTAGGGGATCCTGCCTTGGCAGGGGGTTGGACTCAATGATCTCTGGAGGTCTCTTCCAAGGTTTAAGGTTCCAGTTGCTGATAGACCTTCCTACAGGTGGTATCAAAGGCTTGAAGCATTGTCTGTAAAAACAGCTCCATTGTCACCTTGCATTTTCTTCAATATCTGACTTTAATCGCAATTATAGACAGGCTGATCCCGTGCTCATCTATGAAAAACCTTTCCTCTCTTTGAAAGATTTTCTGTCTACAATAAAGCAGGTGGAAGAAAATGTAAAATGTGCCTACTGAAAATGTGCAGCCTGAAGACCTATTTAATAGTTCTCTACATTTTCAAGTATGTTAATTACATTATTTAATTTTTTTTTTTTTTCATATGACACCTTTGTGAGTTCCACCATGGAGAGGAGCAGGAATTTGTCACCAATATCCATAGACAGAAATACTAACTATCCAGCCAGTGAAAACAGGTGCTTTTTAGCTGACTTACCAAACCCTGTCTGTGCAAGTGCTTACAGCAAACATGCTTGTGAAGGCTAAGATCCTCAATAATGAAGAACACCATCACTGTGCTTTTTATTTTATTTTATGTATCAATTCCCGTTATTCTGAAGAAATCAGAAGAGCTTTGCTGTACAATGGTAAGTGCTGAGGTGAATGTGCCCTTGCATAGTTTGAAGAGAACTTAGAATCATAGAAACAGTCAGGGTTGGAAGGGACCACAAGGATCATCTAGTTCCAATCCCCTGCCATGGGCAGGGACACTCTACACTAGATCAGGCTGCCCAGAGCCTCATCCAGCCTGACTGCAAACACCTCCAGGGATGTGGCTCCAACCACCCCCCTGGGCAACCCATTCCAGGGTCTCACCACTCTCATGGTAAAGAACTTCCTCCTCACATCCAATCTGAATCTCCCCACCTCCAGCTTTGCTCCATTCCCCCTAGTCCTGTCACTATCTGATAGCCTGAAAAGTCCCTCCCCAACTTTTCTGTAGGCCCCCTTCAGATACTGGAAGGCCACAATAAGGTCACCTGGGAGCCTCCTCTTCTCCAGACTGAACAGCCTCAACTCTTTCAGTCTGTCCTC
>VWZI01016911.1:37561-66918 GCA_013396835.1 Psilopogon haemacephalus | reverse complement strand
AGCCAGAGCAGTCAGAAACCATCTGATATCTAGTGTTTTGGGCACAACAATTATAAACAATCTTTTTTTCTTTCTCAGTAAAAGTCTGGTGAAGTGACATACTGTGTTTACCTCTCTCAGCCAATAGTCTAATTTCTCACTCAAATTCTCCAATTAGCTCAAACCAGCACAGAACCATATTGAACTTTTCCTGATTCCGTCTTCCTCAAATTTTATGTCTACAGTAAATCAAATGAACTTATTTTTATCATAGTAAAATGTATCTAATAATCATAGAATCACAGAATGGATTAGGTTGGAAGTGACCTCAAAGATCATCTAGTTCCAAACCCCCACCATAAGCAGGGACACCTCCCACTAGAACAGGTTGTTCAAGGCCTCCAAACTATCCTTGAACACCTCCAGGGAGGGAGCATAACACAACCTCCTTAGGTAACCTGTTCCACTGTTCCACAGTCATAGTTTTTATACCTTCATTGATGACCTACTTTTTAAATTCCTTTTTACTACAGAGACAAGGGTGACTTGTGAATCTGCAAAATCCAAAGAATATGCCACAAGAAATTCCAACCTACCGGAATGAAGAGAGAAAGATATGCTTATTTCCATTTCTAAAAATTTACATAACATTCAGGGTCTTTACAGAGTCAAATTTAGAGAAGACAGGTCAAAAGGTCTGAGCTTTCTCCTCCAACGCTGCGTGCATAATTCTACATTGCTGGATATGGCCATGCATTATTTGCAGCATTTTTTAGCCAAGTTATTGGCATCACAGAGGTATTTACTTCTGTGTTCTCTCTCTCCTTCTTTTTTTTTTTTTTTCTTAATAATAGGTTATATGTCTACAAACAGCAGTTTCTTTCTTTCACCTTTGAGAGTCACTTGAACGTGTTCTACCACAGGAATTATTCACTTTTGCAATTTTGGATATTAACAGTACTTTAGTCTTGAGATCTCTGCTGCTCACACACAGTAATTTTGTCACTTGATGGGTGAAAAGTCTGTTGCCTATCCCAACTTATGAGGAACATCTCAGAAATATTGAGGAGAAAAGCAACGATCTGAGATACATAGAACAGAAAAACTAATTAACCAAATAATCCTGTTTGGATATACTCTACGAAACTAGCAGAACGAAACAGACACCTTCATTTCTATCAGTTGCAAAAGTTCTGTCTATTCACCTGTGAAAATTTATTCTTGCCTGCACAGCAATCCTTGTTCTGCATGGTTTGAATTTTGTGGGCACTAATCAAGCTTTTATGGTGAACTATTTGAACGTAAATGAAGTTTAAAGATACCATAATATCTCATTTCAGAATGGATCTTTATGATTAGAAGAATAAATTATCCCAAGCATCTCCACATGCTGCAAGTTTATCATGCCTGTTTAACATGTCTGAAAAGATTTCACAGAACAGATATTCGGCAGCTTCTCTTTTCATCTCAAAAAGAAACAATTACAGTGTACTCATGTCCTGCAATCCAATTACTTCTGCCTTTCCCACGTGATTTGCTGATAATGTGGGCTGGAGAAAATATAAGTGAAATATGAAGAGTTGATTTTACACCATGTATTTTGAATTTTGTTGACAATGACTGGAGTTTTCCTAAACTAACAGAGAGCTAGCCAAAACCTAAGCATGATGCTCACTGGGTACAAGAAAACAGACTGTGAAAGAACTGATAAAATCACTGATTCATTAGGATGTGTAACTACCTCTGTTAGAGTAGAATAAATAACCTTCTTCATTCATATAATCTTATAATAATAGAATCATTAATATTGGAAAAGACCTGTAAGATCATCATGGGCAGCCATCAACCCAAACCCACCATTCCCACCAAATTGTGTCATGGAGTACCATATCTGCATGGTTTCTCTAACACCTTCAGGGATGGTGCCTTCATCTCTTCCCTGGGCAGTCTGTTCCAACCATTGACCTCTTTTTCAGCAAAGACACTTTTCCTAATATATAGTCTAAACCTCCTCTGACACAATCTATTAGTCTTTTACTACTAGTAGTTATCTGGGAGAAGAGACTGACCCTTACCTCAATACAGCCTCCTTTGAGGTAGTCATACAAAATGATTCCTCAGTCTCTGGAAGGTGTTTCACTGGTTTTGCAAGCTATAATTCTGGTGGAAAGTGCAACAGTGAGATAAGAGTAGACCTTGTAGAGGTCTTTACTCTCACATATTCACTTCCATTCACAGTAACAAGGCAGATTTGCACCACCAATGAACATGCGCATCTACTGGAAACCTAGAGAGTCACAAAAGAGTACTATTAAGCAAGATTCATTTGAATGTCCCCCTTCTTAAGTTAGGAAAAGGAGCTCTGAGTCTCTACCTTAATCAGCCACTGTATGACCACCTGCACTATTAGACTAGGGAGAACAAACAGAAAACCTGTTGCTCCCTGACTGCTCATTCAACCTATGTACTGGGAGAAGCTGGCTCATTTGAACCTGAGCCATACATCTTCAGGCAGCACTGAGTAACTGACTGAAAATATGTCTTGTAGTGCCATCAGACCTGGCTTGACCAGAGCTAATAAAGACAGCACATGTCCACCTGTAAACACAGAATTTTAATCTTGCCCTGAAAATGTTTGTTTTTTTTTTCACCTGTTTTTTTATTTTTCCTCAAGTCTAGCACTCCACAGCAATGAATTCCACAGGCAGACTGCACTGTAGGGTATTTCCTTTATTTGTTTTAAATTTACCTACCATTTATTTTAACATATGTGCCCCAGTTCTCATATTACTGCAGAGTGTAAAGAGAAGGAATGATCAGCTTTTCTTATGCCATTCATCATCTTAAATAGGCCAATTAAGTCTGTGTAATTATCCTTCTTTCCAAGTTAAATAATCCAAGTCTTTGCAGCTTCTCACATGGAAAGTCCATCATGTCTTTAAAGTATTGAAAATTATATGGTGCTAATTTAAAACATGGCCACTTGTAACACATATATCTATGTCTGTTTGTACTGACACTATGATTGTCGCCTAATTAAATATGTATAACACAGAAATCATAACCCCAACATTTTGTTCCCACATCCACTAACAAAGAGAGAGTTCTGGGAAGTAAGAGCAAAAACTGTATACACTGATGATGGTCTGGCACCTTCCAAAGTGCTAGGAGCCGTGGAAGCTCACAAAGTCTTAGAATATGTTTTACTTCCTGAACTCTGCAAACAGACAGCCCTTTGGCTGTGTTCACACTACCCTGTGCCCCACTGGAGTTTCCCATCACACTGGTTCAGCCCCGGATAGAGAAAATTTCAGTTACTACTGAAGTTGAAATAATGCCCTGGGTCCCCAGCTGAGATCAAGTATCCATTGTGCTCACAAAGGCATAAACATGTACTTACAGACAGTCCCTGCCCTAAAGGGCTTATAGACTAAATAGAAGAGACAGATAAAGGGTGGGAGAGAAAATATCTGTGGAGTGACTTGCACAGCTGCAGAGACAGCTGCTCTCAGAGAGAGCTGGGAACAGGACTCAGTTTGGAGGGGTTGAGGCCAGTGTGTTAGCTACTGTACTGCCCTGATTCACATTTTCTTGGGGAAAATGTCATTTTAACCACTGCATCTTGAAAGCACATGGTCAGAAAGAGCCTAGGGGACAGAGAACTTAAAGTAAACCCCACAACTTGTCAGTTTGGCACCTTTGTGTTGCACCTGTTGCAGTTGTGGATAGAGCCAGCACAACAGTTTAGAGAAGATTTGATATGGGAAAGTGCTCACTGAAAGAAATGTGATGCCTCTTGTGTCCACAGGTTACTGATTTATGTTAAACACTTGGAATCCAGGTCACATGAGAACATTGTTAAACTTCTGAGAAAATTAACTCTAGCAATTTGTTTAGCACCAAAATTAAATGGGTCTTTGACCCAAAATTTTAGAAACTTTTATATTTGGAACCAGATTTTGGTGTGTTGTTGCACTCTAGCGTGAGAAGATCTAAGGTCCTGAGGATCGATATATTGGCTATCACAGCATCTCACATAGTTCAGATGTAAACTAGACTAAAATGAAAGGAAATAGATGAAAATCTATACATGAGGATTTTTTGCTGCCAGTCACATACACAACTTCACTCCTTGTAGTCTTTCTTTGGCAGACCATCTAAGAGATAGTGAAAGCTGTCTGGGAGTCTGTGACCATGCTCACATTGAATATTCAGGCAGCAAACCATTTTCCCCAGTTTGAGATGTGCCTTCCATGCAGTTTTATAAACGGTAGTAAAATCTTACTCTTTGGGCTGCTAAATTTGAATGTATAGGTCATTCATTTACGCATTGTTTTACTTGCTTTACCTACCGCAGAGTGCCAGCCAAGAACTTAAGACAGCCCAACTCCTCAGTGTCACAGAAAGACCTCCTAAAGTGGGGATCCCTGCTGGCAGACAAGACCCACTAAGGTGCTTCCTAGAATTACCTGACACTCTTCAATCATTCCTCATCTGAAATATTTTTAATGGCTGAATCAATTTCCAAGGGATAGAGCAGTGCAAAAGCTATGGATTTTGCTATGATCTCTGCAGAAGATTCTGTTTCCTGAGACTCTTTTTCTACCCTCTTTCGTGAAGCTGCTTCAGGAGAAAGACTTCTCTCTCCTATCGTCTTTGAGATGAAAATGACTGATCCAGCTCATACTTGATTTTTTTTGACAAGTAGTATATTTTTTCTGTTTGTGTGCACTGCCTGGGTCTCTGCTTCATGCTCTTCATCCCAAGCAAACTTGGTAGCCTCACATCTTTACCAAGAGACACTTTATTGCCAACAGCACAGGAAGAAGTTACTTGCAAGTAGTTACACAGTCCGTTAAGACAATATATTTACATTAATATGCACATAAGGTTTTACAGCCCTTCATGCCTATAGGTAGACAGATATGGGATCTCAGGACTGTGGTACAACCTTTATGCCACATCCTCCAACTTTCTCTCAGTTTATTTACTTCTCTTTAAATAATGTTAAAAAATCTCTTACAAATTCTAGTTTCTTAGTCTGGGAAAAACCTCTGGCTCTAGGTAAAAGAGATATACACCTTTGGATATATCCCTGACATGTTCATGTAATTTTTAGAATGCTCTCAAGTTACAGAACCACAGAGAATTGCTTAAGTTGGAAAAGACTGTTAAGATCATTAAGTCCAACTGTTAACCTGGCACTTAAAATCCACCATTGAACCATGTTCTTCAGCACCATGTCTATGTGCACTTTAAATACCTTCAGAGATTGTGACTCCACCACTTCACTGGGCAACCCGCTCCAGCTTGAGGATCTTTTCAGTGAAGGACTTTTTAGTAATACCTAACCTAAAACTCTACTGGTATAACCAGAGGCCATTGCTCCTTGTCCTGTTGCATATATATCTTGTCTCATGCGAAATTTGATCCAATGACCCGGTTGCACTAAGTTCTGTGTTTATTGCGTCTAGCCACTCACAGCCTCCACAGTCACAGGAGATGACTCAGCCCATCATTAGATCTCATCAATGTTACAGAGAAGTCAAGTTCCCCTTTCCATATTATTTAGTAAGAAAACCAAGGCTGATATGCTCCTGAAACAGAGGCTTATGCTTAGTAGCTGAAGTTGGGTGAAATGATGCTGGCCTTGTGAAAGATCCTGCTAGGGTGTCTTTGCTCCATTGCTGATATATTACAGGGCTCTCTCCTAGCAGTGACAATGTGAAAGCCCTCTGAAGGCAGCATTCTGCCAGCATAGTTGTGAAAACCTCATCAAACAGCATAGCTGTGTCTACAGTAGGATTTTATTGGCAAAGATACATTGGCTATTTTTTTTTTCATGCTTCTAGCCAAAGAAGCTATGCCAGATATATTTCATAGCATAGACTTCATGGCAAGTAGTCCATCATATATGTGCTCACAGAGGCATGAAGAATGGTCATTAAAAGATGTTCCCCACTTTTCTACTAAGTTCTTTTTGACCACAGATATGTAGCAAAGTTAAAAATAAATAAATTAACCAATCTGCCAGCCACTTAATGAGAGTCAACAGCTGTTTCTTTGTGCTAGTGGTAACTCCAATCAGAGGTCATGATGTAAGTTAAATTTAACAGCATCCAGTGTTCTTCCTGATGAATATGATTCTTTTAGGTCAATCCTAGGTCACATAAGGGTGAAGAGAAAGTGCTTTCACAAACTTCTCTTTTTGGGACCAATTCACTCCAGAGATATTTCTTGCTGGAGTTACATTACTGCTTCACAGAACATGATACTTTCCCTGCATTAATCATTTAAAGATTTAATTCTCAGCTTATAAAAATAGTTAACACCATAACAGAGAGTATTTTCAGGGTTTATCCTCTTCCTCTTTTTAAACTGCTTTTCAGTTCACTGTTACTCAATGTTGCTTCTGCTATTCGTGGAGCACAGCCAAGTGAAACCAGGACTCACTATGCTGCTGATTTACACTATAGAACCATTATTAGCTGAGTTCTGTATTGACATTCCAGGCATTCCAGTGTCCAGCTAGTCTCCTGTGTATTTATTCATTCAAAATAATGACAGGGCCAGTGAAAGATGCCAGTGACAACCCTTTGGCATGGTCCTTTAGTAAGCTGTGTAATAGAGCAATGTGCACCATCCCATCCCTGAATCTCCTGCACTCTCTTTAGTCTTATCTGAAAGCTATTTGCACCTTGCAGAGTTAAAGTACAAGGCAGAGCACTTACAAAGCCTGGTTAGTTTTTTATGAGATGTGCAACAATGGTGCCATTTCTTCTTCTGCTGATGGACGTCTTTTATCATTCTTAGGCTAAATTGTTCCCTGGCACAAATACACCTATCAGATGGCCTTATTTCTTGAATCAACAAGAAAAGTAAAAACCACCCCCCTGCCTCCCAACCTCCAAACTATCTAGGACCCTAAGACTACTTTTTCAGGATTGACCTGATCAAATATTTCCAGCTCCAGGTTACCATTAGTGTAGATTTGAGGCCTCTAAATGGTGCAACCATTTGGCTCCATGCCCAGAGCACACTGCTCACTTTTCTTCTATCAGTCTTTTTCCTCCCATTCTTTTGTAAGAAGGATGCATCATGATAGATCATTAACATTATGAAAAATGTGCACTTGGAGACAACTGGGTGTAGTGTGGATGCAATTAAAATGTTCCATTGTGCTAAGTACTGTGCAAACACTGAAACAATGGTCCCTGGCGTGGGGATCTCACCACTGAGACATTGCAGACAATAGCAGCCATTCACATCAACTATTATAAATGATTTGGTGTATCCATTTTAAGCATGAGTCATAGCCTAAGTTTTCGGTATAGGCCAAAAAATAGATGTTTTCAGGGAGTGACTCAGAGCACCTAAGTTAGATGGCAAAGAAGTAATATTATGTTAATATCCCTTATCAGTACATGGAGCAGAGTAAGGGAGAAAAAACACCTTCAGCTTAATGGACCAAGCTGCCTAAGCTCTCATCATTGTTGACAAGGGTGGAAAGACTTTTCAAAGTTATTGACAAAGTCCAAGTCAAGTTTTCTTTTGTCCTGATCAAGCCCATTTCTGTCTACTAACAACAGCATGGGGAATCTGTGGATACTAGGTTCATTAGGATAAAATAATCCCCCATAACACCCATGTAGCTAGTAAGAAAAGTACCATGCTGCTTTCTAATTTTCTCAGGCTGCCCACCAAATTTATTAGCAGAGAAAATCTGACCAATGGAAAAAAAGGGAAAAAAAGGGTAGAGGAAAGAAGACGGAACCTATGTACAGGAAAATGATCCACTTTCCACCTCTCTGCCAAATACATTCAAGAATAATAACAAAAGCCACACAGCATTTCAAGAAATTTGACATCTCTTCTCAGTCACCTCTGTCATTATGTTTAAAGGAGGGTACTGCCAAGTCCCAGTCACCATGGTGCTGAGCTGTTTAGCATGAAGTTAGAGTGCCCTTAGTCTGGCTGCAGGGCAGATACCCATGGAGAAAACTGCCAAGCTAAGTGCTGAGTCCCTGCTCTCCCAGATCACACACCTTTGAGGAAGGCAGTTAGAAGAAGCCACTGGGGCTTGGAGTTTGCAAGAACCACCTCCTAGCCTTTAAGGACATCACAAGTGAGTTTTCTCCTACTTTATTCATAACATTCTTCTATTAATATCACCTTATTTCCTACCAGCTTTAGTAAACTGGTGGTTTCAAAGCAGTCAGAGGGCTTTAGCTTGAATGTGCTAATGGAAGAGCAAAGTGTTATAAAAGCACATGCTGTGACCACTACAATGCCCTTCCCCTCCATCTCCTCAGCAAGCTGCCGTGCCTGGATACTATTCCACCACGACTTTCTACAGTGGTGCTGTGGCAGCCTATTTCTTCATGGGGGCATTTGGGCTGACAATGTGAAGCTCCTTTTCCCACATAATTGAAAGGAATTTCTGATTATGCACAGGGATGTCAGCAGTGAGAGGAGCTTGGATGCTTTCCAGCCTCAGCCGGATCCAATGACAGTGTTGCGATTTCTCCTTATTTCGGCAGTCTGCTTGTGAACTTTCTGCTCCCTTCTGGGAGTGATTTCTCAAGATAATATGCTGCTGCTCCAGCTTCTCTCTGATGGCCTAGATTTATATCTTCTGCAAGGCGTGGGTGGGGGATGGGGTGTTGGAGAGGCAGGGAGGATGAAAGGAGAGGGAAATTATTTTTTTGATTGGGGTTTTATTATTTTGGTCCCACTCTTACAGTCACTATCTCCAGGCTTTGCACAAAAAAGGTCTGTCATTTCCATCTCTGTAATGCTTTTTACTGCCTGCTGAGAAAGGTTGAAAGTACGTACGTGTTTTTCTGGCCCCTCTTTAGTCCAGCCCCCATGAATAAGGGATATGAAGTGAGCATTACATTTATCTCTGACCTTTTTACCATCTCTTGCATCTGTTAACTGAAAAAAGTGGGAGATGTTCTTGGCTTCCTCTGCCACCAAGCAGACAATACTGCTGACTTGATTTACTTTACCTCTATCAGTCCCAGCTTACCTCAAATCTTTCCAAATGTCAAATTTATCTAAAATGTTCATTGCTCTAGATACACAAGGTAAAAACAAAACAACCGCTCCAAAAAACTTAGATGTTGATTTCCAGGGAAAAATATTTTTAAATTCCAGATGCTGTGCTCAGAAATTTAGTAATGCCATTTTTAACAGGGACAAAATTTGCTCTCTTTGAATATGATAGACAACTGAATATCCTGTTTCCCCGGGGTCTTCAAGATGTTTCTGTAGCATCAGAACTGTGTTATCCAGGCATTTCAACTCTCTGTCATAACACACCTAGGAAAGTGGGAAATGGCTGCCATCCCCATTTTACAGTGGGAACTAAGGTACAGAATTCATGGTGAATTACCTTTAGAAATACCTTTCTCTCTATACTGCTCATAAAGACACATCATTGATTCTTTATAGGATCACATCCATAACCCTTTATGGCTCCAGCCAGCTCAGATAAACACCACTTTTTCCAATCCAGCAAGGTCACCCATGGTGCACAGAGAAAAGTGGTGAAACAAAATTTTGTATTTCACAAATGGTAGATAATACATTAATTTCCTTATTACATGTTCAGATGACATCACTGGAATTGATGGAAACAATGCTGAGAGTTCTTGGGGATGGTCTTGGAATGTGTTTCCGCTTTGGTGTCTTCTTGACTGTTCTGAGGAAAACAAGAAAACTCAGTGGTGCTCACTGGTCTTAGCTACTGAGGAATTTCAGTTCACCATTTTACATCTTGAAAGGGAAATAGCACTGACAAATTTGAGCGTGTGCAGCTATATACTTCTCATAATTTTGAACAGTCATATTGTCAGTGCTGAGCACTTATTTCTAGAGAAATGAAGTTGAGTGTTTGGTTGCTTCCCAAGCCTGTATTCTTGGGCAGAGGTTGTGATTGAAATGACCTTATATACAATCAGTCAGAGGAGTCAAACTCCTCCTCAGCAAGGATTGGTCTAGAGTAATGGGAAGACTTTTGCTTCCTCTCGGAAATCAGAGTGACAAAGACCTGGGTTGGGGAAATTATATTTTATTCAACTTATCAGCATGTCAAAGATAACAGAAATGAGCTGCAGAACCTAGCCACAATCTCTTCTATGATGGCAATTGCAAAGGAGGAGAAGAAATACTACAGCAGAACAGGTACTACTGACTGATGGCAAGTCACATGCCATGACAGACTTCCTGCACAGCCTTACAAGATTGCTCGGGGCTGTACGCAGGTGGCACTGTAGTCCCCATGCCTAACTCACAGAAAGGAAAAATTGATTCAGACAATGTAGCATCCACCACTGACAAACAATATAGGGAAAGCAGGAGTCACAATGCAGGGATTAGCCAAATCAGCTAAAGTGCAAACATTGTGATGGTCTTGTTGTCCCAATGTCATATGGATCTGGAGTCAGGCAGATGATGAGAGTGGCCTCTCTCACTTTCTCATTATTGTCTTGAACTAGAAAGCCATGGAAACCTGGATGCTTAAGTTGGACACCTCTAGTAGGAAGCTTAATGTTGTTCTATGTGTTGTGTTCTTTGTTTCCTTAACTGTAAAATGAAGTTAACAGCAGCCTGTGGTAGAAGAGAAAGAATTTAAAGGTAGGTGGCAAAGGCTGCAGCATGCTCAGAAACCCCTGGTCATGGATATTGTGTGTGCTTCTGTCTAGCTCTGATACCCAGCAGCTATATAAAAAATGGATTGTGTCCCTGAGGCTCCCAAAAATGCGAATCACTTTCTTGCCTGTTGGTGCTTTTTGTGCTCAAGATGGTTTTATGGATGAATGTAAAGAAAAAGAGAGTAGAGCTGTGTTGCCCATGAAGCCATAAGACATTTCAGGCTATGGTGATGTCTTTGTTATGAAGGGACCATTCTCTTTTCTTCCTCTGAGTGAGTAAGGAGAGACCACACACCTGAAATGGTAAACTTGAAAGTTAGTCTCAAATGGTGTGGTCAGAAACAAAATATTTACTACTATGGTAGTAAACTTTGTACAGGCAGGTAATACTAATAAAAAGTGGGCCTGATGTATGCAGTACTCATTGGTATATGCATTAAAACATGTGGTGTAATCATGGGGAGTAATAAACTGGCTGCTGTAGTTAAACCCAAAATATGAGTGTCTGGTGGTTATGCTGGAGAAGAAGATGGGCGTATACTGAGGACACCAGCTTTAACTATGTCACCAATGGATGCTGCTGCAGTATAGTATCAAAGAGGGCAATTTTATGTGACATCAATGGTGATTCCCAATAATAAAATTATTTTCCACCACCTTGCAGACAAGGTGTTCCATGTACACATAACAATGTTTTCTCCACTCTTTTATGACCAGATCCAATGTAATTTAACAAGCCTGGCTCAGATATTCTGAGTACTTACAGATTAGGAAGTCTTTGTGGTTGCATGGACACTGCTTATAAAATTCAGTGCATTGCACAAATTCTAAGCAGGAGAAGATCAGCACAAATTCAGTTACTCTGTGCTGTTGCAGGTCTGTTTCCAGTCCAGCATCCTGTCAAAAGGAAGATGGAGGCTGTATGCTCTTTACGTTCTATGAAGTACATTGTTGATGTTCATAGTGTTTCTGCTCTACTTTGCACATGTTTTAAAATATATTGTCTTCCTCGTTGGTATTTTGATACTTGAAACATGCATTCGTTTTGCCTCTGAAAGGTGTGTTCAAATCCTAGTGTGTGTTTGAAGGGCAAAAAAGGCCCACAAACCTCTTGATATACAACTTCAGAAGACAAGATTAAAGATTGTCCTTATTTGTATGTTCGTATGGATTTAGAGCATTTAGAGTTAATAATCAAGAAGCTGAGAATTTTCCTGTAGAAAGGTGATGGCAGAGCAAACAGACTAAAACTGTCTTACTGTCTCCATGAGCAAAGGCCTCATTAAAATAATAAGAAATAGCAACTGCTCTCTGTATAGTTTGGTTTTGCAGAAATGAAATGCACTGACTTTACCCTCTGTGAAATTGTTTGAAGAGCTTAGAGATCCTGGGGCCTGATAGTGCGTATGTTGTACTGACTTGAGTACATAACCTCATGAACGGTGCCTTCATTCATTTAGGATCTTGTTCAGCTGCATGATAAACATCATCACTCCAGATTAGGCTAGATACAGCACTCTGCCTTCCCTTAGCAGGAGTCATTGCTTACCATCATATGTTAGATGAAGTAGCCTGGGGGTTCTTTATATTTAACATCAAAGCAGTGAAAAACAAATGCAATCACAGCCCAATAATGAAATTTGTATCTGTTGTAAATGTGCCTAGCTACACAGCAGAAAATCCAGATACAGATGAGCTAAAAACAGCTCCCAAGTGAGTGGTGAGGGAAGGTTGCAATTTCTTTTTAATTTATGGGGAAGGAGATAGTAGACAGTACATAAATCTCACAAAATGTTTACTTTTTGTTTAAGCTGTGGAGTAAAAATAGCTTTCCATTCATCTTGTGCCTGTACAGTATGAGGCCAACTAGGAAGCTATACTCAGCCTTGAGCAATGTGATGTTTCTGAGGTTGGAGGCAGAGAATGGGGATCTTCGGTGCTATGTCTTGAACTAATGTCCAGTGAATACTTCTTGTAAATACCTGAAACAAGACAAGTCTTTATTTTGCCAAGGAAAGGATTACTCAACCTGAGAAGAGCCATGACAAGTGGGGAAGCAACTGTACTTTTCCTTAGAAACCAGCACTTGATAACTTTTACTGTCTCACCTTTGGAAATCAACTATCAACTTTTATAGAGTTTCAGAGCAAGAGGCCAAGAAGAGCTCAATAGAGTATTCTGTTTCCTAATCATTACTGTGCAGTTGGCAAGTAGAAAATTAACGATAAATCCACTCAGGACTGCAAACAAACTAACTGTAATTTTTGGACAAATCTCTTTTTATCTAGATCAGGATGGGTGGTGTTTTCCTGAGGGACTTCTCATACCATCCACAAGTTTTGTATCAAAATTACAGTTATTTTAATACATTAAATCCTTTCCTTCTCTGCTATACAGTGGTGGTTCTTTTAACTTAGTGACCTAGCTTCTTTTCTTTTACTTGTATTGAGTAATATTGTGGTTTCAAGAAGGGCTCCTTGCAGCAGAAAATGTGAATATGTGTGAAGACATTATGAACATTATGACTAGACATTCTAGTCTAGTCAGACTAGAAAAGGTCCCTGAGAATGCTGGACTGAAAATACATATTTGGCTAGCTAAAAGATAGAAAAAGTACTTGAATTAAACTCATCTGAGGTGCAACCATACTCATTTCCACCAAGGCCTTCAATTGGGAGAGACAGACTGAAGTTTTCCTAGATAAGATGCAAAGAATAGAAATACTCTGGAACTCCCTAGTAAGTAAATACATGAGTTCTTATTCTGCTTAGTGTTGTGGTATGAAGAGTGCCTGAATCACAAGATCAGATAGCTAGTTACATCTTCTTATAAAATAGGTAAACAAGTTTTAAACGATACACTCCAAAACTGAGAAAATATTTTCCACTGAGATGGGTTGCATCATCTCAGCTCTCTGAAGATTAAGGTTTTCTGCTTGTTAATGCCACTTGCCAAGGACACATTTTATTGCCTTTGTGTTACTATATGCCAGTCAGGAATAAATCTCCGTAGAGCTTCTATCTCACTCTTTAGCCACATGTAACCTCATTTATATTCAACAAACTTTCCTAGCCTTCTCTCTCCCCTGCCTCCCGCCCCCTCTTCCTTCAGAGAAGGCATTTCAATGAATCTGTGCAGGCACAATTTAGAACTGAAACGGAGATCTCTATTCAGAGCTGAACAAATTCTCACCAGCTTCCTTAGACATAGGGCTAAGCTCCTCAGTTCCCTTTGCCCCTTTGTCTGCAAGTTTTTCGGAGCCAGACTGCCAAGTTCAAGCGAGGCTCCGATCTCTCCACTTTCACAGGCCTCCTGATTAGTGGCTTTCTTTTTCCAAGACTATAGATACAATTATTAGAAATTCCTTTTTTTGTGAACACTTTGAATGAAGGTATGAATGGAGATGCTAAGATGAAGAAAGTGAGAAGCTTAATATAACTTCAGCTTCTGTAGTTAATTAGATTTGGATGGCTTCAGAGGAGCAGCTGTATTTTTTTTTTTAATTGAAGTTACATAAAGGGCTATTCAAGGTATTTTGAGTGAGGAGGGGAGACTGCGTAAAATAAAGAAGCTGTGAGATAGGNTTTTTTTTTTTTTTTTTTTTTTTTTTTTTTTTAAACAGTTGTGGAGAGAGTATAAATAGGAAAAAAATAAAAAGTCCCATCACCAGAGGGGATGACAGAATCACTGGTGCTTCTACTAATGCCCTGTGTCTGAGACATGGGAAGCAGAATGCATATTCAAACATGAAGATTTCTTTCTTTCTTCAGAGATAGTTTGGATTGAAGAAGTCTGAAATGCATTCCTCTGCAGACTCAGAATGCTAATCTCAAACTTTAGAAGGACATTGCCAAGATAAAAATCATATTCGGTATTCAAAATGTTTCAAGAAAATATCTCCCTTCCTATCTCCCAGTTGCTAAAAGAAGTCACAGATTTTGAAAGCCAAATGGTGTTGCAGAATTTATGCTCTATGTTTCATCTTTCACTCTTCCTGGTGTAGGGAATGAGAGTGGTCAGCTCCATCTTCTCTTTTGTGCCACATCAATTTTCTCTTTCACCGCACACAATGCAGCTGCCTATGCAATCCCAGAGTAGACCTGAATCTCAGTCATAAATTAATTTTTAAAAATACTTAAATATATGCACAGTAGCATTAGGTTTTGCCACATATTTTTTTTTCTTTCACTCTAGTCTATATGTTAATCCCAAGGTGCTTCAGTAAAGAGACTCTCTTTTAACAAGGGTATTTTAAGAGAGAAATCTTCAGCTCATGCAGACAGATATCTGTTGACTGCAGTTGTGGTGATTTGTCCTCAACTAAGAATAAAAGCATGGGCTATGGGAGAGTGTGTCCATCCTTTCAGTCACACCAACACAGTACTGATTTTACCACAGTGACTATATGGATTATATTGCTAAATTCACCAGCGTATTTGGCCTTTTTGCCTAAGTTAACAATAGAATCATAGAATTGTTGTGGTTGGAAAAGACCTTTAAGATCATCAGTTACAATCTTCACCTAATTCTACCAAGTCTAATGCTAAACTGTGTCAGTTAATAACACATCTCTGAATCTTTTAAGCACCTCAAGAAATGGGGATTGAACCACCTCCCTGCAAAGCTGATTCTATTTTTTTAATAACCATTTCAGTGAAGAAGTTTCTCTAATAGCAAACCTAAACCTCTTGGTGCAACTAAGGGCCATTTCCTATTGTGCTATCACTTGTAACTAGCGAGAAGAGACTGACTTCCATCTTGGTACAATCTCCTTTCAGGTAGTTGTAGAGAATGGTGAGGTCTCCTTTCAGTCTCCTTTTCTCCAAGCTAAACAACTGTACTCACACACTTCTTATAAGACTTGTACTCTAGAATGTTCACCAGCTTCGTTGCCCTTCTTCAGACCCACTCCATCAACTCACTATTCTTGTAGTGAGGGGTCCAAAACACAGCATTGTACTCAAGGTGCAGCCTTACCAGTGCTGAATACATGGTGCCAATCACTTCTCTATTCCTCTTGTCACACTATTCCTGATACAGGCCAGGATGCTCTTGGCCTTCTGGGCCACCTGAGCACACTGCTGGCTCATATTCAACCAGCTCATATTCAACCAGCTGCTGATCAACACCCACTAATCTTTCTCTACTGGGCAGCTTTCCTGTCACTTTGCCCCAAACCTTTAGTGTGACATGGGGTTGTTGTGAATCAAATTCAAGACCCAGCAGTTGGCCCTATAGAATCTCTTACAACTGGCCTCAGCCCATCAGTCCAGGTCCATATCTGGAGTCTTCATTCAGATCAATACAGCCTTCCAGCTAAATGCCTTCTGTACACTTACTGAGAGTGTACTCAATCCCCTTGACAAGATCACTTATATATTAGAGATGTGGTGTGAATCAGTAAGGAGGACTCTTCTCTTGGTATCCCACTGAATCATTTACAGATGTGGATGGATGAGAAAACAAACAAACAAATTAATTTATATCTTATTATCAAAGTCTGTGCAGTTCAACAAGAAATGTCATTTATGAAATCCTGATTTCCTAAATTTTATTTCTCTAATGTTTAATCTTACACATACACTCACAACAATATATTTCTCTCAAAGACAGGCAGCAATTTTGTCTTTAGTCTTCTGCCCAAACATATGTTTTCTTAGAAAAATGTAGGAGAGAGTCTCTGAGATTTTAGCTTCTTTATAAATACTGTTTTTAAATTTACTTATGTGTTGGGAAGGAAATGACTTGACAGCTAAGCCTATCAGTCTTATTTCTTTCTCTTTCTCCTTTATCTGGAGCTGAAGTAGGAATTTTACAAAAATAAAATTATTTTTAAAAATCCCCTCAAATAAGCTTAGTTTCTCAAGATATCTGGATTAATTTGTTTTAAAAAAAGTTGTTAACATTGTATGAGATTTTGAATCGTTATTTTATTGAGTTGAGAATATGTTATGGAAATGTTCAAATGAAAAGTTACTTTAAACTGAAATAAGAAAATATTTAATAAAACATTTCAGGCTTCTGAGTGATTTTTGTCAAATTTGTCAACACAGTCTTAAAATGTCATGAAAACAGGAAAAAAAAAGTGATTTTTTTCCAGTTACATCATATTGGATTCTACCATACCAACCTTTTGTCAGTTCAGACAGTATGTATACTATCTTTCCTTATGACACTTGCAAAGAAAAAAAAAAAAAAAGATTAAAAACCTTGATTTTTCCTGCAGATTTAGCTGCTGAAGGAGAGGTGTAAGTGCTTAGACTAACAATGAGCACTGTTGGCAAGTTTGCAAGAATTCCAATGTGAACTTCTGGGTTCAAGACTGAGTGAATTGTCTAAGCAAAAATAAAGGCTGCCAGAAAATGTATGTAGTATCATTCTCAGGATGGGTAACAGTACCAGGGAATGGAGTCTGTGGTATGGGTTTTATGATTTAGAGACCAGTTTGCAGTTCTTACAGCAAGCAAGCCATCTCCAGCATAGTCATGGTGCTGAGGTGCTTTCTTTCACTGTAAACATCCTAGCTTGATTATTAGAGGCTCTGAGCTCTATAAAGTCTGAAAAGCAAAATGAATTATCATTCCTGGAGTTTATCACTGCCATAACTATGCTACTTCCAGTACCCAAGAAAATTAGCTTTGTTACATCCACTGTTGTACAATTCTACCCAAAATACTTTTCTCATTTTACTATTAGCATTTGCCTTTCTGATCTCTCAGAGATAGATTTTTAGGTTAAGGGAGTGTCTGATGCTTTGAAGAGGAGAAAGAAAAGACAAAGGATGAGTCTATAGTTCTTTGAAACCAAATAGATTGCTCATATACAAGAATTTTTGCTTTAAAAAATATGGTGGAACTTAAAGTATACAATAGATCATTTGAGGAAACTAGAAACATGGCAGAAAAGCTCTATTTGGAGTGTTCAAGAAGGTACCAAGAATTAAGCAGAACTCAGCACTGACTAGTGAAAGGAAATGGGTGATGGAAGAAGAGAGTTTTATTAATATCTTGTTGGAAAAAAAAGTACATATTTTCCTGTGCTTTCAACAGATAAGCTCAGTAGCAATTCTGCCCCAAATATCTGTGCCTTGAATTTAAATTCCTTCTTTAAATATTTGTATAGTGACTTAAAAATTCCCTTTCTGTAAATATTCCCAACAGGATAAAAATGGATATTGAAATGTTTGCATACAAAAGGTGTAGTCACTGTGAAAGTAAATCGATTTAAAAAGTGTTGAGCAAATATTCAGAGGAAATGAGAATAAAATTAATGTAAAAGGCTTAAACGGGGTTTTGGAAAAGAGGCAGGTTGTGATAGAGCCGTGCCAGATTAGTGCTCTGAAAAGACTGTAGGGTTCAAAGTAGTTAAGACATTATTTACCCCGGCAATAAAACAAGTATTATTTTTACTCACATTAATCAGTAGAGTTGTAAACCTATTAGGGAGCATAGCCCATGTACAACAGAAAGGAGAAAAATCAATGAAGAATGGTAAAGTAGTAACAATGATTGAAACTAAATGAGTCTTCTGCAATTTTCTACCTTTTCAAATTGCATTACTTATTAGAATAAACCCTTCAGGGAGCATGCTGTAGACCTGACTGAAGTACTGTAGAACAAATTGGTAACTAAACAAGGCATCAAAACAAGAGTGTAACTCAACAACATAATCCCTTATCCAGAGGTCCTAACTACTGATCTGAGTCTATCTCTGGGCTGTCTGATTTGATATGGTTTTTCTAAGTGTATTTGGATTCGATTGCCTTGATTGAAGAATTACATGGCAATCTTCTGAAAGAAGCTGTACTGCAGTCAGGGAATTACAGCCTTAGGAAGTGGTCTTGCTCTCAGTTGCTTCAAGTTGCCAGGGGCCTATAGTAGATAGATGGTTAAGAAAGAAACTGGTGGGCTCAAAAAAAGAGACCAGGATGTTTTCAAACTAAATATAACCTTGACCTTCAAGAAATGATCTCTAGGCCTGAGTGGGAAGAACTTGAAGGAGCTTTCATGAAACGGCTGTGGTAGACACTAGGTTAACTGCTGTGCTGTATAGATGCAAAAGCGCCTGAGTTTTGCTAATGTTCACTTTATGGATATAAAGAAAACTTCAATCCAGGTCAAAATCTTCATTGTCTTGGGAAGTGTAAGATCCTGATTAGTTTCTCTGTTTTGCAGCACTTGAGGCCAAACCTACTATGGTTTCCTTATGTTCAGTAGAAAGATGCAGATGCATCCAGAAAATATCTTACCCTTGTCTCATGTAAGTAATTGCATTTTGGTAGGGAAAAACATAGAACTAAGACACTGTTCAGAGGGCTGGAGCATCTCTCCTACAAAGCCAGGATGGGGTAGCTGGGGTTGTTCAGCCTGGAGAAGACAAGGTTTCAGAGAGACCTGGCCTGAAGGGGGCTTGAAAGACCAACTTGTAATCCAGCGAATGGCATACCATGATCTTCAAAACATCATAAAGGGGTGAAAACCTGTAAAGTTGTAATGAAGGGATATCTTCATCAGTGATTGGCCACTTAATCCAGATTGGTATGTTCAGGGTAAATAAAAAGATGTCAGAAACACACAAGAGACAACTTGCCATCATACCTGGTTCTCCCATACAGTCCAGATATGTAATGCATAAACTTTAGCAGAATGAGAACAGAATACATCCACTTTAGCAGGATAAGAAGCATAAATCATATTACAAGAATTGATGTGCACAATGGTGGGTCAAGCCTATGAATACAAATTTTGAAAATTAGACTTTTCTCCATCTTTTTTTCCAGAGAACCAGAGGTAGAAAGTGAATTCTTCTTGCCCCTGCCTTCCCTCACCAAAGTCCTAACAGGACAGCCCTAAAACAATCCTAGGGACAAAAAAATTTTGATAGGACAGTGTATATGGTAGATTTCAGTGAAAAAGCTACATTATTCTAAGACATTCCATTGGTTTTGATTATGAATATTTCACTGGCTCACACAGAAATAGTGTTTAGAAAGCATAGATGTGACAGTGGTGCTTCTGACCCTTAAAATGACACTTATACTTCAAAGAAATCTATTTCATTTTACTAGTATACTAAGGCAATAGATATGTGATTAGATTAAACTAAACCCAGAACATCCTTTAAAGATCATCCTATTATCATTCTACTGCACTGTCAGAGCATTTTCAAAATCCTTTCCACTCATTTTTACCAGGAAAAACAAGGCTTTCTGCAATAGAGCTTCCTTTGGAGTCTATTCCTGGTTTTGAATAAAGTTTTCATTAGGATTTTTTCCCTAATAGTTCCCATTGCTTCATTTTATCCTATCATACTTAATTACAATTCCCTGAGCAACTTGAAACTATTCTTATAATTCCCTTCAGATACTTAAAATTATCTTGTTCCCTATCCCTGTTTCCCAAGTTACACTTATTTAGTTCTTTTCACCTTCTGTTCTGTTAGCTGACTTTCCAAAAGCTGTACAGTACCTTACTGAATAAGAAAGATATAGAATGATTCATACTATTGTAAGCATAATGAGGTAGGTTTTGACATCACTTGCCTCCTCAAGTAACAAGTATTCCATCATGTTTGAAACTCCTAGTTCCTGGCATTTTGTGGATAGTTATCAAAGACATTTGGCCTTTTAATAGTTTTGTGAATGACATACTATTGTGCTAATGCTATTATTGACTTCAAGGATTTATTAGTTTTCTTCTTCCATTAGATGAGAGAAAAAAACCACAAAATAAATGTCTTATTGTTCACACTGGTGGTGTCAGTTAAAGATTTTAGACCAAGATTTTCAAATATCAATCAGGGAAGAGGCTATCTGAGGTTAACTGTGAGATCAAATTTACTGGATTACTTCTTCAAATAAACATTTGTGGTGCAGCTTGTAGAGTACTATCTTTCACACCTTACAAAAATTCTTCCAATGAGAACTTCTTAAAGAAGAGAGAGAGTTTAGTAGCATCAATGTGAACTAAATCACAAAGTTTTGGGCCAATACAACTCTTCTGTTCAGATTAATGTTTTTGATGATATCAAAACCCTGGCCAGTTAAGCCTCAACTCATTTCACCTAAAAGCAGCCACATAGGATACAAGCATGCAGACTAACCTTGTTTCTTTACAGACATGTCTACAAAGTGATGTAATTCAACTTTCTTTGATATTGGTCTGACCTGATATGCTGATAGAGACTATTTTCATGATGTGCCAGTAAGATGATAACTGAAAATATTTAGGGAAATGCAGCTTTGGACACAGCTAACCAGATTCCAATACTCTTAATAATCCAAGGTATTTAATGAGCAGTATTGTTAATGAAGTCTTTTGCCTTATTGGTTTGAGCGACTTATTCTTCTAACTTTCCTTTACCCTGCATTCCCTATGATCAGACACTGTGATGGCTTCCATCTCCCCTTATATCTTGCAGCTCTCTCCTTTGAAGAGCAGCCTGCACTCTGCTAGAGATGTGGGAATGTCCCCATTATTAGATACTTAGGCTGGACAGGTACCTACTCATGCAGCAAAGCGTTTTCACTTTTTCTCTGTGTGACTGTTGGACCTCCTCTTCTAACCAGCTGCCCATCTAATGTACCACTTAGGAATGTAGTATCACCAGGATATCACAGGAGAGTTATAAACTCATCTTTGAATCTGACTGAAACAGGACAAGAGATCTGGGATTTATTAAATAGGGAACACAGATGGACAAATGATATCCCATCAGCTAAAGAAAGAACAAAACCTTTAGACAGAATTAAATTATAATGCTTTAAATGTTTGGGTTTTTTTTTTTTTTAATCAAGCTCTTGCTATCATTTTCCTTCTTTCTGCCATGAAAATTGAGAAACTAGGAATCCAATTACAAAGGCTAGATAAGAGGGAATGATAGTGAAGATTTTAATTGGATGGAAAAAAAGCCAACTTTGAATACATGTTCACTGGAGAGATCCTGCTAAAGCCCTGGCACTAAAAGTACAGACAGAGAGGTCAGTGTAGAAATAGATGTGAGGTGACTAAAACACAGAAGCAGTGAACCACACAAAACTGTGGTTTTCAATCAATAGGGCCAGTGAGAACTGCTGGAACTTCAGTGCAGTTGATTACTTTGAAAGGTAGCAGAAAGTGATACTAACATTTAGAATGTGGTAGAAATAAAATTTTTCATCTCTTTTGTTGGTTTCATTCAAAGTGTGAAGAGCCTCAGCTGATGGTACTAAGGGCTTGGTAACGTTTCATTTCCTGTGGTGGGTTTAAACTACCCCCAAAATAAAATCACCAGACTAGCTCAGAAGGTTTGGAAGCAAAATGATGCTGTATTTTACAAGCAACATAAAATCTAAAATCATAAAATACAGTGTATACGTACAAAATATATTTACATATATTTACAATTATTTATTATTGAGAAATAACACAAAAAAACCCACAGCCTTCAATTCCCCCACCCCTTTGCAAAAAGGAACAAGAGAATAGCTCTCCCCTCAGAGAGAAAAGGTCTCACTCTTAGTAATCAGCCATAACAAGAGTCACAGCTAAGGTCAGTGTAGCAAAAAATACCAACTAGAGTGTGGAAGAGAAAAAAGGAAGGAAAAATAGTTTGTGCAGCAAATGAAATATATACTAAACCAGCAAGCTACTGGAATGATATAGACTTATCTATTATTTTTCTTTAGCTTTCAATACTATTTTATTTAACCTTTTTACTACTTTTTTCTATTTAATGTTCTTGAATTTTCCTATTTCTTGTTTATAGTTTAGAACCAGGCTAGGGGTTAGTTTTAAAGCACCTCATTTCCAAAGGTTTTTCATAGGGAAAAAGACACATTGCTTGGTGTTCAGCTCTAAATAGCTCTTACTGCATTATTGTTGTTGTTGTTATTATTTCTGATAGACTGATCTTTCATAAGCAGTATGGTGACCCAAAATCCTCTCGATACTTCAAATTAGAAAGGTTTGAGTTGTTTGGCTTGAAATATGATTTGAACTTTGCATTCCCTGCTGAGCATGGCAAGCAACAGCCATTTATGCTCTGCTAAGTTAGGCAAAACTGAATTACATGCAAGAAGACTCAATATTTAAATCCACATAAGCTTGAGTAGTCCTCGAAACAGCTTGGTAAACTTTACTGGTGCTATCTCCAGACCCATGGGATGCCGATATTTAAATTACAGTGCAAACACAATGACAGAACTCCTGCTGATTCAAAAGATGTCAGGATTTCACTCCTCATCATGAGAATATCTATCAAACCTTCTTGTTCAGTTCCTGTGAATACAAGAGCATGGCACCTAACGTATCGAACCACAATTCAGGCTAAGGTGTATGAATCTGATTTCTTTCTTTGTGAGAGCAGCCCACATTCTGTCAAGTTAAGATATACGCTATGAATTAAATTCCTTTGCTGCTGGTCTCATTTTTTTGTGGGGAAACTATTTACCTTTTAAATGATGTACTTTCTCAGACCTGTCACTGGAAAGCAGACCCACACCTTACTATCACTTCTCTTAATGAACCTGAAGGTTTATTGGAAGTACTATAGGAAAAGAGAAACAGCCACACCAGGTTTGATGGTCCATCCAATGAAATTGTTGATGCTAGAAACTTGAAGGAAAAGGTATAAACATGCCCATAATGGACACTTTGAAGACCTTGCCCACAGCATAGCTGTTCGCCTAATCCATATGTCTGCAAGGCAGACAATGTAGTCTTCTTTTGCACTGGAAACATGGAGCTTCCTTCTCAGACAACCCTCAGTAAGGACAGACAAGCCTGCCTACACAGACTTGGAAAGAGTCACATATTTTAATAGGGGAATAGTTTAGGATTTACACAAATTAACCTCTACTTGTTGTTGTTGATCCCAGAAAACCATTGCTGTATTTTATGTAGCTACTGCCTCATTTTTCTATGTTAGTGACAGTTAAAGTCACGCATTGATTTTTGCACTGTAAATGTGAAGTCAGAACCTTGTCTTGAATCTATATAGACATAGCTCATACAGACACACACAAACACACATACACACACATACATACACACACATACCTACATACACGTTTCTACACCTATACAGATGCAAAGATGACTAGCACTAATGAGAAGCAGGGACCTTATAAAAATATATATAACACAAATTAAACTTCTGTGCAATTGGTGAGGAGATACAAGAGATGAGAGGGGAAGGGAAGGGAAGGGAAGGGANAAACTTCTCACAGTCAGATAAAGTCAGTACCTATCATCAAACAAGGATGGGAAGGGAAGGGAAGGGAAGGGAAGGGAAGGGAAGTCTCAAAGAGGATTGCCATGTCTTCACAGTGTTCTGGCCTATCATTGGAACCCTGTTGCTGCCTCACCTATACTACCTCCAGTTATATCAAATCTGAAGCCAAAAGGAGGCTACCCTTATTTCAGTGTTCCAGTGTGTTGTGCTGAAGGTGAACTAGCACAGACTATCTCTGCACTCATAGCATGACAAATTCATAATCCACTTGACCTGTTACAGCATACTGAAAAGTCAATTGTGTTCCTCTTCAAGAAGTTTTATTCTCCTTCACTGTGTGAAAGGTGAAATATCCTTGACCTACAAAAATAATTGGTAATACTAATATATAATGGAGAACTGTTTTCTGTGCAATTTTAAATTACATTGGGAAAAGGAGACATAAAATAATCTATATCAGCACTTTTAACACTATTTCTAACAAGAAATGCAATGTAAGTATACAAAACACAAGATAATTTTCTGAAGTCAATGACTGTACAGGAACATCAACATATAACAGAGGGATTGAAGATGAAAAAGATAGTTATATGTCTATTCTTATCTCTGATTCATATCTATGCAACTACTTCTTCTCTATATCAAGGTATCTAAACCTTCTCCTTTCCCTCTCTAAGGATATTTAGGCTACCCTCAAAAAAACCCAAACTTTTATATGGAACTAGTATTTCAACTAAAATATTATCTTTCAATAATTATTATAAATTAATTTTACTATCCATTTGTAGAGTTGTACGGAAACATTGAAGCCTGTACCTTTCAGTAGTACCTTGTCTTCACTATGAAGGTGTTTCCAACCTTCAAATTCTTTCTCTTTCCAGTACATAATTAAAATCACTGTTACCATCATCTCTAAAGACTTGCAGCTTTTCTTTCTAGAAACCAGCTATAAGTGTTACATAAATATATATAATTCTGTCCAGTTATTTTCTTGGCCTTCTCATGTTGTAGATCTGTATACTAGTAACTTCTAAAATACATGCCCTCCTTACTTGAAAGAATCAGTGACAGACAGTTTGAAAACAAATTTGATTTTAGAGCAGCAATAACAGGTGACAAGTAGCCAAAGAACACTACAGATGCCATCTGTCAAAACAATTTTCTTCCATCTTGTGGACATTAAATTATCGATATAGAATTTGGATTTTTTTTTTAATTTTTTTTTTGTGCCTGGCTTTTTTTCGATGCTGTTTTCATTATAGCTTTATGATGCTAAACTTTTCTAGAGGCTATCACTGCAGTTTGCTGTATTGCTCTTCCTAGAAGCTTCTTTCAGACCTGAATATGACAGAAAAATAAATAAGATAATTAATTTAAGAAATATTTAGATTTTTACTGTGGACCAATCTGACCAAGTCATCAAGGAGACCCTTTGAATACAGTTGAAATCATTATCAATCAGTGTTTCAGCTGACCTAGCTTAGGTAGCTAACTTAGGCTAGAAAGGCTCAAGTTCCAGTTTCCTCCCATTAATTATAAAGGAAATCTAAATAATTACTTCAGGCAGATACCACAATAGGGAAAATTTTAAGGAAAGAATGCTGCAGATGAAGAGAGCAGTTTCTGAGATTGTTTCCCAGGAATTACTTCCATGCACTGTGGGAATGGGATTAAAAAATAGTCTTGCTCATGAAATTTGATTAAAAATACACTTCTGCCACTGCCAGTAGGAGGAAGTTGGGAATTATCGTACCAATTGTATATAAGAAAGTAGTGTGCATGCTGGAGATATAATAAAGAGTCCTAGAGTTTTGTGTTGAAGCAAGAGGATGGGAGAAACCTTTGGAAAGATGCACAGAAGAAAGTAACATATATAAAAAAAAAACCCACGAACAAGCAAATTTTCTCTGCAGGAGTATAGGAAAAGTAAATGCTTGATAACCTTTTATTCTTGCAATTCCTTGAGAAAGACTTATCTGTCTCACTTTCCCAACTAGCAACATTGGCACATTTTACATGCAGTTCTCCACTTACACTAAGGGCTGATAAAGGACTAAAAGACTATGTATATAAAACCTTGATCTTATTCAGTAAAGTAACTGGAGCCTTTCCTCATAGTACCCTGCTTATTTTTTTCCATTTCTAAGGAATGGGACTGTCTGAATCTTTGGAGTTCAGTTAATCGTCCATCCTTTTACTGATATCATCAGGCTGTATATTTAGGTCATAATTATTTTATTAGTCTGTGTCTCTGTGTGTGTGTATGTGGTTTGGGAAGGAATGGATGACAAGACAAGAAGAATGGATTACTTTTGTCTTTCTCTGCAGAAGACTTTTATGTGTTTCAGAATTATACCTTCTATACTTTTTTTTCCCCCTCCAAAACAAGCAAACTCAGCTGTTCAATTCTCCTTTGTAACTACACTTTCAAGGCCTTTAGTCATTCTTTCACCTTTTTACTGAGGTATTTTCAATGAGACCACATCTCTCTTCAAGTTTATTGAACAAGGTCATCTGGATCTGCTGAATATGAAGGAAACACAAATAGTTGTGCAAAGCTGTGCTGGAACACAAGCGACAGATTGTGGTTGAAAACAAGATGATTATGTTGATAACTTCTTATCCTCGGTTTATATGTGTTCATGGGAGTTGTCAACCAAGCCCTAAGGAATGCTGAATCATTGCTATTCACCATATTTATTCAAATTAAACCACATAAATAAAAACTGCCAACTGACAGCAGCCTTTGAAGATAAAGAATCTCTAGCACATACTGCTTTTCATTTCTGTGCTTTATTTTCACTCTAAAAATAATGAGATTTTGGAGAGGAGATAAGGATGGGGCCTTCCAAGCTTGTCTCTAGGAAGTGCTGTTGATTCTGGGCATTGGAGTTTGTGGGCCTTGGCTATCTATCAGCTTTACTTGCTTTGAACAGCCTGACAAAAGCCTCACAGCCCACAACTTACACTGCATATCTTTCCATTCTCTACTTCACAAATTTTCTCCTCCAAACTAAAATTGCATCCAAATATCTGGTAAAACCAGTTTAGCCTGAACCCCAATCTCCAAAGGTTTCAGCTCAGCCTCAGTACCTGACACGGTTTTGACCTTTTCCTCACTTAGTAGTTCCCAAACTCCTAGTCAAAGACCTTCCAGAGACTCTGCATTGAAAATGTCTGAAATCAAAGCATTCTCTTTGACCTCAGAAGACCAGGAAACTCTCCTCTCTTCCTGCCGTTCCCTTCCACTACAGCTTAGATTTGTAACCTTCTGAGAAAGGCAGCAAAATAGGGAAGAGAAAGTATATACTTTGTGCCTCTCCTCTTCTCCCTAGGTTACCTCTGCCAGCCTCAGAATCAATCTCCTAATATTATGTGATCTGCATGTATGACAGTAAGTAAACCAGTTTAGAAGGCTGGATTGATAAGAAAAAACATATTAATGACCTAAAAAAAACCCCTGAACAACACCAAACCCGTGACATTTTGTAGTGAAAGGGTTAGCTACTGCAGAGGTAGCATGCCTGCATGCTATAGGGACAATGTAAATTATTGTCCCTATCATTATATCATGGTGGATGTGGTAAATATTTATAGCAATCCAGTAAGGTGAAGAATTCTGTATTACTAGAAATTAAAAGAGCCACTTTTTAGTGTTGAGAAAAACTAACAAACATTTGGGTTTCTGGTGAAAAATGACCCTATACATTTAGGCCTTCACTGTTCTCAATTCAGGTTTTTCTACCTCTACTTTCTGACTTTGTTTGGATGTAGTACTAGGAACAACTCTGTAGATTGAGTACTACTCACTACACTGGTCCTACCCCTAAATCAAAGCAATGACTATCACGGAGCTCCAAGTCAGCTCCATTCATTCCTTCCCAAAATGATGGTACAGCACACGTGAAATGGAAACATCTCAAGAAACCTCTAGTAAGAAATGCAGAGTGATTCAGTGTCCTCAGTACAAGAATAAGGTTTCACTTTCTCTCCTTAAGTCAGTTTGGGACTTCATCAGTCCTTCTTTTCCAGGTAAAGAATCTCTAAGTTCACCACAAACTGCCTTATGTCAGAAATTGCTACATGCTGTAAGACAGTGGAGGAAACACAGTTTTTGAGATAACTTACATTCAGCAGCACTGAATAGAATGGAACAAAACATATCAGCTGGATAGCACACATTGTCCAGTTTAATTTGATTGGGCTACTTTAACCTTTGCCTCCTTTCTTACTTAAACATTGGTGATTCTTAACTAGTGATTGGGTGCCCAGTGGCAAGCCAGTGTCCAGTATAAGACAAAGGACAATCGACACAAACTAGGACACAGGAGGTTACACCTGAGTGTAGGGAAAGACTTTTTTACTTTGAAAGTGATGGAGTACTGGAATAGACTGGTCAGAGAAGTCGTGGAGTCTCTTTCTCTAGACTTTCGAAATGCCTGGATGGTTCCTGTGCAACCTGATCTAGGCATCCTAGCATTAGCAGGAGAGTTGGATACCCAGAGGTCCTTTCCAACCCCTACCTACCACTTTATGTTCTAATGTGTCATTCTCAATTGCAGTCACTGTATACATTATCCAGTCCAGATGTTTTTTGGAAAGGGAATGCTATAACAAACATCTTTCCAGTTACGCATAACTGGACCATTAGAAACATAGGTAATTTTAAAAGTTTAGTCTCTTGAGTATATGCCTCTGGCATGCCTGATTTTCTTATTTTCTTCTGGGTAAGAAGGAGCGTGACACCTCAAATTGTACAGAAAAGTGAACACCTGAGTTTATGGATTTTATTTTCCTTCCAAACTCTTTAGTTCTGGTAAGGTCATTGAAGAAGGTTCTGTATTTTATACCAGTCATGTTTGATGTACACTGCTTTTTCAACAAAAAAGCTCAGACCTTCTCACTTCCTTTATTTAAGTCCCAGTTTTCTCAAAGGCTACATTCTCCCTTAACTCCAGGGGTTTTGATATGATAATTGAGTGAGCAGTTGCACACCACAGACAACAGTGAAAGTGGCATATCAAAGCTTGATCTTCTTTGAGTGATATCACAACTACTACATCAGGTTCTGTCTTGTTCAAGAACATCAACTCACCTTTTGTAATTCAGCTCAATTCCCTACAATGCCTATCCAAGGCAGCAACATGTTTTTTCCATTGTTCTCTGTGTGGTTTCAATTCACAGGATGCAACACCATGATCTACACGAAGTAGAGATCAGTTTGAATTGTGAAGGTCAGGTCCCATTCCCCAGAATATTCATATCTGGGAGAAACAGAGCTAGAAAATAAAACCCTTTCTATACAATGAATGTTGCAGTAAATGCCATGAACTCCCTGGCACTGAGCTGTTGCTGTACTGACTCTACTAAAGTGACACCAGAAAAGCTGTTCTTTTGCTATAACACAGCTGTAAGAGTTTGTCATTGAAACTTCAGCACTTCTTTAATCAGAGCTGACCTACACAAGAATAATGAGGCAAGTAAGGAAAATGGGGGGAGCTGGGGGGT
>VWZI01016911.1:14070-35235 GCA_013396835.1 Psilopogon haemacephalus | reverse complement strand
GGTAATTATATATGTTTAAAAATATATTCTAAGTGTTATTACAGTGGAATTGCAGTAAAACTGCTATGCAATGAAAAACATTTTATTACCAACATACCTGAGGCAGGTGGAAAATTAACTAGCTCAGAAAACTTAGCACCTGGCTTAGTATTTCATTAAGACAGGTACTTGGAAAGCTTTTCAGGGACATAACAGTTAATACAAAACCAGTAAAAATATGGGAATTATTATTTTTTNAGCAGTAACAAAATATCTATGACATCGACTGTGAAAAGTATTAGAAAATTAGTCTCTTCAGACCAAAGGCTTGATTTTGACCTCAGTTCTTAAACATAATAAAATACTGTAGCAGTTTTGGGACAGGGTTAAAGAGCAGTTATTTAGAATAGACCGGATAGTATGAGAAAAGCCTATGTAATACTACTCAGAAGATAATGTGCCCACTAGAAAGTTACCTGGAAATACAGAAACCGTCCTGTGTTCCTCCTACTCCACTTAGGAGAATGAGACATAATTTTATGTATTCTTTATTAATAAAAAGAGTGACACTCATGCATTACTTGGCTATAGTAGCAACACTGACTCCTGACAGAAAACCCTGTAAGTGCCACATACTGAGTAATTACTCATGACATAAGGAATCATGTTAGTCTCAGCATCAGAAACGAGTTGTCAGGGAGAGAAATCACAGACTGGCAAATCCTCTTGATCCAAGCTGGAACAAATAGTGGAAACAATCATACAGACCAGATAACATGAAACAAGAAACAAAATCAGGGCTGAAGATGAAACAAGAAAGGTTTCAGATGAAACAAGAAAGGTTTCAAATGATATCTGGAAACACTCCTTGAAGAACTTTATAGTTGAGTTGCAGTGCTTAGCAGCTGAGGGAGCTGGGACTCTGAAAAAGAGGAAGCTGAGGGGAGACCTCATCGCTACCTACAACTACCTGAAAGGACATTGTGGAGAGGCTGTTGCTGGTCTCTTCTCACAGGTAAATGGTGGTAGAACAAGAGACAATAGCCTCAAGCTGTGACTGGGTAGGTTTAGAATGGAAATTATGAAATAAATTTTCACCAAAAGAAGTGATCAGGCATTGAAATGGGCTGCCCAGAGAGGTGGTTGAGTCACCGGCCTTGGATGTGTTTAAAAGTTGTTTGGATGTGGTGCTTGTGGATATGGTTTAGGGTGAACCTTGTAGAGTACAGTTATTGGTTGGACTTGGTGATCCCAATGGTCTTTTCCAACCTGAATGCTTCTGTGATTCTGTGATTCTGCACATGGGGAGAAAATAGTATTTCCTATGACAAAACCTACAAAAAGCTTGAATAGATCCAGGATCTCTCCAGTAAAGCTCCCATCCTAGCTTGCTAATGTGGTTTAGAGAGGTGAAAACTGTCCGCAAGACTGGCAAAGGACTTGAAGAAAGTTGTGGCCTGATCTGGGATTTGTTCCACAAAATGCACTGCACAATGGATGCAGGAAGCTGAAAACATCAGCTTCTGAAAGAAAAAAAAGGCACGCAAACCAGCATGTCTGGGTGAGTCAGTGAATTAATAACTGGGCCAGCTGGAAAGTTTGGTAAGACTGGGCACATATATCTTCCACACTTTTTGCAACCATCCGAGACCTGGAATATACAGACTGGATTATCGCGGCCTGAGTAATGCACAAGTCTATCATTACTGAGGGGAAAGAAACTTCTGTTTAATCTTGTGTAGCCCATGTGAAAAATGTGGAGATGAGATAAAAAGTGTTCAAGAGAGGGAAAGGACAGAGGCATTTTTTCAGGCAACTAACTTGTTTAGCTCATCTTTGGTGGTATCACAGTACTGTATCCCCAGGAAAGAAACTGCATTATTCAAATCCAGTAAAAGCCCTTTGTTTGGCATGTGATGGCAACGACTCATCTCAGCCTGCCAGAACACACCCAAGGAGACCCCATCTGAACCTGCAGAGAACCTGTGGAGACTAGTTGTCCCGGCATGCCCAAGCACCAGATCTTCAGAGCAGCTGAAAAAAGACACAGCTCTACTGGAGGTGGAAATCTAACATCAACAAATAAGGCCTAAGACTGCAGTAGAGACTCCTGAATTTACTAAGGATCTTGTAGAGTTCCTTGGTGCAGTCTAACCAAGACTGGTGCAGAGTAGAATTGTGTCACCATAATGTACAGTAACATGAGGAGATGTAGCGGGGTTAGCGGGTTTAACATGGCTCATGGCAAATCTAGTAAGAAGAGTTTTGGTCTATGAAAGAAAAATAGACAAATAGAAACAGAATATTTACAAGATTAATCTAATTAAATATTGACATGGCCAAAACACACTTAGATAAATCCAAAACAGCACAGAATATAACTTCACTATCACACTATCACCTGCTTGTGTGAACTTACAGGTCACTAGATGGAGATATGCATTGAGGGTGGAAGGGTTTGTGTTCATATACGGGTAGTACAAAATCAGCCATGGAATTTTCTTAGTAAATACAGAAATCTGTAAAGGACACAAGAAAAACAGCCATACTGCAAGATTTGATTTTCACATGGTTAGAGAAAACAGATCCCAAATTCATCACAGATGGATAAAGAGAGTGACAGGAGGGCAGGAAAAGTCAGGGGAAAACCTGTATGCTGGAATTAATTCAAAAGTCTGTCCATGTAAGCAAATACTCAATTGGATTTCAGTTTTGGTACTAACTATGTCATAAACATCAGAAAAACTAAACCTTTAGAAAAGTTCTTTAAAGAAGCCAGTTAAGTAAAATATTATTTCTAGGTGTTTAGGAATAATAATAATAATAATGATAATAATAATAATCAGAATGAAGCATCAGTAGGTATTGACCAAGATGCTATAGTTGATCCAGTGTTCATGTGAAAGTATGTGTAATATGTGCAAGTAGATCTTAAAACAAGGTGAGGAGTATGGTCACAACAGGGTGGGTCTTGAGGTCTTACAAAATGAAACTAGAGTGAGACACGGTGAAACTTCTCAAGAGGCTTTTCACAAGATCCCTTGGTTTACCAGCACAGCAATATTGCTGGGTGAGAAAATGAAGTCGTTTGGGGGTTGAGTGTCATTTACCTTGAAGCGGGTGACTGCTTTTGCCTTATGTTGCCCTTGCTTCAAAATTCAGCAATGCATACAGACAGCAATGCTTACAGACTGGAATGGGAGTCCAGAAGACCTGGCATGGTGGTGTCATATGAAGAAAAGCATCCAAAGAAAAAATCCTGGGACAAAACTACCCCAAAGGAAGTTCTTATTATGGTTACCTCTCTTAGATACTTTTACCATGGGCTGTAAAACAGCATATCTATGGTTAGATCAGGCCAAAGTTTCTTGCACTGGCTCTTCGAGATCAGAAACCCTGCCTAAACTTTCCAGCTGGTTGGAAGTTGCCTTGTGATTTCATGGTCACATTGAGACCTGAGAGTGAAATCATAGTAAGACTGACTCTCTTTCAGATGGGCAGCTAATTGCAAGCATTGTCTTAGGAAGAAGTGGGAAGAACTATTTGCTCCAGAGAAGGTACCTGCTTGGCAAAATCTGAATGTTTCTTCTTTATCCCTTGTTTTGTTTGATTTGGGTTTTCTGTTTGTTTGTTTCTTTTTATTTTCTGACTAGTTTGAGAAAACAGTGAGATTGCAGAAATGGACTCTAGGAAAGGACTTCCATAAACATATCTTGGTATCAAAATTGACTGGCTAGAAAATACTTTGGGAAACTGACCATTTGGAATGACAGTATTCCCTGTGTGTCACTGCTCAATGTATGTGTAAGCTCTCACAGTGGTCTGAACATCCAGAAAATCAGCTGCTTGAAGAGCAACACACTTGAGACCTTGCATAAAAAGGGAATTTCTGGATTACTGAGTAGTCACTATCTGGGAAGACAGTGCCCCATGACCTCCATATCATACCCTAAAATAATATCTGATTTATCTTTAGGGCACTCTGCAGTCTGTTCACTGGTGGATCTTGTGCTGGAATGCTCTGGATAACCTCATGCTCTGTATTTGTTTTGGCTGAGCTGGACTTAATTCTCCTCAGAGCATCTTTCTAGTGCAATGTTTCACAGTGCTGTAGCTGGTTGTTGATAACACCACCAGTGTTTTAGCTATTGTTGAAACAAGCACCTCAGCTGTGCTTTTCCAGCATTTCCCTGCCCTAAGAGTACACTGAGGGGTGGCCAAGATCTTGGAAGGGTACACGGCCAGGCCAGCTGACCCAAACTGGTCAAACGGGTATGTCAGCTCAGGTATAACAACTAAGTGGCATAAGGAAGTGTGGTGGATTCATCCATGGCATTATTGACAAAGAGTCAAAGAATCATAGAATGGTCTGGGCCAGAAGGGATCTCTAGAGGTCATCTAGTCTGCCCCCCGTGCTGTCAGCAGGAACATCCCCACTAGAACAGGTCACTCAGGGCCCCATCAAGCCTCACCTTGAATGTCTGCAAGGAAAGGGCCTCAATCACCTCCCAGGGCAACCTATCCCATCACTCCAATACCCTCGTAGTAAAGAACTTGTTCCTAACATCCAATGTAAATCTGCTCTTCTCAAGCTTGAACCCATTGCCCCTCATCCTGTCACTGCAGGCCTTTATAAACAGCTTCTCTCCATCCTTCCTGTAGGCCCTCTTCAGGTACTGAAAGGCTGCTATTATGTCTCCAAGAGCCTCCTCCTCTCCAGACTGAACAACCTCAGCTCCCTCAGCCTGTCCTCATAGTAGAGGTGCTCCAACCCTCTGATAATTTTCGTGGTTCTCCTCTGGACCTGCTCCCATCAGGTCCATGTCCTATATGAGGGCTTGAGAACTGGACGCAGTACTCCAGGTGAGGTCTCACCAGAGCAGAGTAAGGTGGCAGAATCACATCTCTGGTTACACTTCTTTTAATGCAGCCCAGGATACGATTTGCCTTCTGGGCTGCAAGTGTTCACTGTCTGCTCATGTCCACAGCATTAGTTAGAGCCTTGCTTCCCAGGAATGACCAGCCACGGTGTGCTGATGGAAAGTAGAGAAAGACACCTCTCTGTTTTGCGTCTATGCAGAGACTTTTTTTTGCTTAGTATTATTACATTGCTTCTACCTTACTACCAGCCTTTTGTTATATTTTCCCCTCTCCCCGTCCATCTAAGAAGGGGAGTGGTAGAGCGGCTTTGGTGGGCATTTGGCCTCTATCCAGGGCCAAACAACCACATGCTCATATGACAGTAGCAACTTATGAATACTCAACACAAGGCATGCAAGCAGTCCACAAAGTGCAGCACTGTATATTAGTTTCCTTGCATTCTTCCCACAGGATAGGTGCAGAGAATTAGAAATGAATCTGCTTAGGCAAAATCTGCTTAAAGCCGTTTGCCTCTGGAACAGGTATAAAGGTTCCAAATGGTGGAGGAAAAGCTTATCACTAATCTCAGCTAAGGATTTTTTTTTTTTCAGGTTATGCATCTAGTGTTTAATTACTCATAAAATTCTTGCCAAGACACCTTACAGTGAAGAAGAGAGCTTAATTTTTGTGTCCATTTTATTTTTTCGCCAAGTTCTGTTACTTCTTGTGACAAATTTGGAGATCTCAAGACTTACTTCTGCAAAGTGGTTAAATGACCTTTGGAATTTTTTGTTTGTTTGTTTGTTGTTTGGGTTTTTGATTGTTAGTTTTTATTTAAAATACTTGTGTTTTTTGTAAAAAAAGGCAAAACAAACAACACCCAAACCAGAAACATTAAAAAATTTCCTTTCCACTCTTTCTGTTTTAATTAAAACAAATCTTTTCAGTTGCTGATGAAAAACAAGTAATTTCTTGTTATTTTCCCCTTATTTTTTTATTATTTCTAGGCTTTATTTCATAATTTAATTCTTTTAAGTAATTGCACCATTTTGGTGTAGGTACTAAGAAAGTCCCACAAACTCATGCCTTGTTTGTATGCACCAGCTACCCACATTCACCCACGCTTTAAAGGCAGTCTTCTCAAGACATCTAGAATTGGGGTCCTTTTAACACCTCTGAAAAAACACATTTCTCCAAGCTATAGAAGCATGTTTTAGAGGCTGGTGTAATTGACAAAAGCAAACCAGCACATGTTTTGGGCATGGAGTTGAAAGCATGCAGGCATTAAAACAATTCAGCGTGGCTAGCATTAATTTACTGTACTGTTTATGATTAAAGAAGACCTGTCCAAACAGTTAGTCAGACGGAGCTGAGTTTGCACAGCTTTGTCTGGATGTCTTGTCTAATTTAGGATCTGGATCTCTGCCTCTGCAGAGGCAAAGATTCATCAGCACTGGGTGGACAGTGACAAAATGTTGTTTAAAGTTCTCCAAGCCCTGTTGATTTTTGCCATGGGTGTTGTATTAAATTCAAGTCTTACACCAGCCACCTCTGGTAGCTGTTCAGATGACCTTGTCTAGATTGCGGAGAGGAACTTTCCAGGAGGCTGAAAAAGTACAGGTGGTTGAGTTTACCAGCTTTCCAAGTGGTTTTCATTTCTTTTTCCTTCCTGAGATAGTTAAATGCACATTCCTCAGCTGTGTAAAAACAAATGGCTTACTTTCCCACTTTGTGCAGATTTCAAATGAGAGCCAGACTTAATTAAAGCTTTTGAAAGCTTAAGAGTTAATATGTGACCATTAAACACTAACCACCAATCATTCACTGTTGGTTTGCTGGCAAAAATGAGCCATGCAAGCAACTCCAGTCATCAGTAGTCGCAGGCATGTTGATGTGAAATGTGGGGCTGCATTAGTGGGACCATCTTAAGGGGAACGATCAGAGTGGCACCATGCCCAGCTTGGCAGGGTGAACAGAGGCCAGAGAAAGAAGGAGCAGATGTTTGACCTTTTGGAGACCTGGAGAAATGTCTCCAGCCCAGATACAAGGAGGGTAAGTTTGTCCCACTGTTGAATTTGCCATGGTTTTCAAGTTTGCAGGAAGGTGGACAGGCATTGGTTACAAGTGCCCACCAGCAGAACAGAACCTCTTGGCATTTTGTTGGCCAGACCTTCATCTCCAGAAGTCAGTAGTATAATAATGTCTGTGTAACTGGTGAGGATCACAGCTGTGCAGGATGAATCTCTACAGTTGTGCCTGTGCAGGAAACAGCTCAAGAATTACTGTTCCTGCTTTATAGGCTTGGGAAGCTGGGGATTAAATGAATTGTCAAAGGCCACACAGAGAGCCAGTGGTAAAGCATGCAGTAAGCTGTGAGCCCTCTCCACTCTCAGAGGCAGCTTACAGACCACACTGCTTCTTAAAGGCAGACATTCAATAACCCTCTGGCTTGCATATATGTTCAAATGAAAGATGAATTACAGGTTTTTTGCCTTTATTTGATCTAGGAACATCTGTCCAGACTTCTAAGACTGCACAATGACTGATGAGTAGTTCAGCAAAGATTTCTATCAGACAAAATAGACATGAAACACAGAGCGAGTTCTATGTTTAGCTTCCCTGCAAAAATCTCAGTGACAGTCTTGCAATAAGTGCAGAATTTTATGGCCTATTTCTCAATCATATTCTGCTACAGAATATCATGCTAAGAACTACTAGCCACCTTGCCAATGGAAATACATTGCTGGCAAGCAGGAAGTCTCTCCAGATCTGCTCTAGGAGCCATAACTGTAACAATAAAAACAAATAGATCGTCAGCATTTTTTTCCTGTTTCCCCCTTCCCCCCCGCCCCGCCTTTTTCTTTCCTCTCCTCCTTTCCCTCATTTCCCCCTCTCACTTTCTTCCATCTNCTTTCCTTTAAAGAAAGAAAACAAACTACTTTTTCTTTATTTTTTCCCTCTTCTTTTTTTTTTAACCTCAACTTGGAAAAAAATATTTAATCTGGGAAAAGTGAGAGTCTTGGGAAGGACTTTATGTAAATTTGTATCTTCATTAGCTCTTTTAAAGGTGAAAATGATGATTGGCGTGAGTCACTTGCTACAATGAACTTCNTTTCCCCAACCCTGGAAAGAATGTAAGTCGATTCTGCTGATTGCCTTTGAAAACATTTGGAACAAATTATCTCTACTTTTGGAATCTGAATAAAGGAATGTGAGCCTCACTGGAGAAATATGAAATACAGGGTGGANCAATGGGCTTGATGAAGAAATTAAGCAGTCCTTGGATTCTCCAGTGGGGAGGTTTTGAGTCACAAATGTCTCCTTTTCCTGTCTACTGTGTTTTTAGTTTGTCTCAGTTTCCCTGGCTGCAGGCTGCTGCTACACTGTGGTGCTGTGAAATTGCCACAGATAAAACAATTTCCTGAGGATAGACTCATACAGTCATAGAGTGATTTGAGCTGGAAGAGACCCCTAAAGGTCATCTAATCCAATAGCCTGTGCAGTGAGCAGGTACATCTCCAACTAGACCAGGTTGCTCAGAGCCCTGTTCAACCTGACCTGGAGTGTTTATAGGTGTGGTCTATCTACTACTATTTCTATTGGGCAAAATGTTCTAGTGTTTCACTGTCTTAACATTTTAAAAAATTTATTCCTTAAATTTAGTTTGAATCAACCTTTTTCTCGGTTTAAAACCAGTCATCCTCTCACAGCAAGTCCTGTTAAAAAAAAAATGTCCCCATCTTTCTTATAGGTCTCCTTTAAGTGCTGAAAGTCACGGTAAGTTCTCACCTGAGCCTTCTATTCTTTAGGCTGAACAACCACAACTGTCTCAGCCCAGTCTCATAAGACAGGTGTTCCTGTCTTATGAGACTGTCTTCCTCTGATCATTTTTGTGGCCTCCTCTGGGCTCCCTTTAATATGTCCCTGTCTTTCTTGGCCTAAAGATCCAGAGCTGAAAGATGCTGTATAAATTTAGGTCAAGTCACATATTTCCAGATTCAGACTTTCCTTTGAGTACAAGTATTTATACCCAAGATTTTGTTTTGTTGAGTTGCAGAAAATGGTGCCAACCACAAAGGTTGTTTCCAAATCATAATATAAATGGCTCAAATTTTGCTGGAAGGAATTGGGAACTAGGATTTTATTTTTTATCCCCTCCTTTTACCTTTTCTTCCTTTCTTCCTTTTTTTAAAAATTGTTTTATTTTGTTTTGAGTTAAAACATATGTCCCTCATAAATGCAAAACCCATTTTAACTGAAAGATGGACAAATTTCCACCTCTGGGGGGTTCAAACTAGAAAGCAAGTCAAAACCAGAAAGGCTGAAATTGTGTTATGCTGCTATTTTCAGGCTGCTATTTTCAGGCTGCTGACACATAAATAGGTTTGTGGACGCAACAGCAGGAGGACCAAGTGAGAAGACATACACCAGCCTTTGCAAGATCAGTAACGAGCTGGTCCACAAACACTTGTTTGGTTTCATGAAAATTGTATTCTTCTCTCTTGATTCTTAATCAAAAGAAAAAGAGGAAACTTGCCCTGTGGAGAACCAGCTGTCAGATGTAGTGGTGTTTTTCACCCTGGGCCCCATGTGATCCCCCTGGGTCACTGGACCATGGCCTGACACATCTGTGCTTAGTCATTCCCTGGGGAAGAGAGTCTCACAGGGGTTCTCAATAGATAGCTACATCAGGCTTCTGCTCAGTCTGGAAAAAAATAGCAACTACCAGTGACCAAGGCGTTTTCTTATTTCTCTTCTGCTTTTCTGGAGACTATCCAGAGGAGCTGAAGCCTTTTCATGCTAAAAAGCTGATGTGGCTGTTGAGTTCAACCTCACAAGCAGAACTGAATAAGAGTTACTCCAAAGTCCAAATTATTTTTTTTTTTTTTTTTAAGATACAACAGCAAGTAAAAACTGGTTTCTGAAGTTCTGACTTTTTTTTTTTTTTAATTATTTGTTTCCTTGACTCATAGATCTTTGGTGAATCCTGCTCTTAAGCACTATATATGGCAACAGATGCCAAAGCCCTGGCAGGTTTGAATCTGTTCACATAAACCCTGTGGGTGTGAATTTGATTCTTTCCAATGATTGCTTTGGAATGTTCTAGTCATATGGTTTTGACCTACTTTTCCTACTTGTGAATTCCATGTGAGCTGGTTATTGTTTATACAGAAGTACTGCAAAGACTGTTTTATATACTGGCATATTATTTATGATAATTTAATAAATAAACTAAGAAAAAAATAGGAAAACCTCATCTTAAGTGAAAATAGAATGTACCACAGGATGCAGCTCTTTTTCCAAACTGTGTCAAAAGCCACAATGCAAGGAAAAGCATTGAAAGAGTGAGTCCAATAGGTATGGTCCTCAGGATTTTACAGAATAAGATACGAAAAAGCAACTGGGAGAAAATTCATTGTGGGTTGAAGAAAAGAAGGCATCTCAGAGAACAAAATCAAGTCCTCCATGCCTAGTATCATGTCACAAATTGGAAGCTGGAGAATCTGCCAAGAGAAGTCATGTAGAAGGGTTTTGGAGACCGTCTTGTAGTAGTCCCAGCCAGAATACAGTCAGTTAACTACCATCAGCTGGGCCATGGGGATACTTACCCTAGAGTTTTTCCTGATCATGCTGACTGGCAGCTTGGGCTCCTCAGTATTACTGAGAGAGTACTAACAGAGGTGATTATATTCCTGTTTCCTGGTGAGAGAACATGTCCTACAGAACTAAGGAGAGGTAAGAATGGAGATGCTCATTAAAGATGGGAGGGTAGCAGTTGAGGTGAGGATTTGTTAAGGAGAAGTTAATACTGAGTGGGAAGTAGTCTACAAAAACATAATAGAAGCTGTAATGCAAACTGAAAGGACAAATCTAGCCTATTACATCTATGATTTTCTAAACAGTTCTAGAGAATGAGTGAAGTGCCAAAAATCTTTATGGGAAGCTCAGCATTAGTGGGTTTTTTAACTGTGGTGATCAAACTTTGACATCTGAACTCAGAGCGACTACTCTTCTTTCAGTCTTTGATAACACATTGAAACAGCACCATCACTAATAAAAATCACAAATCAACATTCTGTCTCCACCAGGGAATTCAGAAATGATTGTTAAGACCATCAGGTTCTCACTTTCTATATAACATAAGCAGGGAAATACCTTAGTGTTACATCAGTTTTGAAGTGAAGCACAGAAAAAAACCAAAATTAAGATGAACATGTCTCTTCAGTGCCATATCCCATGAACTTTAGGAGATCTGCAAAGTATACGTCTTCACTTGGCTTAAAATCTTGCACCAATGAAATGTTACCAATAAAACATCAACAACAGACTTTCACATACCATAACTGGAATGCAAAAAACATTTAATCTTCAAGCATTGCCTATGCCATGGCATTAGCCTGAAAAGCTCTGACAATAACAGCATTCATAGCCTTTCACTCTTTCTGTGTTTTAGTTCTGTGCAAGACAAAGAAAATGCATGCGGGGAAAGTATTAATTCTGTGGCAAATGTTACAGATTAAACTGCTGCTGTGTAAATGTGTATATAGATCTAGGATGTATATGTTATTCTGAAAGGAAACTGGTCATCCAGACATTGATTTTCCTGTAATATATATAATGCACTGATACATAGTTTCTATAATTCAACAAGAACTGTTTACTCTACTCATGCATGGATTTTTGCATTAAAAGGATATGGTTTTCTAATAAGTTTATGCATATGTGTTGCATAAGAGGGAAATCTTTACCTAGAAACCTTTATCTCCACTGAATGCTACCTTCCGGCTAATGAGATTGCTGTCACCTAAATTTTCATTGTTTTAAGTGCAAGCTGCTGCCGACAGTTTCCTTTCAAGCTTGAATGATGAAAGAAAAACACCACGCTGCCTCATCTGGCTAGCTTGCTGAGAGCTAATGAGCCTGAGGCTGCACCCGTCTTTGCTATACTAGTGTGACCTTATGTCTGCTAATGCACAGGGAAGGAGTGAAAAATGTACTGCTAGTTCCCTCCAACAGTTCCCCAGGGACATGCTGAATGTGCCAAACAATTTAGTAAATATATATCAAGTTACTATGTCGAAACGTACTCAATATATTGCAACCCTGGATATCTCAATCAAAAGATCATGTTATTTTTGCTTATCTTTCCTCTGTGCTCAGCGTTTGATAATTCTTCTTTTGAAATGATGTCTGTTCCTGTTACATTGCACAAAAAATTCACTTGGTGCTTAGTTTTGTAATAAACTACACAAAATGTTTAACTTCTTTGTTTTGTTTTTTTGGGGGCTTTGTTTTGGTTTTATTTCCTACCAGGTAAATAGAATTTGATGTGAGATTTGATAGTGCAGCTGTTAGCAACTGAAAGCACTGAGCAGCATGAATCATGCTTCTCAAAAAGGTTTTCCATGCATAGTCAATAGAAAATATTTCATGGCTTCCCCTTGGTGGAATTTCTTTCCTCTTTGTGCTCAGTTTTCATAAACATTGCTGGAAACCTGCTTCACTGGATTTTAACATCAAACTTTCATTTGATCACTGTACATTAAAATATGCAGCTGGAAAGNATATATATGTCCCTGTGAAATGGAAATATTGGCAACTTACAATGATTTTGAAGACTGCAGAAGTACAATATGTTTTTGATAAAAAAAGGATAATTACTTAAAGTTTTTTAAATCATTTAACTTCTGAATAAGAGTTGAAGCAAAACAGAAAAACATAAGGTATCAAGTTATCATGTATTATCACAGCTTTAGGATTTGCCGTCTTTCAGAATACAGTTTAGGGCATTGACCTTGCCAATGGTATTTTTGAACTGTGAAACAGATTTGTCTTTTACCTAATGGAGCCTTCTTGTGTGTTGGTATTTTTGGCAATAACTGTAAAGCAAAGCCTAGAATTATAGGTACCTCTGTTTAAGTAAGTGTGAAACGTGGAGCAAAAGCAGATTTGCAGGAAAGGAGTTTTAACTTCTGGAAGGAAATAATAGTCCATTCTAAATATTTTGAGGTGATATGGTTAAAAAGATGATGGGTAAATTGAATTGAGAGATCTTTTCCTGATCGAGTCTGTCTTACAACTTCTGGTAGCATTAATGATAGCTGTGATAAATCACAGAATCACAGAATGTTACCTTTGGAAGGGACCTCCAGAGATCATGAAGATCTTCGCCTTAGTACTTCAACAGATGTCTGAATCATCCATTTTTTCCATTATAAATTAAAAACCAAGCCTTGCAAAAAATATCTATCAGGCTGGCCACAAAGCAGAACAAAGGTTTGAGGCAGTGACTCCTTTATTTATACTCAGTATTCGCGGCAGAAGATGTGCTTAACACATCACAAAATCACTATCTTATCCCAGGAGATAAATAACTTAGACTTTCATAAGGTTCTGTTGGGCAAAAAGTGCCAGGGCAGACTGCTTTCCTTAGCACCCTTGAGGCATACAGAAGATAAATCTTTTAGAGCAGTTACTTACTCAAGAAGAACTTATCAGATGTTGGCAGCAGCGTACTGTGTAGTTTGTCAATTTATGAGTTTACAGATCTTTACATGAACAAATGGACATTTTTAGCTATTCCACCTAGTCTATGGCTCCCCTGCATATGGCCTTCAGTCAAATTTCTGAGGCCACTAGAGAAAGAAAAAAAAAAAAAAGAAAAGAAAAAAGTGTAGCATTTCACTTGAAGATGTTCTTGGCAACTGAAAAGGTGTTTATCTTTTGGGAAGTCACTCCCTATGCTGAAAGGAAGGAGCTTTGCAAAAGGCAGCAAAAGGCAGCCCTGATTCCATACAAATAAAGGGAAATGACTCCTCTTTTCCCAGTTTGAGAACAGAAGATGCCAGGAAGCAAGATGAGGATGTTGATCCCATGTGGCACTGCAACTGACCATATTTGCCTCCTGACACCACAGTCCCTGCCAGAACTGCTCAGCACCAGGCAGATGTGCTGCAAGGAGGCAGATCTGAACACAGACATCCTGCCCTCTGCCTCAGTCTTTGCACTTTTTAATGGTTTGTTTTGTTCTGCGGTTGCCATCCAGGACTTCTGCTGCTGTCAGTGGAACACTAGAAGTGCTGGGTCATTGGCATAGGAACTGCTTTCTTCCCTTGTGTTAAGCCTGTCTGAGTAACTATTGCATTTCTATCACCCAGGTCCTTTTGGCTTCTATGGCATCAGCATTTCCCTGCAATAGCTGTTGCAGTGCAGTATAATGCTGTGGATGTGTTTCATAAGCCCTGAGCCTCAAATAATAGGAGCAACATTTTCTTCTCTGTGGTCTCTGGCTTCATTGTGCTTAAGTATTAGGTCTGAAACATTGAAACTTATGTTTCATTTCGCTTACTTGCCTCCATCCACACCTTCTTGAACTGCTGCAGCAAATCCTTTGTATTAATTGCTACTCTTTAAGACTCAGAATAACAAATGCTTACACATCTCACAGAGATACAGTGTGGCTCTTATCCAAAAGCTATAATCAAACCAGGACAAGATTAAGTATATTCAAGGCAAACACACCCACAATCTAATCAAGACAAAAGAAAAAATCCTGGCTCTGTCTGATTCAGTGGGAGTTTTGCCACTGACTTCAGTGAGGCTAGGATTTCACCCAAGATAAACAAGTACGAGACAAGACAAAATAAAACAGTTTAGAAGTGGGAAGGTTTGTAGATGAGTCATGGGAGAATAAGAGAAGGGATATTTACTTCCTGATGGGAATTAAGATGAGGCAAAATCAAAATATGAATATTTATATTTGTCTGAGTGAAGGAGAGGTGAGGGGTCCCAGTGTGCACTGCAGCATGGAGCCTGCACACTTTCGACAGCTGCAAGGGAGGGGCCACTAAGACCTGTCTCTGTGGCACTATATAGAGAGGTGGTCAACATCACAGCCCAATAGACAGAATGACAAATATCTTCACCGAAACCTCACCAACTGTATCTTTTCCTCATTGTATTTCTGTTCTGGAAGGTTCTTTATCAGTTGGGTTTTTTTTTGTTTGGTTGTTGTTTTTTTTTTCACATGAAGGACAATAATGTTCTAACACCTAAAAGATCCTCCTTTGATTAAACAATAAAAGAAACAAAATGAGAAGAAGNATCCTCCTTTGATTAAACAATAACAGAAACAAAATGAGAAGAAGTATGATTTTATTCCAGATTAGCATGGAAAAGTTAGATTGTTGTGGTGTTGTTTTGTTTGCTTTTTTTTTTTTTTCCCTGAGCAGAAAATATATTTCACCTGTTGTTTTTTGGGGAGATGACTTCTGAGTGACACAATGTGACTGCGTATTTTCCAAAAGCTCAAACAGGAAGGAATTTTTTTTTTTTCACTAGTGGTCTTGTTCTCAATGAAAACTGAAGAGGTGCACGGCTTTGCCTTAGGAGATACTGTCTACCCTTAACCTTGTGGTCCCTATCACTCTCTGGGGAGAGAAGTAACCGCTGCTTCATAAGTGAGCTCATTTGGGCTTTCTTTCTCCTACAGTGCTTGAAGTGAGCAAAATGCTATGGCCATCTCAGCAAGTGGTGAAGTTGCCATCCCCCTGAAAGGAAATCTGTACTGCTCCAGAAAATGATAGTTTGTGACACTATGTCTGAACTACCTTCTGTAGGACTTTGCTGCTAACTGTAGTTGGAATTAGCAGCTCAAAGTCCAGGTGAAGGCCAGTTGCTAGTGGTGTACTTCTGGAGTACAGGGTTACCTGTATTGGAGGCAATACTACTTAATATCTTCACTGATGAACTGGATAACAGGACTTGGCAAGTATGGAGAAGATACAGAAATGGGAGGTTCATATCTTGAATATGTGTGCTAGTGCTATGGTTTAGAGGATGTGGACAGTTTGAAGACATGAGTATACAAGAGCGCAATGAAACTTAATGAAGGTAGGCATCAGTTCCAAAAGTACCTGAAGTGGAACGAACCCAGGCACTCCATCTGCGGATATGCTCAGAACCTGACCAGACAGTGTCCTGAGCAACCTGCTCTGGCTGACCATGTTTGGATTGGATGATATCCGGAGGTCTCTTCAACTGTTCTGCGACAATGTCTTCCCTACAGCTCAAACAAAAGATTTTAGACAGATTAGACCAAAGTTAGACTTCAGTGTCTAAGTCCTGTGTATTTAGATAAACAAGACATTTCTTCATGTAATTGCTTCAATTGCTATGAAGAGAATTTAACATCTGTAAGTTACTCAGCCTCTCTGGTATCCCGTATGCACATAGAGATGACAGCATCTCTGACCAGGCCCATAGCCCTGGCCTGTATCAGTACAGCTCTACCTCAGCTGCAGTTATAGAATTCTTCACACAGTTGACTGGGAAGAGGACTAAACATTAGTAAAATTAGTATGGCTGAATCACCTTATGAAAGTAAAGATACTGACAGTTTGCAATACCTATAATCACGGAGGCTTCCATTAAAATGTCATTCATGAAACAGCTTTTACCATCTTAATTTACTGTTCCAAGTGTGTAGGAAATGTTTGGCATCCCATATGCTAGCGAATAGCAACTTGTAAAACTCCACCACAATTTCTTGTGAGACCTGAAAACAGCAAAGAGGGAGAGAGAATGTTTTGTCTCAGTCACTAACAGTCACTGTTCTCTAGGGTACTTAGTGTTTCTTTGGGGCTTCAGAGCTGCTGACGGGAGAGCTCCCCTGTTTCTCTGCTCTGCATTGAGTCCTTGCTAAGTGGGTAACTGGTCTGAAATCCATTTTCCCTTTGTTAAAAGGAATGAGTGAGAAGCATTTAAGAGACAGTGTAAGAACTGAGCACAGGTAGTGCATTTGTTACTACTGAAATCTTTTCCAGTGAATAATATGCAATAGAGGGACTATCTTCCTGAATTCTGTCCAATTTATTTTAACCTCTGTAACCTCTCTCTCTGTGAGCTCCCCAGGAACTGTGGAGGAGCAGGATCCAAGTGCAGCCTTGCAGTCCCTTAATATCTTTTACCTGTCTTCAGCAACAACTCCCAGGGTATAAATAAGATCAAATTCAAATCAGAAGGAACATGAAGATCTACCTAAACCAGCCCAAGTGGAAAGTGTAATAAGTGCTTGAAAATAGCATGGTTGCATCTGTTCTTTCAATAGAGCAGATGTCCAAGAAGAGATCCAAAGAAAGCAGAAAGCACAATAAACTGAAAAACAGGGAAGATATTTTCTAGGCTTTTTCATTATTTGAAACTACCTTTCTTTAAAGCACTCCCAAACTTTAAATACTTTAAATACTTCAATATTCTAACTGCATACTGCTTTGTGGTAAGGAGAAAGAGAATTTATGGTAAGAGCTCATTAATATTTCATCCCAGAAAGTTCCAAATTAATTCTTCATTTCACACAACCTTCATTCTGCTTTCCAAAATATCACATCCCAGACTTTTCTTTCTATAAGCTTCTATCTGGTTATCTGTTACTGGAACTACAGTGTGGCTATGCAACTTAGACTCATTCTCAGCCTGAAGGCCTGCCAAGGTCTCCAGATCTTTTACAACTAGTGTTTCAGTGAAGTTATTTATCCACTTAATTATGAAGTAAATAATATATACAATTTCAGGACTTCAAAGACTTCCCCATGGTGGGAAAAAAAAAAGAAAACACAGTTTCCATAACGATTGTGATAGCTGACATTAACTATTTAGTCAAATAAACTCTGACTCACATAGAACATACCTTCTGGAAGAAAGAACCATTAAAAAAGCTCAGGCTAAGTTGTGTGAATGAAGAAAAATCCAGACCTTAAATAGTGAGATTTGACATAGTTGTTACTGACATAAAACCTAAAGATTTACCTGAGAAAGAAATCTATCTGCTGGGCTGAAAGCATGAGTAGTACCTGAGACAAAACTACAAATGGCAAAAGAAGCTGATGAAAAGATCTCCTAGCACTCTAAGAAAGACATATTTCCAAGACTTCATTGACTGGTTTCCTAAGCAATTGATTCACTTAGAAAAAAATGAAATCAAGAGTTGGTGTTTCTAAATTAATTTGGAAATATTACACTATTTAATTAGCAAGTTATATAAGAATTCTATCTGGTCAGCAATGTTTTCACCCAGTGCATGCAAGAAGAAAGTGTAGAAGACAAATGCTGATTACAATTTTAGAAGTTAAAGATGAAGCAACCGTTTTGAGCAAAGACAGGTGTACCCTGAAGGACAAAATGAGACAGTCTAGTTAATGTAGTGAGAAATTCAAGAAAGAGAGATGGCTGATCCATTTCCAGGTGAGATCCATAAGCATAGATTAAAAAAAACCCAAACAACCACCACCAAAAACAACAATAAACCCTAAAATATTGGAGGATCGTTCTGAAAAGTGTGATTTGACATGACAGACATTGCATCAACATCAGTGAATCTTACTGTAGAAGAAATAAGAATAGGCAACCTATAATTATAACAAGAAAACCGTAGAGGTAGAAAATCCTAAGGAAAGCATAGAAGAATGAAACACACCCCCAATCCCAAGCCTTCAAGTGGATTTGAAATAGTTATTGAAATGAACCAGCTATTTAGGAAGAAGAAGGATGTCATATGAATTTTGGTGCATATTTCCAGTTACTTTCAAGTACAGATGCAAAGAGCTGGTATTAGAGAGCATTTCTAGTTCATCTCTCTGTTACCATGTTTTCTACTAACAATCTTTTCAATCAGCTTAGTGAGACTGAGTAGGAGTATATAAATATTTTCATGAAAGCTCCAAACTGAGAAATGTGTTTCTGGCTTTGTCCCCAAATTAAAGCTTGAGATTAGTTTGTCAGGAAATCTTCTAGGATACTGTTAGGAGGAAAATTTCTGTCTTTAGCAGAGTTTTTAAGTTTGAAAAAAAAAAAAAAAAAAGAAAAAAAACCCCAAAAAACCTAACAACCCAACACAGAAAAAAACCCCAACAACATATATGAAGCCCACCCTCCAATGGAGGACCTCCATTCTTTGAGCCAAGGACAGTTTACACTTACTAGTTTTGTAGATATACAGCAGTGATTAGGTGACATTCCTCTGGGATCATCCCTATTTGACTAGCTCTGAGCCACCTGTAGTCTGTGCTCATCTCTTGTTATCTAATTTTGTTATGGTAGATGCCACAAACATCTGGCATACTACGTGGCAGCATAAAGATGTGAAAGTCACTATGAACTCCAAGTCTATGTTTAGGCATTGGACAATCCAGGAATAGATTGGCATTACTGGGAAATACAGGATTATCCCCCTGGAATCATTTAAGCAGGATTGCTTAGCTTATACAAAGTGGTTTCTCTGTGGTTAAGCACACTGTCTGGTCCTTGTATTAGTGCCTCTCCCTTTTAAGCTTGTTAACGCCCAGTGGGTCACAAAGCAACTGCTGAGGACAACCACTAAGACCACAATGTGAGATTTGTAATGAACCTCCTGGACTGCTGCTAGATCTAGTTAGTATCTGGTAAATTACTATGGCACCTGCACATATTCACTTAACACATCTGTCTTGTGAAGCAATATGTAAGCAAAGCCACTTGGTGTGCCAATCAGCACAACAGAAGCAGTAGTACTACTAGCTAGTAGGATAGAATAGGACAGGATAGGACAGGATAGGACAGGACAGGACAGGATAGGATAGGACAGGACAGGACAGGACAGGACAGGACAGGACAGGACAGGATGGGATGTATTTCTACTGGAACAGGTTACAATGATCATCTAGCACAAGTTGCTTGCAGTTTGAGAGCATCCTTGTAACAGTTTTGTGACTGTGTGTATAAATACAGAAGACCATGGTCTCAGAAAACAGCCCTTAATATCAGAACAAACCTGAACAAGATACATCCTATCTTGTTTTGTCCTGTACTGACATTTCCTTTAGGAGGTCACTCAGGCACACACCAGCTGGTAATCTGCCTACTGTCCAAAAATGGGCAAATTTACTTATCTCTGGTACCTTGTATAACCATTTACAACTGTGAAAGGTCACTGTGAAAATATGGCACATCAGAGCTGTGTTAATACCCACTGTGTGCAGATGTAAATAGCTAGCTACTGCAGAAAGCAACTGAGAACAAATAAAATATGCTACACAAATTAAATACCTGAGCAGACATAGCTGGAGGAAAAGCAGAGGAGAAGGAGTTCTCAGCTTCTTATTTGTTAACACAAACTTTCAGACAGTTTTTGCGGTCAAAAAGCCTATCCACACTATCTATAATATCAGAGGGAAACACAACAATGACAAGAGCTACTGACAGTCTGTCTACAACTACCTGAAGAGACATGGTGGAGAGGCTGGTTTTGGCCTCTTCTCTCAGTTAATCTGAGACAGAACAAGGGGGAATGGCCTTAAACTGAGACTGGGTAGGTTTAGATTGGACATTAGGAAAAAGTTTTTCATGGAGAGTGGTCAGGCACTGGAATGAGCTGGCCAGGGAGGTGGTGAAGTCACCAACTTCGGATGTGTTTAAGGGTCATTTGAATGTGCTACTTTGGGATACAGTTTAAGGTGAACCTTGTAGAGTAGGGTTATAGGTTGGACTTAGTGATACTGAGGGTCTTTTCCAAGCTGGATGTTTCTGTGATTCTGTGATTGCTATTGACATTATAGTCTATATAATTAATACATACAGTATCATAAAATCATGGAAAAGACTTCTAAGATCATAAATTTCAACTCAATTTCAACTGTTAACACACCACCTGGTTACCAACAAACCGTGCCTCTAGTAACACATCTAAATGTCTTCTAAACATTTACAGGGATGGTGGCCCCACAGCTTCCCTGGGCAGTGTGGTCCAGGACTTGACAGCCTTTCAGTGAAGAATTTTTTCCTAACATCCAGCCTAAGCCTCCCTTGGTGTAACCTGAGGCCTCTTCTCCTACCACTTGTGACTGGGGAAAAAAAGACCAACCTCCACCTTATAAGAACCTGCTTTCAGATAGTTGTAGAGATCAAGGTCTCCTGTGAGACTTTATCCCTCCTTCATTTTCATTATGTCTGTAAAGTACAAGCCCTTTTGTAATTCAGTCAAATACCATCTTAAATAAATTATGTTTGGTCTAGTACCAGTGTGAAACTTAAAGCAAAAGATCAGTGTTCAAGTAGTCAAGGGTATGATATACCTGTAGTAGCCAAAACAAAGCTCAGTGGTTTGAGAAATATGTAAGCAGATAGCCAAGTTACTTTCTCCATTACTTGTATCTCTTTATGTCTATGTAACGGGATAAGCTTAATTAGGCTCGATATCCCGTGGAACGAGGGGGTCCTAGTGTCCCCCCCGAGGTTCTTTTGGGTTCTGGTCGGCAGCAACAAACGCACGTGTTGCTCAAACGCCAGGTTCAA
>VWZI01016911.1:0-13836 GCA_013396835.1 Psilopogon haemacephalus | reverse complement strand
CCGGGGGGGCGGGGGGGGCGTGTGAGACTGACCAACAGGCACTCAGCATCCTTCAGCTGGCCAATTGATTCAAAAAGCTCCATGCCTGCGTGCCGCCCGAGGTATCCCTGGCTCCTGGGGCCACGTGGGGTGCCCCCGCCCCTCAACCCCTACTGGACCTTGGACGGTAGGGGGAGGAGAGAGCCCAGGGATTGGACCAATTCTAGGGTGTTTTCACCCCATACCGGGACAGTCTATTCTTTCTTTTTTATACCAATCCTATTTTTTAAGCTTAGATATGCTCCTCTTCTATCCCTTCCAGTCTTTTTTACTTCAGTGTGCTAAAACACCATACTCTTTTACAGGTCAGGTGGCAGGGTTGTTTCACTCCTACTAGAAGGTGTGGCACAGCTCCAGTTAACAAGTTACCTTTGGGCAGAACTGTCCCATTCTCTTCAGCTTGATGTATCTCTACATCATCAATGATTAATACAACCTTATGGTTTCTAGCCTGGAAGTGGTTCACTTCTGAGGAACCTGAAGCATCTGCCCATTTCTCCACAAGTGTTACCTTTCAATTAGGAGCCAAGGAGTGGACTAACTGAAGATACAACTGAGCTAGGATCTGTGCAAACATCTACCCAAACAAAATGCAGTAAAAGCCTATGATCCTTGAATGCTTATATCAGGCAAAATCATACTTGTTTTATACTTCTTTCTCATCAAGTCTAAAGAACCAGTTACGTGCTTGAGTTTCAGTATATTCACCATGGCTTCCCGAACAAACAGTAATGTGCCAGGCACATGCTCGATTTCCTCCCTCTCAAATATTGAAACAGTGGTGCAGATAGAGGGAAGTTCTCAGAAAGAATGGGACCAGGCCAGTGGGTAAAAAATGAGCTTTCAGAAATTCAGCCTGTCAAGGATTTTCCAGAAACAGATCCTATCTGTCTCAGTTCTGCTCTGGTTTTTAAATTTATTTATTTAATCATCTTGCCATGAATATTCCTGTGTTTCTATTAGTCCGGCAAATGTTACTGTAAACCGCAAACTTCACTTGCACTTTCAAATACTACAATATCTTCTGTCTTAACTGCAGCAAATTCTACCTTGGAATATCAGTTGTTTTCAAAATCTGGCTGCCTGTAGCACAATTGTTCTTTTGCCAGCCTGTTTATAGATAAAGCCAGACTGTTGATTTTTTTTTTCCTTTTCTTTTGTTTTTATATTTCATATTAACGTCTTTGCAGAGTTACAGAATAACTGCAGATCAGTTGAGATAAGAGGAATGGGACACTGGGTACTAAATATACTCATAATTTCACACAAAGTAGTTTTAAATTTGCTCCTTATTTTCCAGATCATCAACTTTAATTATAAACTCTTCATCATTAAAGACTATGGCCAGCATGAAATCTCAACAACTTTGTAAGCTTTTTAATACTAACACACAAACCTCCCTACCTATGGGTTATTCAGAAGGAAAGCTTTAACTCTCTGTGTACACATTGGTAACCAGTTCCTGAAACACTGCTCCGGAAACTGCTCTGAGATTTCTGCACAAAAATAAATCCATTCTTACATGTAATTAAAATACAAACCCATAGCTTATATGAAATATATCTGCATGCTGGAAAAGCTTCCTCTGATGTTTTCTGTAAGGGAAGACATGCACTTGGAGTAATAATAATGACATTTTACTGGTCAGAAGGCACCACTGTTAGAGAACATAAATAGAGAAAAGGAGAAAATTTCTTGTGTCACTTAAACCTTTTTAGCCCTGAAAGTGAGACAGCAGCTCACCAGATGAAAATGATTGGTTTGAGCAGGTTAGCAAAATTTCTATGACCACTCAGTTTTCCATCAAAATCATTGGTTTGTATGGAAGACATCAGCTTCAAGAACTTATGAAGTATGCCCTATATGACTATGTTGTAAGAATAATCTTAATTGAGAAGTGTTTTGGTCACAGAGCAATATTTAAAAAGCTAATTTCTGAAGGCCAGGAGGTCCAGGAATACAATATAAACCAAATGAAAAAACACTTGGATGCTAAGAAATCCCAGCATTGGCAAAGTCAAAAATATTGTGTAGAAGTTCTGACCAGAATGAAAGTTTTGTATGAGGGCTTGAGAAATTTAGAATGAGGCAATTCCACACCCCCCCTCCGCCTCACTTTTTGCTGGTGTGAACTAATTGGAGGATTTGAATGCAAAATTAGACTATAGGCTGAGAAATTAAAACACATGATGTCACTTCACTCACTGCTTTACTGAGAAAGAAAAAAAATTGTTTTAAGAGTTGTAACCCAAATACAGATAAGTCAGGCTGCTTTAGACCTCTCTGGGCTGTGGCTGGCTCCTTGCATTGCTCCTTTCCCCTGCCTTTTGTAGCTGATTCTCAGTAATTCCACTAACTTCTTTCCTACTGCTAATCCCCCTGGCCAATCTACCTCCACCTATCCGCTGCATCAACAGATGGTGAGATAAGACTGGGGAAGGGGGGAAATGTGGTAGGGGTTGTTAGGAACCCCTCTTACGAATTTTGATATCTGTGAGGGGTGTGGTGTTTTTGTATTACCTTTTCATTGTATGTATCTGTAAATATCTGTTATACATTGTAAATATCTGCTTGTATATTATGCATAGCTGTAAATATAAAGCTTCATTTATCGACTTCCAGCCATCTGAGTCCTAGCCTGGGTTATTTCAAAGAGGGGGGCGGGAGGGGGAAGGTAACTGCCAAACCCCTTCAGAATTAATAATTTTTACCCAAATCCATTAGTTTTATTCAAGGTTATCAAACTGTGAAGGGATGTGACAGACTTCACAAGCATAAAATGTAGGCAAAAGGAGTGACCTTCCATCACCTTACAGCCAAGGGCTGGGATGTTTACCTGCACTGCATAAAGTCCAATGTAATTTCATTTTCTGCTGCTGACAATTTGAACTTACATATCTCAGATCAGTGAATTAATTAGGATGCTCTGCAGGTTGTCTGGTGGTGTGATATTTGGTCTCTTCTACACACTCTCTGGATTTCTACCACGGATGCTGTTTTATGTTGCATAAATAGTTAATCATGGGTGCTGAGACTGCTGCAGGAGCACTGTGGCTTGCAGGTGGCATTGAACTACTAGAGCACAGAGTCATTCAGCCTCTCCCTGGCTGAGTTCATTTACTGAAACACAGCACAAAGGTTCTAACAGGCAAGAAGACAAATGCTCAGTTATCTGCATGTTCCACAACCTCTGATTAGAACACTCACTGCAAATATAGGAGTGGTTCATCCAAAGCCTTGTTTTGAACTTCTTCCCTTCTCTTTTCAGAAGTGTTTTGCATTTGCTATTCCCTAGCAAAGAACATGCACCCATAGTCTTAGCTGGTGTGCAGTACTGAAGCAGCATCATTAAAGCTGTGCTGACTTCTGCTGGGTGCACATACAGCCTGTCATATTCAGAAACACAACATTAAGAGTGGTTATGTTCTGAAACTTAATAAAATTACAAATTGCAATATCTCTAGTGAAATTAATGATCCAAAATATTACAGTCAAGCAGAAGTCAACCTTATCTTGAATTTTGAAGGTCATTTTGAGTAATAAAAATAGAGTTTTCTGCTTTAGAGCTTTGAAACAATAACAAGACAAAGGAGACCTTTGAGAGTGAAGGGGAAAAAAGTCATCTATCATTCTTATATTACAGTAAATTTGCTGAAAAAACCACAACTACTTAAGACTGCCCCTTCCCTCCCTAAAATGCTCCAACAACAACACCAAGAGAAAAGCATAGAAACGCACCAACCCAAAACCCAAGTGATGACCAGAATAAGTTGGTAGCTACTACTTCCTTTTACTTGTTCCTGTGACTGGGCAGAAAAGGCTGCAGAACAGATCCCATTGAGAAGGTGTCTCAGCTTAGATGTTAGATACTAGCCAGTTGGGAAATTGATGTCCTCCTATCCTCTTGCAAACCCATAACAGGACCTGCATGAACAATGTATTTAGGTAAAAATCAGGAGGGAAAAACAGTAGCTTAAGTTGAGCCAAAGAAGTACTTTGGCTTACTTAGCAGAGTTAAAAAAAAACAAACAATGAAACTCAACAAATTCCCAAGGGAATTAAAAACAAAGAAACAAGCAAAAAAATCAGATTTAAGACAGTTATTTCCATTTTAGGAAAAAAAAATCTTAATAACAGAAAAAAAATTTCCAACATTTTAAAAATAAATCTTTCATTTTGCATCTTGGAGAGCACATATTTGTTAGCATTAAAAAAAAAACAACAAAAACTTCATTGTCTCCTACCTAGAAATAACTACAAATGAGAGTAGTTTGTTGCTTGAGAGAGGAGAGTACAAATGAATAAAAGGAGTGCTGATCTCTTCACCAAAAACATTTGAGTGGATACGGCAAGCCAAAAAATCCCTAAATCCCTGCCCTAGATCCCTTAAGGAATGCCTTAGTCCTTAATCCAAGGCATATATGGTAGAGATTAAAATGTGCCTTATGTGCCTAATTTTCCAAAGGTAATTTGTGAGCAAACAATGGTTCTTTGATGCCTTGAGAGTTTAGAGATACATACAGAACTACAGACTGAAACCTTAATCTGACTGTAACCCATAGCAGAATTTAGTTTTGACCTTGGGTTCTTCTCTTCCTCTCATTGTTCTCTAGTGACCATTTGTGTCACCTCTATCATACGTTTGTGTAGCTCATCTCCATTTGTGTGAGTTGGAGGCTAACTGGAATATTTTAATGAGAGAAATTAGATCAGCGGATGTGAAGAAGAAAATAATAGTGATGTCTATATTACCCATTGGATTGCTGAGAGATATAAAAACAAGAAACAATAACAAAGTTTCTCAGTCTGTGTCTGGCTGTAGCTTGCTACATTAATTCCTTTGCCTGGACCTGTATTACTTAATCTAATCATTTCCCTTCTAACCTCTTACCTGGCATCTCACCTCTGCACATAAGCATTCTGAGATAAAGGAGGGTAGACAGGGAGAAGGGAGTTAGTTAGAACTGCCTTTGCAGACAGTTCTTCTGATCAGAAGGGATTTTGCATTTCTGTATTACCTCTAACTTGTATATAATCGTAAATATCTGCATATATATTGTATATATATATATATATGCTTGTAAATATGTGCTGTGCTGTAAATACATAACTTCACCTTAGCTTCTAGCCATCTGAACGAGTCTAGTGAATTCAAAGTGCTGGGGAGGGAAACTCCTGAACCACTACACCATTATATCAGACTTTGTGCAAAGGAGGGAGAAATTTCTCACTCAAAGAGTTTACAAGTCCTAGCAAGAGAACAATGACTGAAGGAAATGAGGCATTTACTTTCAAAACATGGTGGTTGACCTGCTCGCTTTTGGAGGTGAGTTCAGGCTTAAGCGTTTGCCAAGAAAGCTTACTCCCTGGTTGANGGAGTGCTGCAAAACTGGGTGGGTTTAGGTCATGGGGCCACAAAAAGTTCCCTTTGTGTGATTTTTTTTTTTTTTTGTTTTTTTTTTTTTTTTTTTTTTTTTTTTTTTTTTTTTTTTGTCTCTTGAGTAGAAAGAGCATCTGTATAATTGAATTTTCAGATGGGGCAACATTAAGAGAAACAAAAAAAAAATAATAAAGTAATGCTTGAGCTGACCTATGCTCAATGTCATTTTGAAACTTTCAGTGCATGAAACTGCCTTTAGACAGTTGGTGGGGTTTCTTGGGGGGTTTTTTTGTGTGTGGGTATTTTTTTTTTTTAAATAGGAGTAAATGCTTTTATAGTCAGTTTCATGAGAGAGGAGGATTGCTCCCGTACAGCTGTATACTTCAAGTTGACAGCTGCATTTTTCATGGATATGATCACTCAAACTGAGGTTGTTATTCAAGCAGCTTGAGCTGTTCCCATGCAGGGCTGTGGAAATAACCAGAGATACCTTGAAACTGTTCTGAAGAGGAGAGAGCCCCAGGACAGCAAGTGCTTCAGAGCCATGTTATCTTGCAGACCATTTGCTTTCTTATGACCCCAAAAGAGCTTTCTATCATCAGTTTTATATTTCCTGCATGTGACAAGATGGACTTCATGAAGTCTAACATGTTAATAGAAACCCATGTTGTCAGTACACTACAGGAGGCAGAACTGCTAGTCCTATGGGGCATGGCTGCCTGATACTCCAAATCTTAGGAATGTCAAAGTCAGAATGAAAACCGTATTAGAGTTCTGGAAAAAACAAGCCATGATCTCATGCAGCTCAAGTATGAAAGCAAGGCTGACACAAGGATTTCTATCCTTACAGGTTGTGGATTATTTTCTCCAGTGCCCAGTTTTGAGAGCTCAGTTTTAATCTACTTGAGGATTGAAGGCATCTGTGTTTATTTGTTTGTGTGTTAATTGGTTTGTTTTTGTCATATTTTTCTTGTGGTTTTGGTTTTGGGTTTTTTTGGGGGGGTGTTGGTTTAGTTTCTTGGTTTTTTTTAATGAGAAGACTTAAACAAAATGAAGACTTATCTTCTTGAGTCAATGGTGCCTAAGAGGTAGTCTGCAGAATTTGAAATGACAGCCAAACAAGGCAAGATGTGTCTTGGGAAAAGGGAAATTTATTTTCCCTCTTAGTATGTTCTTATGGAGCTCAGACTTTCATTCATTATGTCTGCATAATTAACTGCTGGGGTTCTCCAAAATGGGAAAAAAAAAAGAAAAAAAGAAAAAAAAAAAAGACAAAACCAAATCTTGTGCACCCTGTGAAGCTGAACGCAAAAAATGTGAGTTAACTGCAGAGCTGTAGGGCATTATAAGTAACCTGCACGTGTAACTTGTTCTCTTTCAAATACCTCATCAATCTGGAAGCTACACTCCCATATGTCTCTCCTGCCAATTCTTTTTAACTGTCAAAGACGTTGTTTTCAAAGGAACCAAGTGACAGCTCAGAAATCCATCCTGGTAGATTGACAGGGCCTGGGAACTGTGCCTCTAAACTGTACAGAGGTCAGACATTTAATTTCATATGGGTTCAAATGATTTATACATGCTCTAGCTCATGATACAGCACAACCTCTGCTTCCTCTGTTCATCAGGATCTAATGCCTGTCTAGGAACAACTACCTTCTGTACAGCATGTGCAATTCCAAATGGCAGTGCTAAAATAGAACAAAATACTATTATTTTTCTTATATCAAAGTAGCAGATAGGTCTCCCATGAACACAAAATCTGATAAAAAAATCTTGCCTGGTCAGTTGTTTGCTGGATCCTGCTCTGACTGGCAGTTTGATCAACATTAATGGGAACAGGCAAAATCAGTTTCATAGGCAATGAATCTCATCTGGTAAGCTGGACAAGGGAGAAGGAAGAAATTTACAAGGAATTTCTTACAAGCAATAGCAATGCTTTATAAGACTACGAACTCTCAAGGTATTCTGTTATATTTACTTAGTGGACAAAGTGGTATTTTAGAAAGACATAGATATGTGGTTTGCCTGGCTTGTACCATTTCAAAGGAATGAACTAAGATTTCTGGGTCACCAGCCCTGCCTTGTTCCACATATTAGGATAATGTCATTCTTGTGTTGCTTCATCTATTCAACACAGTCAATGGCAGCCTGCAAACTTGATCTAGAAATACCATGAGGAAAAAAAAAAAAAGGAAAATGTCCAAGAAATTTACATTTGAGATAGATAGAACTATTTTATCCCAGAATGCCCACAAATATTCAATCATTTTTTCTCTCAGTGCCATCTTGTGTGCTGCAGTATCTGAAGGCCTGAGGACTACTCTATACATTCTGTATTAAATCCTGTAAAGGTGAGCACTAAATTGAAAACATCTCATCAGCACCATCAAAGTAAACATACATTGTCTGTATTTCTGTGCCACACATAATCACAGCTCTGGTAGCATCAGCTTACTGGCATGAGCCCATTTGTTGAGCGATTATTCTCTTCAATTCAGACTGATAGAAGGCTTTATCCTTTTACTAAATGACTAAGCTGTCTGTGTATCTATGCACTTTTTATGACCTGGAAAGCTTTTTGCCTTGATTATTTGGCTTTGAGAAACTTGTGAAATAAAAGGCAACAATATAAATGGAACCAGTATGTTAAAGTTCACTATCTCTCATTGATTTCACAAGAACTCTCTCTATTCTCTGTATTATTGGCAGACTTTTTTTTCATTTGTCTACCTTGCTCTACTATTTGGTGGTAATGGAAGAGGAGAATCCAGGAATATAAAAATACATTCTCTTACATTTTCTAGAAGACCTGCCAGTGATTGCAGAAGATCAAGAAGAAATGACCCAGATCAGGCAGTACTTGGTTTGTGAGAAAGTCATGTATGCACTGCTAAAGGAAAACTTTTTCTCGGCTTTGTCTCAAGCTGTTAGTGATTTGAATGCTACACAGGAATTTCCTGCTAGTCAAGGTAACCCAGTAAGCAAAGGCTCAAACATCTCACAGCAACTGCATGCAAAAGGTCAATGATGGATAACAATTACAGCTTCATCAATCTGAGGTGACTCTCTACACCAGTCCTGAGCACTTTGTGCAGACTTCCCAGTGCTTTGGAAAAATATAAGGCTCTTGACAAGCACTAGTCTGGCATGACCACCAAAAACCTGACACAAGCACAGGATGACCACTCTTAATTTCCTTCCTGGTTTAAACATCACTAACAAGCAATAAGGCCAGATCACAGTCAAATGGTGATGTATTCATTTTCATTACACCCAGATACCTGTTCTCCATAGATGAATACTGTGAGAATGGAGGAAGGATGACTTGTGCCTCTGTTTCCCATTTAATCTCTCTCATGTGGGTACACTAATGCCACATTAATTGTAAAAAGCACCTGCACCAAATGGTGGTGCTCTGGCAAAGTGGTTGTTCATATCATGTTTGATGGTTGAGATATTTGCATTGTCTTTGTTGTCCTACATTCATTAACTATGACAGTTTCAAAAATGTTACCACTCATTTGTGTTATGTTTATGAAAAGCCATAACCACTTTCTTTTCTTTCAAACATTTTCTTTTCCCATTTGTAGGTGGCCAAGTACATCTTTATATGTGTTTTAACAATCCATGAACATCTGTAAAAGTTTTATGCCATTCTTGGAAACAGAGGGAAAGGGAATCCTGAAAAGTGAGGAGTTATAAATTTATACTTCATAAGAGCCTCTTTCTATAGAGAGATTTAGCAGATCATCCCACCCAAACCAGCATGTTTCCCAGCATAGAGGAATATTCCTGAAAAAAAAATATTGCTGTACTTAGTGTTGGATGCAAAGTGACAGACAAGAGATGTCCTTCCTCTATGTTCTTGGTGAAGATGAAGATGATTTTACTTTGAAGACATGAAGTTCAAGATAAAGAATAAAATTGAGCTGGGCAGCATGCCATTTTAATCTGTGAGCTCACACTGTGCCAAACACATTGGTTCCTGGCTCTCTCTTGAGCTGAGACATGGTTGTTAACCAAAAGAATAAATCTAGAGTGAGATATACCTAATACGTCCCATTTCATATTCGATCTTGCCACTGTGGTCAGTAAAACGTAAAAGACTGTTTTCTCCTAGCTCATGTATCTTCAATGAAAAGAATGCAGTATAAAAGTGTAATGCCTACATGCAGATGGCATACAGTTTGATACACAGAATCATACAGAGAAAACATATGGTTGGAAGAAACCTCAAAGATCATCCAGTCCAAACTGCAACCCAGCACTGAAGGGTCAGCACTAAACCATGTCCCTAAGTGCCAGATCCACATGCTGCTTGAACACCTCCAGGGATGGTGACTTCACTACTGCCCTGGGCAGACCATTCCAATGTTTGAGAACTCTTTCAGTGAAGAAATATTTCCTAGCATCCAGCTTGAACCTCCTGTGGTGCAGTTTGAAATAATTTCTTCTAGTCCTATTGCTTTGTCTCCAAGGAGAATTGACTGGCCCTCTCCTTACTCCAATGTCTCTTCATGTACTTGTAGAGTGATGTTGTTCCCCCTCAGCCTCCTCTTTTCCAGACTGAGAAATCCCAGCTCCCTCAGATGCTCCTTGTAGGTCGGTTGCTCCAGGCCCTTCACCAGCCTACTTGTCCTTCTTTGGACACACTCCAGCACTTCAGTGTCCTTCCTGTAGTGAGCTGCCCAGAAATGAACACAATACTTGAGGTGTGACCTCACCAGTGCTGAGTCCAGAGGAATGATCACCTCTTAGTTCCTGCTGGCCACAGTGTTTCTAATACAAGCCAGAATGCTTTCTTGGCCACCTGGGCACACTGTGGACCCATATTTAATTGACTGCCCATCAGAACACCTAGGTGCCTCTCTGAATTGCAGGTTTCCAGCCACACATACCCAAGTCTGTAGCTTGCCATGGGGTTGCTGTTGAACTTGACCTTGTTGAATTTCATACAGATAGCCTTGGCCTGTCAGTCTAACCTATCCATGTTCCACTGCAAAGCCTCTCTCTACCCCTTAGCAGATGGACACAGCCACCCAGCTTGGTATCATCTGCAACCTTACAGAGGGGGCACTCAATCCACTCATCTAGATCATTAATAAAGATACTAAAGAGGACACTGGACCCTGGTGACCATGTACCAGCCAGAATTTACTCCATTCATCACCACTCTTTGCACCTGGCCCTTCTCACAGTTTTTTATCCAAAGCAATGTGCACGTATGCAGGCCTTGTGCCATGAGTTTCTGAAGGAGAATGCTGTGGGGGACAATTTCCTCATCCACTAGGAGTGTCATCTTATTGTAGAATATCAGATCAGACAGGCAGGATCTGCCTTTTATAAACACATTTCATAAACAGCAGCTAAATACTGTTATTTCCAACAGATTTCATCTGGACAAACAGTTATCATCCTGCATGCAAATAATGAAGCTGGAATACAAGGCACTTCTCAGTTTTTTTCTGCATCCCCAGCATCACATATCCTGTTGCAGAGAGAGCTCTGTATCATACCACAAACGATATGGAATACTTTCACCAAAATGCCACAGGCTGTAAAATCCCTCTCTCTGTCTCATAAAAGAAAAGAAGGAGGACTCCACTGCCTTTTGTAAATGACACTTTCCCATCAAATGAAGAGACTAGAGACAGGACAAAAGATGCTTCTAACTTTGCACTTCTCAACATAGGAAAAATGAAGTCAATGAAGCCAATTTATTCCTTCTGACAATCCTGAAATTAAAGGCGAAAAAGCAACTGAAAGATTACATTTGGTGCATATTTATGAGTTCATTCACACTAAGAAACATTTTGCACTCAGAATTTGAGAAAGTAGTCCACAGAAAACAGCCAGAAAGTAGAACGAAATATATGGAGCAGGATTAATTCAGCAGCTGTCAATTTGACTTTTGTTTACAGAACCAATATCTTATAGGAATTATCCAAATCCACTGGGTTCATAATTATTATTAATGGTATTAAGCATTGCATACTGTACATTGCAGATTGTAAAACTGGCTCTTTGCCAACCAGTTACCTACTGGAACACTCATTAGAACACAGGATTAATTCACTTCCTTGGAAAAGAGCTCACGCAAGTGAGTTTTCAGACAACAAAATAAAAAATAAACTAATAACATTAAGCAAAAAAATTTTGTTTGTCCAAAGCAAGCATCTTTTAGATTCCTTAGAATATCTGCAAGTGAAAAGTTAATGTTTGGGGTTCAGCCTGTTTTGGGAGCAGGCCCAAAAACTGTCATGAGAGCACCACATCAAAAGAGTTCCTGTTTCTTTGTCGCTTGGCAGAAGGGTTTTTGTTTGTTTGTGTTTTCTTTATTTTTTTTCTCTCTCTTTAAGATATTTTATAGATTTTTTGTTCATGAAAGAAGGTTAAAGATGGTGAAAAAGGGCTGTCTTAAAACTTGCAATTCCACAGAAGGGAAAGAAAATAAAATTGTTAGTTATTGTCCTCTACAATTTTCTCAAAACCTGTGGAGTCCTGCTCAAGACTTCCAAATGTTTGGGTTGGTTGGACTGAATAACCTGTGGATATGAAGAAATTGAGTCTACACAGAGCTGAGACAAACTTGGAATCAGAAACAAGGCTAGCCTTGTCAGTGCTTCAGGGTGCTACTGCCTCACATGGGGAAGAGACCTCTTACATCATATGCTGTCTCCTACTCTGCTCAGCCAGTAACAACTTCCAATAGTTTGCAGGCAAATTCAGGCAATCAGCTGCATTACATGACATGACATTTCTGCGATGTCCAGCTGGCATCACTCTCCTTGTAATACAGTTCTTGCAGCCAAGTGCTATATATCTCCAAGGAAGACATTTAATCAACAAGGTGGCAAAGTGACTTAAATCCACCTCTCAATGGGCTAAGAGCTCAAACAATGCCTATTTTGCCTTAACTAGTAGGCAGCATTTATTAAGCAGCACTAACTTGCATAGAGGCTCTTAGTCTCTTAGTTTCATTGTTTTTGCACTTCCAACAGCCCTTTGCCTCTGATACCTAACATTATCTACCTCTGTGTGTGAGAAATATGTTTTCCTGTGTCTCTGCAAAGTGCCTAGTTCTCTGCTGGTGACTTGGTCTGTAACACATGGTAACCTTTATGCCAGCAGAATTGCTGGTGCAGTCATAGTTTTGTTTGNTTTTCTTCTTTTTAAAAGGTTAAATTAGTATACATTGTAGAGGATCTCCATGGTTTTTATTTTATCTGATACAGAGCTTGAACTTTAGTCTTTTGGTCCAAAGGGAGACAAATCAATTGTATCATACTGATACACAAGAAATTTTATTAAAGTAGCTGTGGGCATCTCTGCAACCTTACCCTATCAAGCTGGCTTGCTAATTGGTTTGCAACAGTGTGGCTGCCATGAAAATTACCCAGGTCTGTCTTGTGAAAATCTGGCTCTATCAGCATCAAGAACACAAACAGCCAGGGAAGTGGTCAAAGGTCGCTTCCTAGTTGTTGGGAACAGAAAATGAAGCTTGTTAACATTCTGCTGCTGCTTCTTCTAGGAAGAAGAAAAAAAAAAACCCACATCAGTGCTGCAGGGAGCTGTCCTCTGGAGGGTAGAACAAAGATGATCAAGCATCTCTGCGCTCACTTCCACTCACCCATCAGGTTTTCACTGATGGGAAAGCCTGAAAAAACCTGCCAGAAGTGTCATTTCATACTTGCTTGAAGTCTTTAGTTTAGAGTGCTTCCCTTATTTGCCCATCACAACATAAGTCTCTCTCTCTCTTTTACACATATTCTCTCCTCTTTACTGCATCCTGGTTTGTTGCTATGCTAAACCAAAGTAAAATTAAAAATACCCTGAGAAAACATTAGTGTTTCTCAGCAGGAATTAATTAATATATACTAAATATTTTGCAAGTTGTGCCTGTTACAGATAGGAAAGTGGAGAGTCACAGTATCTAAATGCCCCCTGTCACAGAGCCCCATGCAGAAAGCAAGAAAGGCTTTGGCTGGCTGCATGATTTTAAACTTATATCTCAAAGGAAAAAACGTGGCTTGATGGATAATGTTTCCTGACTGATCCTGTGCCAGCAAGAAGCTATAGCAAATCCCAGCAGATCTGTGTAAGGAGCAGCCATTGCTGGGCAGGTTCAGTTCACATCAGGAATACTAGCTGTTTGCACTAATATTTTTGACAGGATTACATGACGAAAAAAACTCCTGACATCTTGCTCCATTCACCTAAAATGATGAACAGCCAAAGATATTCAAACCTATTTTTATTTTCCCTCAGTTCTTCAATTTGGAATGTGACCTGAAAAAGTAAATTAATTAGTTTTATCCAGTAATGATGACAAGGAACATCAGCAGGCAGGCACTGCACAAGCAGTGAATAACTCCAGAGGACAAAAGTAAGGTCTGGGGAAGTGAAGACCTGCC
>VWZI01016910.1:35833-50986 GCA_013396835.1 Psilopogon haemacephalus | reverse complement strand
CCCGACCCCCACCTTTCTCCGGCCTCGGGAGGCCCCGACTGTGGGGGCTGTGAGGGGGGAGGAACGACGAGGAGGGGCTGAGAGCTGCCTGCGGCCTCAGGGGTGCGTTGTGGCGGCAAGTCCTGTGTGGGGGGGGACATCCCTGAGGGGACCGGCCTGGGCTACCGGCCAGGCGGAGCCAAACCCCTCGGGGCTGGCTGAGCTGCGGGAGTAACCTTTTAATGTGAGATGGGAACTCCGGGAGAGCTTCGGGCTGGGTGTTAGGAGGAAGTTGCTGGCAGAGAGACTTCTCGGCATTGGAATGGGCTGCCCAGGGAGGTGGTGGAGTCCCCATCCCTGGAGGTGTTCAAGCAAAGCCTGGTTGGGCACTGAGTGCCATTGGACAGGGCTGGGTGCTAGGTTGGGCTGGATGAGCTTGGAGCTCTCTTCCAACCTGGATGATTCTATTCTATTTCTATTTCTATTCCTATTCCTATTCTATTCCATTCTATTCCATTCCATTCACTGTCCCTGGAGCTGTTCAAGCAAAGCCTGGTTGGGCACTGAGTGCCATTGGACAGGGCTGGGTGCTAGGTTGGGCTGGATGAGCTTGGAGGTCTCTTCCAACCTGGATGATTCTATTCTATTCTATTCTATTCTATTCTATTCTATTCTATTCTATCAATTCCCTGTTTATCCAAATAATTACAGATTTGGGAGTTGCTTAAACATCTGAGCCTCAGCAAAAGAGGCAGAATTACACAGCTTAGGAGAAAGAGATTTATCAAGCCTACTGTGTAGGGCTACAATTGTAGGAAAAAAAAGGTGTTAATTTTCGTTTGATTTATTCATGGCCGAGAGGATTCTGTGGTCGGGGAGGTCTCCGCATTTCAGTGCGGGCTCCTGGGAGGAAGCCCGACAGAAGTTTGTTACCCTAAACCCATCAGAATGTGCCCTTGTGCCCGGCTGGCGGAGGGATGCTTGCGGGGGTGGGGGCCGCATAGCTGCGATTACAAATCAGGGAGTGGGAAGAGGGGCAAAGGAAAGAAATGTTTAAAAATCAAAGCGTTCTTACAGTGTGCACATGAGGTAGGTTATCTGGCCAGGGTAAGGAGATGGAGTGAGGGGCAGTTGACACTTGCCTTGTCCTGTGCATGTGTGAGTGGAGACCCTCACTTCAGACCTGCCGCTGGCACCTTGGTGCACAGGAGAGGTTTGCTTTAATTGTGTTTAATAATATGAAATGTAAGCATTGTCAACCTGGGACAAGTCTTTCTTGGCCCTGGCTGTGCATTAGAATCATGGAATCAGTCAGTGTTGGAAGGGAGCACAAGGATCAGGCAGTCCCAACCCCCCTGCCATGCCCAGGGACACTCTACCCTAGAGCAGGCTGCCCACAGCCTCTGCCAGCCTGGCCAAAAACACCTCCAGGGATGGGGCCACAGCCAGAATCATAGAATGGTTTAGGTTGGAAGGGAGCTCAAAGCTCAGCCAGTTCCAGCCCCCCTGTGCTGTAGGCGAGGACACCTCCCACTAGAACAGGTCACTCAAGGCCTCATCCAGCCTGGCCTTGAGCAACTCCAGGGAAGTTGTGAAGCACAGAAGCACGGAATGTGATCAAAGATCACAACCTCCCTGGGCAACCTGTTCCAGAGAACAAATTGCCTCACAAAGAATCAAACCTCTGGTTTATTGCATTCAGACTGAAAGAGTTGGGGCTGTGTGGTCTAGAGAAGAGGAGGCTCCCAGGGGACCTTCTTGTGGCCTTCCACCATCTGAAGGGGGCTACAAAAAAAGCTGGGGAGGGACTTTTGAAGGTGTCAGGGAGTGCCAGGACTGGGGGGAATGAAGCAAAGCTGGAGGTGGGGAGATTGAGGCTGGAGGTGAGGAGGAAGTTGCTGAGCATGAGAGTGGTGAGAGGCTGGAATGGGTTGCCCCTGCAGGGAGGTGTTTGGGGCCAGCTCCCTGGAGGTGTTTTTGGCCAGGCTGGCAGAGGCTGTGGGCAGCCTGCTCTAGGGTAGGGTGTCCCTGGGCATGGCAGGGGGGTTGGGACTGGCTGATCCTTGTGCTTCCTTCCAACCCTGACTGATTCTGTGATTTGATTGTTTGGTTTTGGTTGTTTTTTTTTTTTTAAGATCTAAGATTTGCTCTAACTTTATTACCTAGCTGGAGGTGTGCTTCTGGCCTAACTGTTTAAGCCTTCAGATTCAGGTCAGGAAAGACTCGAAAGCTGATGAGAGAACTTCTAAATTCTCTGGCACCTTTTTTGTACTTTCCATGTTTGTAGTGGGGTTTTTTTTGTTTGTTTGTTTGTTTGGTTTTTTTTTTTAGCGTGTTTCTAGAAATTTGAATGTGACAAGAGCTAAATGGATTTGTTTCTGCCATGGGAGGGAAGGCTTGAACTGAATTTTTTGTAAGATAATTAACTCAGGTCTTCATGAGATCGGAAGTTTTTTTTTTCATAAACGTGCGTTTAGGCTGGATGTGAGGAGGAAGTTGTTGGCAGAGAGAGTGATTGGCATTGGAATGGGCTGCCCAGGGAGGTGGTGGAGTCCCCATCCCTGGAGGTGTTGAAGCAAAGCCTGGATGGGCACTGAGTGCCATTGGCTAGGGCTGGGGGATAGGTTGGGCTGGATGAGCTTGGAGCTCTCTTCCAACCTGGCTGATTCTGCGCTGCTCTCTTCTATGCTGCTCTGTATCTATGTGCCCTGTTAGTTTTCTGATCCTTCACCATTCTCAGCTGATCTATTAGCCCATCCTTTTTCCCTGCAAGTCCAGAAGGAGTGTAGGTTAGTTCCTATGGGCTGAATTGTTTTTATTCTCCCACAAGTGCCTGTGCTCTCCAGCTTGCTGCCTGTTTGCTGCTGCGAACTGCCTGCTCTTTACTACATGAAGGCTGGGGAGGGACTATTCACAAGGTCTTGTAAGGAGAGGATGAGGGGGAATGGGTTTAAACTGGCAGAGGGGAGGTTTTAATGGGATGTTAGGAGGAAGCTCTTTCCAGTGAGGGTGGTGAGACACTGGAATGGGTTGCCCAGGGAGGTTGTGGCTGCTCCCTCCCTGGAGGTGTTCAAGGCCAGGTTGGATGAGGTCTTGAGTGACCTCTTCTAGTGGGAGGTGTCCCTGCCTGTGGCACAGGGGGGTTGGAACTGGCTGAGCTTTGAGCTCCCTTCCAACCTAAACCATTCTGTGATTCTGCAGCAGGTTGTGCACCTTTGCTTGCTGATGGCAGATGCTTTTTATATTGATATAATTGCTGCACCTGTGAAACAGTTCTTTGATATCAACGTGTATGCCCTCCCCCAGCTCTTGCTTTCCTTGTCTAATGCCTGTCCTGAGCTTTTGTGCAGTTACTTGTAAATTTGTCTTTACTTTGACTCAGGAATTCTTTCCTCACTTTTTAATTAGTTCTGTCCATCACAAATTGGTGTCTCTTAACAGGAAGAGGTTTCTTTTTATCACTGTTCCCCCAATACTAGATTTGACAGTCTTTGCTGTCTGTGCCCTTCTCCCTTCCCCTGTTTTTGCTTAACTTCCAGGAAAGTGTTGCAGGATAATTTATTTTCCATTAGGTGCTTTGCAGTTTCTTTCTTTTCCTCCTCCTGCTGCATATGTCGTCTGTACCTAACATTATAGCACCAGCTCATCTTCTGCTTCAGCAGTACCCTTGGCTGTCATACAGAGTTAACTCCTTGTTTTAGTCTTGCAACAAAATCTCCTTTAACTTCTCAGCTGAAGGAGTTACACGTTGCAGTCACCCAGCCTCATGGCAACGTGTCTGCACTTCTGCTTCCTGGTGCCCTGTTCTGTGTCAGCTCCTTTGAGAGTCTGTAGCCAAGCTGAGAGCTGCCAGGAATCTGGGGCATTTGGATGGGTGGGAATGGTGGAGACTGGGGAAGGGCCAGGATTACTTGGAAAGGAGAAAGTGTATTGAAGTTGCTGGGAGAAGTCTTAGGGTGATGCTGTGTGGGGAAACTGAAAGGTAAAATGGAGTGGCAGTGGTGGCTGTGTGCAATTGGAGATTTTGTTGGCCCTGTCCCTATGTATGTTCACAAAGATGCAAAGGAACTGGCTGGGCAGCTCTCAGGGTGCTCAGCTCCTCTGAGTTGGGTTTTCTGCTACCATCTGCTCCAGAGTCATCTTGACTCCGGGATCTGCTTTCATCTTGATGGGACTCATTGGCTTAGGAGCCATAGCAGCCTTCAGCCAGGAGATGCTTCACACCAGTGAAGGACTGGCTCCTGCTTTCTTGGAGAACAACATGAGCTATCCCAGGCAGTAAGGAGCATGTTTTTGGTGTGCTGGCTGCTTTTTGATGAGAGGTGAGCCTTGCTGTATCCTTTGGCTCTTTCTGCTGTAGCAGAAGGAAGTGACCTGGACAATGAATTAGTCTCATGCTGCTCTGAATGAAGCAAACCTTAGTGGGAAAGTGACAACGAAAAAAATTCTCATAACTTTCTCCCTTGTATGGTGGTTGATTAAAATGACTGCATTTTAATTGGATTTAAAAAAAAAAATATTTCTTTCTGACTGCTGCTTTCATGAAAATTTGCTTGAGTCCTGTATCTTTTGTCGCCCCAAGAAACAAATCACTTCTGCCTTTCTTGCAGCAAACTGAAGAAGCTGAGTGAAGACAGTTTAACTAAGCAGCCTGAAGAGGTTTTTGATGTTCTGGAGAAACTTGGTGAAGGGTAAGTAAAGACAGTTCAAAAGGGATGGGATCAGAGGGGGACTGTAACACTTACTGGAATATTAAGTTAGAGGGAGTGACTTCCAAAGTCCTAAGCATTGCTTCTCTAGATGAGCTTTAATAATAAAGCAAGTGCCTCAGTAGGCTTCCATGCTTCCCCAAAGGCATGCTGGAGTTCCAGGCTGTGGCTGATGAGTTTGGTGGCAGTTTTGGCAATTAGAGGAGTAGCAGCTGACTTGCACAGAGCATTGACACTGTCCCACATGACATTTGTGTCTCCACTGGAGGGACGTGAATTCTGTGGGTGAAAGGGATTGGCTGGAGAGCTGCACTCGAACTTGATGTCCAGGTGGGAACAAGTGAGGAGTGCTGTTCCTCAGGGGTTGGTATTGGGACTGGCACACACTGGCCTCTTTGTGAGTGGTGTGGGTGGTGCATGGAGGCAGCCTCAGCATGTTTGCTGTGTGGTGTGGGAAGGGATGCCACCCACAAGGACCATCACAGGCTGGAGAGGTGGGCCTCTCCAAACCTCATGGAGTTTAACCTAAGTGCAAGCTTCTGCACATGGGTTGGGGCAATCCCAAACACAAATATGGGCTGGATCCATGAAGAGTTGAATATGAGCCAGCAATGTGCATTCATAGCCCAGAAAGCAAATTGCGTCCTGGGCTGCGTCAAAAGAAGCAGGTCAAGGGAAGTGTTTCTCTTTCCCTCTCTTCCACTCTTGTAATGCTTCACCTGGAGCTTGCATTCAGCTCTGGGGCCCTCAGAGTAAGAAGGACATCAACCTGCTCAAGCAGGTCCAGAGGAGTGCCACATTGATGATCAGGGCACTGAGCACCTCTGCTGTGAGGACAGGCTAAGAGAATTGGAGTTGATCAGCCCAGAGAAGAGAAAGCTCCAAGGACACCTCATTGTGTTCTTGTACCTAAAGGGAACTGTTCAGGGCTGGATAGAGCTTTGAGCAACCTGATCTAGTGGGAGGTGTCCCTGCCCGTGGCAGAGGGGGTTGCAACTAGGTGATCCTTAAGGTCCCTTCCACCCAAAAGCCATTCTATGATAGGATATTTATACATTTTTGGTGTCCTTTGTTGATTAAGGCAGCAAAGCTGCTTGCACCTGTGCTAGACTTAGATACACTCCACGCTGGGGCACATCTTTTCTGAGGTTCTGATAGAACTGATGGTTTGTTGTTTTTTTTTTCCAGCCTGGAAAACCTCTAAAATTTCTTCATAAACGTGGCCTTTGGGGCTTTGAAGTTTCTGTGTAATGGAAATGAGCAGCAGCTTATCTTGTTTAAAAAAAAAAAAAATTCAATTTCCTCTTTTTTTTATATTTGTAGGTCTTATGGTAGCGTCTTTAAAGCAATACACAAAGAGTCTGGTCAAGTTGTGGCAATTAAACAGGTGCCTGTGGAGTCAGATCTTCAAGAAATAATTAAAGAAATCTCCATCATGCAGCAGTGTGACAGGTGGGTGTGGCAGTCCTGCTGCCCTTCTGAGGGGCTCTGGGGAAATGGATTTGTGCTTGTGAGCACAGCTGAAATATGCTGCTGCAGGCTTCACAGGGAAAATCAGTGCAGTCTCTTTGACAGCTTACTTAAAGGAGACACTTTGTGGACTTTCTCTGAGAGGACTGTAGCCAGAGGGGCAAGAGAGGTGATTCTGCTCCTTGACCCTGCTCAGACCTCACCTCCAGTCCTGTCTCCAGCTCTGCTGTCCCCAGCAGGAGGACACAGAGCTGCTGCAGTGAGGCTACAGGAGGCACAAAGAAGATCCAGGGACTGGGGCTGCTCTGCTGTGAGCACAGGCTGAAGGAGCTGGGGATGTGCAGCCTGGAGAAGACTCCAATAGCTGAAATAGTCCTGCAGGAAGACAGCAGAGAGACTGTTCCTGAGGGGGTCTGAGACAGGCCAAAGGGGAATGGTTTGGAGCTGAGGCAGAGCAGGGTTAGAGTGGAGCTGAGGAAGAAGTTGTTGAGTGTGAGGGTGGTGAGAGTGTGGCACAGGCTGCCCAGGGAGGCTGTGGCTGCCTCCTGCCTGGAGGTGTTGAAGGCCAAGTCAAGTGAGTCTAGCTGAGAAGTGTCCCTGGGCATGGTGGGGAGGTTGGAGGAGATGAGCTCTGAGTTCCCTTCCAACCTAAGCCATTCTAGGGTCACAAAAGCTGTTGAAAGAGCAGGTACTTGCTTCTACTTTGAGTTGCCTGTTTGTGCTTCACTTCACTTGCACTGACAAGCCCAAAGTTAATATTTCCTGTCTTGGGCCTCGTGAATTGCTAATAACCTATCCCATATTTAAAGATCACTGAAAGGTTTTGATTTTTGTATGTGTGTGTGTATATATATATATATATTAGTGCCTTCAGAATGTTATTAAGCAGTCAGACTTCATTCTAACAAAGCAGTGGTTAAGCTAATTGCAGCTGTAAAACGGATTTGATCACCCTTGAGTTGCATTGGTGTGTGTCAAAGGGAGATCTTTTTAACAGCAATTGTGATTATTTTTATTTTAATTTTTTTTTCATACTAATAATTAATCTGCTTGTAAATTGTTTATTTTTCTTCCTTCCCCCCCCATCCAGTCCCTACGTTGTCAAGTACTATGGCAGCTATTTTAAGAACACAGACCTGTGGATCGTTATGGAATACTGTGGGGCTGGCTCTGTTTCAGACATAATCAGACTTCGTAATAAAACGGTGAGTTGGGTTGGTTTTTAAATCAAAAAATGTCTAGCACTTGCTAAAACTAACTGAGCTGAGACTAGAAGCCAGAGTAAGAGTTAGGGGACAAGGTCTTGGCTGGTGCTGGGGGGCCTGTGTTGTAGTTCCCAGGACACAAAACTTCTTCAGCTCTCGCTACATCTTTATCCTTGCATCTGTGGAATGATCAGCAGCAAATGAAGTTTGAAATCTGGAGGTGCCATGAGTTTGCTGAAGTGTCTTGGAGGTGCCGTGAGTTTATTGAAAATCACTGATTTGTTGTGGTGGTTTGGGAGTTCCCTGCCTGCCCCACCACGTTTGAATTCACCTGGACTAGACTCAGCCAGCTGGAAGTTAAGGAATTAAGCTTCATATTCACAGCTTAGCACAATATGCAAGCAGATATTTACAATATATTGCAGGTATTTAGAGCTAGATACAGTAAAAAGGTAATACAGAAACACCACAGCCCTCCCAGAGATCAGTCCCCAAGAGGGGTTCCCAACCACCCTTCCACCTCACCCACCCACCAATCTTATCCCAGAATCTACCTTAAGTGCAAGGTGAACAGGGAAAATCAGGCAGGGAGGGGGTTAGAAGCAGGAATTGATTAGTTGGGTTACACAGATTGAGCTGGAAGGCAGGGAGAGAGAGACAGGCAGCCCAGAGCTCAGACCAGAGCATCTCTGCCTTGTTCTTACTTTTGTATCTGTCAGCAAACCTATGAGCAAAGTAGATATCAACCAAAGTTTTTCTTTCTCAGCCTGTAATTTAATTTCTCGTAGTAAAATACTCCAGTTAGCCTCAAACCAGCACATTTATTTGTGCAAGGCAAAGGTGTGCACCCTGCAGTGTGTCAGCAGGCCATGGTTTGGAGACAGGCATAGAACTGTCTTACTCCCACTTGGCCTTTACAGAGTTCCAGCTAGGAGTAGCTGTTAAAGTGAACATTTAGTAGGTCAGTGGTCTTTTGGTGCCCTATATGCACCTTGCATCACAGAACATTTCAGTCTTATTCCTGTTGTACTGAAAGGGAGAAAATTAACTTCTATTGCCTCTCCCCAGTGCCACATTTTGAGTGCTGTGTCCAGCTCTGGGCCCCTCAATTCAAGAGAGATGTTGAGGTGCTGGAAGGTGCCCAGAGAAGGGCAGCAAGGCTGGGGAAGGGCCTGGAGCACAGCCCCAAGAGGAGAGGCTGAGGGAGCTGGGGGTGTGCAGCCTGCAGAAGAGGAGGCTCAGGGCAGAGCTCATTGCTCTCTGAAGGGAGGATGTAGCCAGGTAGGGTTGGGCTCTGCTGCCAGGCAGCCAGGGCCAGAAGGAGGGGACAGAGGCTGAAGCTGTGTCAGGGCAGGTTGAGGCTGGATGTTAGGAGGAAGTTCCTGGCAGAGAGAGTGATTGGCATTGGAATGGGCTGCCCAGGGAGGTGGTGGAGTCCCCATCCCTGGAGGTGTTGAAGCAAAGCCTGGATGGGCACTGAGTGCCATTGGCTAAGGCTGGGTGCTAGGTTGGAGTGGATGAGCTTGGAGGTCTCTTCCAACCTGGCTGATTCTATCCTATTCTATCCTATTCTATCCTCTAGCCCTTGGAGAGCTGGAAGCATCAGCTGATTTGTTAGTCTGTTCAGCTTCAGCCAGTCTGCCTCATCCAAACTTGTAACCCAGGTGATATATTCTGTCTCAATCTAAGGAGTTAAGTTTCACTAAGTTCAGGACAGCCTCCTTCCATGCATGCTGATTTACAGTGCTTAAAGCTGGGATGGGTTTCCTACTGTGTATTGTTGTGGTGGTGAGGAAATGTAGAAGAACTGCAGGGAAAAGAAAGTTTAATCTGTTGATACTGGAGGTAGTGGGAAAGGAAGTGAATACTGTGGCACTGATTTGAAATTGTTTGGAGTTCTAATTGGAAAGGGACCTCTGGAAGTCATCTACTTGAGTCTCCCATTCCAGCAAGATGGATTTTGGAAGTTCCCTTAGGCTGCTCAGGACCTGGTTCACCTGGTTTGAAAATTTGATTCAGCAGTCTGTCCAGAGCCCCAAGGCCTTCTTCTCTCTGGCTGAACTGCCTTTGTGACTGCTTGTGACTCTTGCCCATTCTCCTTTTCTCTTTGCCACTCTGAGAACTGCCTGCCTCTTCCTTTTAGGTTATGCTCCCTTTAGACTGTTTTAAGGTTGCACTGCAGTGTTCAGCCAGGACAAACCTTGCTCTGTCAGCTTGGCAGGTGGTGTGCTGAAGCCTCCACTGCTGGAATCTCCAGTTTGGCAGCATTTCTTTTACAGTAGCCTCAGCCTGAGCCTTCCCTGCCCTGAGAGTGTTTTACTGACTCATGGCCAGCTTGTCTGCTGCAGCCACCCCACAGCCTGTCCTGCCCCCCACTGATCCTCAGCTCACACTGAAGTCATGGCCTGGGGCTCTTCTGTCCTAGCTGCCAGGCTCTGCCTTTGTTGAGCTGCCAAGTTTGTTGTTAATCTACTTCTTCCAACTTGTGGAGGTCTCTCTTGAGTGGCAGCCCTACCTTTTAGTGCATTGATGCATGATGTCCCCAAAGGTGGCAGGGATATGTTCTAGCTCACTGTTCAGGCTGCTGATGATGTGGGAAGCCCCAGAGGATGACTTAGGGGTTACATTTAGAGGTGGTTGTTGGTTAAATTTTGATCACAGGCTCACAGGGGGTCAGGAGTTGGAAAGGACCCAAAGAGCTCATCCAGTCCAACCCCCCTGCCAGAGCAGGACCATCCAGTCTAGCTCAGGGCACACAGCAACACATCCAGACAGGGTCTGCAAAGGCTCCACACAAGGAGACTCCACAACCTCTCTGGGCAGCCTGTGCCAGGGCTCTGGGACCCACACAGGCAAGAAGTTGCCTCTTGTCTTGAGCTGCAACCTCCTGTGCTGCAGCTTCCATCCATTGCTCCTTGGCCTATGGCAGGGAGCAGTGAGCAGGGCTTAGGTTGGAAGAGACCTTAAAGACAAAGAGCAGTGCCAGATCTGGGTTTTGTGCTTCAGCTGGGTCAGGAGTTGCTAGTTCACCCAGGATGGTTTCCTGCAGTGCTTGCTTGTTATCTTGCATGTCAAGAAGGACTCCTTTCATACTTGGAGGAGGTTGCCCTTGATGCTCAACCAGCTCTTCAAGGTTCCACTGCCCTTCAGGGCAGCATGCCTGAGGATCCCACTTACAAGTTCCTTTAAGGAGCTGAGCTTTGCCACCTGGAAATCAGGTTCTGCCACTTGCATTTGTCTCTTCCCTCCACAATTTAACCACCACCATCTGGATAGCTGCTTGCCTCTTCCATCCCTGGTGAGTTCTTGCTCTACTCAGGAGTTGCTGGTCTAGTGGAACATTTCCTGTAGTGGGTCTGTACAGGCCTGCAGTAAAAATCAATACTGCTCACTTCAGAGTTAGCTTTTTTTTTTTTGGGGTGTTTTCTGCCACGTTGTCCTTCCAATAGATATTAAGGTGGCTGATGCAGTGGCTCCTTCTGGAGGGCATCTTAAGGCACTTGAAAGAGAAGAAGGTTATCAGGAGTAGTCAGCATGGATTTAGATAATGTTATGTTTTGTTTTAGATAATTCTTTGTCTGTCCCATCCAGACAGGTGGGCTCTGTTGCATACTAGAGTCAAGAAACCTTACAGAAGTTGTGGAGAAGACTGAGAGGGGATCTAATCAATGTTGATCAATATCTGAGGGCTGGGGGTGAGGAGGGGGGGGACAGGCTCTGCTCACTGCTCCCTGCCATAGGCCAAGGAGCAATGGATGGAAGCTGCAGCACAGGAGGTTGCAGCTCAAGACAAGAGGCAACTTCTTGCCTGTGTGGGTCCCAGAGCCCTGGCATAGGCTGCCCAGAGAGGTTGTGGAGTCTCCTTGTGTGGAGCTTTTGCAGCCCCTGTGTGGATGTGTTGCTGTGTGCCCTGAGGTAGATTGTCTGGTCCTGCTGTGGCAGGGGGGTTGGACTCCGTGATCTCCTTGGGTCCCTTCCAACCCCTGACATCCTGTGAGCCTGTGACTGGGATTACATAGTCAGAAACACAGAGCTGAAAGGTGTTTGCTGACCAGCAGCTGGTGCCCCAGCAAAAGAGGGACATGGATCTGCTGCAGTGGGTCCAGGAGAGGCCACAAAGCTGATCAGCAGGCTGGAGAACCTCCCTTATGGGGACAGGCTTAGAGAATTGATGCTGCCCAGCCTGGAGAGAAGGTGGCTCTGGGGAGACCTTAAAGCAGCCTTGCAGTACTTGAAGGGGGCCTGCAAGAAAGCTGGGAATGGACTTTGCAAGAGCTTGTAGTGCTAGGATGAGAGGCAGTGGATTGAAGCCTGTGCAGGGCAGATTTAGACTGGAGATTAGGAAGAAATTCTTTGCAGTGAGGGTGGTGGGACACTGGCACAGGTTGCCCAGGGAGGCTGTGGATGCCTTTTCTCTGGAGGTGTTGAAGGCTAGGTTGGATGAATCCTTGATCAACCTGATCTAGTGGCAGGAGGGGTTAAATAGAGATGATCTTGAAGGGCCCTTCTAACCTAAAGCAGTCTGTGGAGAGGCCTTGCTGTGTTTATTGCTTTTGTATATGACTTGGGCTCTGTGAGAAGAGTTAACACTTCCCACCTCAATTCCTTCATATGATCCTGTGCCTAACTTGTTATTCTTGAGTAAAACTGCTCCTTCTCCTATGGTGGTGAGTTCTTACTTCATCCATTAGCATAGGGCTGACCTGTCCCCTTAGTTGTAAAACAGGAGGAGGAAGGGATTGTGTCCATTAGACTGAGACAGTTACTGCAAGTCTTAGACCAAGCCATGCCTAAGTAATTCAGAGGTCATGATTTGATGCTTCCCTCCAGACATAAGCTGTGACTTTGTTTGGAGAGCACTGTCTTCACACAGGGCATGCAGATAAGCTTAAACAACAACAAAAAAAAAGGAAGTCTGCAATTTAATTGCTGTTAAAATGAAGCTCAATGGCAGTAGCTGCAGGAGCCTCGTGGAATTTTACAGCAGGCAGTGGAAAGCAGAACCTAATGCTGACCTCAGGCTAGAGCTGCAACCACGGCAGCTCTCTGAAGGTTCCTGCCTTAATTAATCTTATGCTTACAATGCTGCAAGTGGGAAGGGTGTCCTAATAACTGTCATCTCTTCTCCCCTGCCTATTTGCTCTTGTCTCCTTCATCTCAGTCTCTTAGTCCAGCCTTGTCTTCACACAAATGAGGACTACAAGAGGTATGCAGTTATGGTTGGTGATGTTTGAGCTTTATGGCTTCAAGGAGAAGAATGGTTCTAGCATGGGGCTTTTATTTGCCATGAGAGTGGACTTCCCTGGAGTGCTTGACCTAATCAAACTGTTTAGCTGCAGTAATGTGATACTTCCTGGAAGCAGCAGGCTTAATATGCATGTATTACTTAGTGTAAAAAGAGCAGCTGGGAATGGACTTAGGCAGTTACAGCAATTCAGCTGACCCAGGCCCCTTCAGAGGGGCCCTGGGGAAAGAGAAATGAATGACTGTGAGCAGAAAACCTGGAGCTGAGTTGTCCCAACAGCTGCATGAGCTGGCTAAGGTTTGCTAGGCTGTGTAAAGGCACCCTTAAGTCCCTGCTGTGCATGGCATCTGCTGTCAGTTAGATGTAAAGATGGAATTAGTTGTGGAACACCTGAATTTGCTGCAATCTGCTTGCTCCATCTTTCCTTTTTTGAAGACTAGTTCTGGTGGCTGATGTTTTTCTGGAGGCTGCAGGGTTGTTCACCTTTATCATTCATTTTGATGTATAATTTGCATGTGCTTTGGATTTTAAAGGTGAAGGAATTTAAGCTGATTCATATTTAGAAGGGAGCACAGAGTCGTGAAAGGGACACAGCACACAGAATCAGAGCTGGCCAAAGACACCAAGCAGAAAAATGCTCCATGGGATTTCAGATGAGCATTTTGGCACAACTGGAAAGCAGAAACAAAGTAGAAAGATAATGACTGTGAGATTCTAGTGAGGTGGAAGGTGTAGAATAGGCTGTGCTCATAGAGGGATGATGCTGTATATTTGAAAGCTTAAAAGAGACCTTGCAGGTGACCTCATTGCTGTCTACAACTACCTAAAGGGAGGTTGTGGCCAGCTGGGGTTGGGCTCTGCTGCCAGGCAGCCAGGGCCAGAAGGAGGGGACAGAGGCTGAAGCTGTGTCAGGGCAGGTTGAGGCTGGATGTTAGGAGGAAGTTCCTGGCAGAGAGAGTGATTGGCATTGGGATGGGCTGCCCAGGGAGGTGGTGGAGTCCCCATCCCTAGAGCAAAGCAAAGCCTGGATGGGCACTGAGTGCCATTGGCTAGGGCTGGGTTATAGGTTGGGCTGAATGAACTTGGAGTTCTGCTCTCTTTCAATAGGAAGCAAGGTAATTGTGTGGTTTGATCAGGAGTAGTGTGGTGTAAGAGCCATGCATCTAGGCCAAGACAGCAATGTTGACTGCAGCATATTTCTACTATGAAAATACTAAATCGTTTTGTTCACTTTGCTTGCTGTCTGTGGTAATTATCACTATCAGTGCTTGTATGTCCATGCCAAGCTGCTGTTAGAACTAGAGAGCACTGGACCAGTAGCGTGCTGAGTCATTAGAGTGATGCTGAGTAGGATTTTTGTTCCTCATGGGTTTTGGTGGTGGTTTTTTTGGAGAGAGGTGCAGATGTGCACTGCCACTTTCAAAACTTAAACTGGAAGGAATTTCAGTGTAGGATTGGAAGAGTAGAGAAAGAGGGGAAAATACAAGCCAGTGCTGCAGTCAAGTCAGAGTATTCACCTTCACTTTGCAGTTTCTTGCAGTTCCAAGGGTGTGTCAGGTGGATTTGCTTAGGGCTTACATGAAAGCATCCATGGCTGTGGTTGATCAACATTTCAGCTGCATGAAGAGTTTCTTTGTATTTCTTTGAGCAGTTGCATCACGTGGAGTGAACTCTGTGTGGGGGGGTTGGTTTTTATTTTTTTGGCTTTTATTCTAGAATAAATGATGAAAATTTGAAGTGTGTTCTCAGGGAGGCTGGTACCTGCAAAAGATTCACTCTTCCTCTGATGACACTGCTGCTTGTTCCTGTTGCATTGGTCTAAAGCAATGAAGATAACACTGCTGACATCTTGCTCAGTAGTCCATGTTTTATTAAACAGCTAAGTTTAATAAGCTCAGTTTTGTGTCAAAAGATATAGCTTTTTTTTTTTTTTTTTGTAATTGGATTTTTTTTTTTTGGGGGCTGCGGGGTTTGNTTTTGTAACTGGATTATTTTTTCTTGGGTGCTGAGGAGTCTGTTGGCTTGTTGGCAGTTGACACCTGCAGCTCATTGTGCCATTTATCATAGCATGTGAATTCTGCAACGTGAAGTAGTAAATGAGGGAAGCAATTTGGACTGCTCAGCCTTACAGCATCTCTTTATTTCTAGTAGGTGTTTGATCATTTATTGTTTTTTTTTTTTTTTTGCCTTTCAACTTAAAGACCTGTGTGGTGTGCTTAATAAAAAGCCAAGCAAAGGGTTCTTAATGTTTCCTTTGTGCTGCCTTTACAGACTTCAGTAAATANGATTGTTCAGAGAACTCAGATTTGGAGTTTTTTTTTTTTTTTTTTGTAACTGGATTATTTTTTCTTGGGTGCTGAGGAGTCTGTTGGCTTGTTGGCAGTTGACACCTGCAGCTCATTGTGCCATTTATCATAGCATGTGAATTCTGCAACGTGAAGTAGTAAATGAGGGAAGCAATTTGGACTGCTCAGCCTTACAGCATCTCTTTATTTCTAGTAGGTGTTTGATCATTTATTGATTTTTTTTTTTTTTTTGCCTTTCA
>VWZI01016910.1:19779-35709 GCA_013396835.1 Psilopogon haemacephalus | reverse complement strand
CCCTCCCCAGCTTTTCTGTAGCCCCCTTCAGATGCTGGAAGGCCACAAGAAGGGTCCCCTGGGAGCCTCCTCTTCTCCAGACTGAACTCTTATCTCTTAACGTGTATTAGTTGTGTGGTGGAGAATTCGTGCAGCAGTCTAAAGTGAACATCTAAAGCTTAGTAACTTTTTGGATTGCCAGGCAAGAGAATATTGCTTATTTTGCCACCTGATCTTCGTCAGTCAATCCCTTCTCTCATTTTGTAGCTTGCTTTCTCTGAACTGCAGACATGTGAGAATTCTGGGCTGATTCTGCTCCTCTACTCTACTCTGCTCTGCTCAGCTGCCACTTGCAGCACTGTGTTCAGTTCTGGTGCCCCCAGCATAACAGGGACATGGAGCTTCTGGAGCAGGTCCAGAGTTGGCCACAATGATCAGAGGGCTGGAGAACCTCTCCTGTGGGTACAGGATGAGAGAGTTGAGGCAGTTCAGCATGGAGAAATAAAGGCTTTGGGAGACCTTAGGGCATCCTTTTGGTACCAAAAGGAGAGACTGCAAGAAAGCTGGGAAGGGACTTTTGACAAGGGCTTGTAGTGATAGGATGAGAGGGAATGGATTGAAGCTTGAGGAGGGCAGATTCAGAGTGGAGATTAGGAAGAAATGATTTACAGTGAGGGTGGTGAGACACTGGCACAGGTTGCCAGGGAGGCTGTGGATGTCCCTTCCCTGGAGGTGTTGAAGGCCAGGTTGGATGTGGCCTTAATCAACCTGGTCTAGTGGAAGGTGTCCCTGGTCATGGCAGGGGGGTTGGGACTGGATGACCTGGAAGGCCCCTTCCAGCCTAAAGCATTGTGTGAATCTCTGCACTTGGCTGTATGAATCAAGTCAGTAGATGGGAGCTGTGAGTTGTAAATGCCATTGGGCACATCCCTCTATTAAAACAGCTGAGGCACACTCTGTGTATTAGCTATAATCATCAGTAGGAGATGGTCCTGTTTGAAGTAGTTAAAGTGTATAAACTCTCCCTGGGTACCTGAAAATGATTTTATGTTTTCTTGCAGCTAACAGAAGATGAAATTGCAACTATTCTGAAATCTACCCTTAAGGGACTTGAGTACTTGCACTTTATGAGGAAAATACATAGAGATATAAAGGCTGGAAACATCCTTCTTAACACAGAGGGGCATGCCAAGCTAGCTGATTTTGGTGTGGCTGGCCAGTTAACAGTAAGTACCCATGGAAAGAGAATTTAAACACGTTTTGGTGCTCCTAACCACGTTCTTTTGCATTTTGTCTTTCTTCTGCCTTGAACCTGCTGTCTGAGGAGTGATCACTGGCATCCTGACCTGGATCAGGAACAGTCTGGCCAGCAGGAGCAGGGAGGTTTTCCTGCCCCTGTGCTCAGCACACACCTTGAGTGCTGTGTCCAGTTGTGGTGCCCTCAATTCAAGAGAGATGTTGAGGTGCTGGAAAGTGCCCAGAGAAGGGCAGCAAGGCTGGGGAGGGACCTGGAGCACAGCCCCAAGAGGAGAGGCTGAGGGAGCTGGGGGTGTGCAGCCTGCAGAAGAGGAGGCTCAGGGCAGAGCTCATTGTTCTCTGAGGGGAGGTTGTGGGCAGGTGGGGTTGGGCTCTGCTGCCAGGCAGCCAGGGCCAGAAGGAGGGGACAGAGGCTGAAGCTGTGTCAGGGCAGGTTGAGGCTGGATGTTAGGAGTAATTTCCTGACGGAGAGAGTGATTGGCATTGGAATGGGCTGCCCAGGGAGGTGGTGGAGTCCCCATCCCTGGAGGTGTTGAAGCAAAGCCTGGATGGGCACTGAGTGCCATTGGCTAAGGCTGGGGGATAGGTTGGACTGGGTGATCTTGGAGGTCTCTTCCAACCTGGCTTAGCCCATTCTATTGGTAGAGTTAACCTTCTTTATCACGAGTACATCCTAATTTGCAAGGCTGTTTAGCTTCTAGCTGCTTGTTTTTAGAAGCCAGTGTACTTGGAGTGCCTGATGATCCAGCTTGAAAGTCTTGCTTGAGGTTTTGTGATCGTTTTGGCCTCTGTAGGCTGAGGGGCTAAATCTCTTTGGTCTGCTCCCATCCTTTGGGTGGTTATTTTAACATTTAACTAGAGAATGGATAGCAAAAAGACTGTGAAAATGAACGTGGCTGTTTTAATGACATAAATGATGCACTTGCAGGACACCATGGCCAAACGAAACACTGTTATAGGAACACCCTTCTGGATGGCTCCTGAAGTGATACAAGAGATTGGCTACAACTGCGTGGCAGACATCTGGTCCCTTGGTATCACCTCGATAGAAATGGCTGAGGGAAAGCCTCCCTATGCTGATATTCATCCCATGAGGGTAAGTTTGTGCAGTACTCTTTTGTTCTTTGTTTGTACTGGAAAAAAAAACCAACCCAAACCACAAGTGAAAAACATCACCCCAAAATCACCACTACCACCAAAAGTGAAAACCCCAAACCTAAAGCAACTCCCTGCACCCTAAACCAGACAACCAAAAGCCCCAAACCTCCTCAAAAATTCACAGAATCACAGAATTAGCCAGGTTGGAAATGACCTTTGAGATCATCGAGTCCAACCTATCACCTAACACCTTCTAATTAACCAAACCATGGCCCTAAGTGCCTCATCCAATCTCCTATTAAACACCCCCAGGGATGGGGACTTCACTACCTCCCTGGGCAGCCCATCCCAATGCCAATCACTCTTTCAGTCAAGAACTTCTTCCTAACATGCAGCCTGAACCTGCCCTGCCACAGCTTGAGGCTGTGTCCTCTTGTTCTGTCACTGGTTTCTTGTGAACAGAGCCCAACCCTACCTGCCCACAACCTCCCTTCAGCAATGAGCTCTGCCCTGAGCCTCCTCTTCTGCAGGCTGCACACCCCCATCTCCCTCAGCCTCTCCTCTTGGGGCTGTGCTCCAGGCCCCTCCCCAGCCTTGCTGCCCTTCTCTCAACATCTGTCTTGAATTGAGGGGCCCAGAGCTGGACACAGCACTCAAGGTGTGTGCTGAGCAGTGCTGAGCACAGGGGCAGGAGAACCTCCCTGCTGCTGCTGCCCACACTGCTCCTGCTCCAGCCCAGGATGCCATTGGCTCTGCTGCCCACCTGGGCACACTGCTGGCTCCTGTTCATCTCCTCTCTCCCAGCACCCCCAGGTCCCTCTCTGCCTGGCTGCTCTCAGCCACTCTGTCCCCAGCCTGTAGCACTGCCTGGGGTTGTTGTGGCCAAAGTGTAGAACCTTGCACTTGAGCTTGTTCAAACTCATAGTGTTGGACTGCACCCATCTGTCCAGCCTGTCAGGTCCCTCTGCAGAGCCCTCCTACCCTCTAACTAATTCAAATAATTCATCTTGGAATCAGAGTAGACCTAGGTTGGATGTGAGGAACAAGTTGTGCACCATGAGGGTGCTGGAACACTGCAAACAGGTTGCCCAGGGAGGTAGTGGAGGCCTCGTCCCTGGAGGTATTCAAGGTGAGGCCCAACAGGGCTCTGCTGACTGCAGGGGGTTGGACTGGATGCCTTTTGCAGGTCTCTTCTAACCCAGACCTTTCTATGATTTTGTGCTCATGGACAGAGTTCTTAAGAGGAAGGATTTTTCCTTGCTGTCTTGCTTCCTGTTCACTGCAGTTTGCCTCTGTTTCAACATGTTTGTTTTTTTCTCCACTTGAGAGAGCTAAAGCAGTAAGTGTTTAATTAACTAGAGATCTTGTAGAGCCTATTTCATACTGCACCTGCACTTGGGAGAGTTCCCCAACAAAGAGACCATCCTCTGAAAGGGAGTTAGGTAGTAAAGATGACCTGAAGAAGGATTCAGAATTGTCTGTGTGAACACTGCTAATATTAATAACCCTTGGGAGCTTTTAATTTGTTAGTGAGTGGAGCAGCTCTGCTGTGAGCACAGGCTGAGGGAGCTGGGGATGTGCAGCCTGGAGAAGAAGACTCCAGAGGGCACCTCAGAGCTGCCTGCCAATAGCTAAAGGGATCCTGCAGGAAGGCTGCAGAGAGACTGTTCCTGAGGGGGTCTGAGACAGGCCAAGGGGGAATGGTTTGGAGCTGAGGCAGAGCAGGGTTAGAGTGGAGCTGAGGAATCACAGAACATCAGGGAAAAAGAGGTAGTTGAGTGTGAGGGTGGTGAGAGTGTGGCACAGGCTGCCCAGGGAGGCTGTGGCTGCCTCCTTGCTGGGGGTGTTGCAGGCCAGGCTGGATGAGTCCTTGAGCAGCTGAGTCTATTTGAGAGGTGTCCCTGGGCATGGTGTGGAGGTTAGAGGAGATGAGCTCTGAGGACCTTTTCAACCTGAGCCATTCTGGGATTCTACAAATTAGTTTACTTTTCACAGAATTATAGAATCAGTCAGGGTTGGAAGGGGCTACAAGGATCAGCCAGATCCAATCCCCCTGCCATGCCCAGGGACACTCTACCCTAGAGCAGGCTGCCCACAGCCTCTGCCAGCCTGGCCAAAAACACCTTCAGGGATGAGGCCTCAGCCATCTCCCTGGGCAATCCATTCCAGCCTCTCACCACTCTGATGCTGAACAACTCTTTTAAAGAGTAAAGTGTCAGTAGAATGTTTTGCTTTCTGAGAAGGAGCAGTTAACAAAGGAATCACCTGGAGGAGTTAATGGAGAGCAATGTTTATTTAGGTAGAACTGTTGCCACCCTTAGTCACGCTTGTATTGTTTTTTATATGAGCTGTGGAAGAGCTACGCTGTTTGCACTGAGCACCAATAAAGAGCCCTTCTTTCAGCTGTTGATTTTGAGAGCTCATTTGCTGTTATGAAGGCAACTTTATACAGCTCCAAGAGATTAACTTTTGTTTCATATCTGTTCTGGTGGAACAAATGGTGTGAATACTTCATTTGATTTGATTTGATTCTTTCATTGGTGTCTGCTGTGTCAGGATCTTAACCTAAGTGAGTCACTTTAGAATCTTTAGAATCAGTCAGGGTTGGAAGGGACCATAAGGATCATCCAGCTCCAACCCCCCTGTCATGGGGGTAGAGGCTGGGAGATGGCAGCAGAGGAGCCTGAGGGCTGCCCTCAGAGCTGTGCTCAAGATGTGCAGGGCAGTGTGGGCAGGATGCAGCCAGGCTGTGCCCAGGGATGTGCAGTGACAGCACAAGGGGCACTGGGGGCAAGCTGGAGCAGAGGAGGTGCCAGGGGAACAGGAGGGGAAACTTTGTCCCTGTGAGGGTGTTGGAGCCCTGGAGCAGGCTGCCCAGAGAGGCTGTGGAGTCTCATTCTCTGGAGCCTTTCCAAGCCCACCTGGATGTGTTCCTGGGTGCTGCTGCCCTGGCAGGGGGCTTGGACTGGCTGATCTCTGGAGGTCCCTTCCAGTGGACCCCTGACATGCTGCGATGCTGTGAAATACCACTTTTGTGGAACCATTTTTAGCAAGCATGAAGCTGCATTTGTGTCTGCCTCTGTCCAAGTGATGCAGTGCAGGAATGGCAGCTCCACACCTCCTAGGTGAAGACAAATTAAAACATCTCCACTGCAACTGGTCCTGCTCTGATTCTGTGCTTCATGTGCCAGTGGCTAAAATGGGAGCAACAGCAAAAGCCCCAAATAAATGTCATCAAGAAGGGAGGTGCAAATCCCTGACAGGCAGACACAGATCTTGTGCTTCCCAAAGAGAGAAAATCTTGGATCTTGGCTGCTCCTCCAAGGGGACCTTTCCAGGCCAGCTGTGTGCACCTGAGATGCTTGTGAGATTTGTGACATGAGAGCAGGTAGCTCCCAGCTGCTCTTTGCTACTGCTCAACGGCAGAACACTGCAAACAGGAAGCTTGGAGGAACAGACAGCAGTGACCTAGGGAAGGAGGATTTTATCTCATTCCTAGAGACACAAAATGCTTATGGGGGGCTTGTGTTCCTGTGTGCCCTGCTCTGGCAGGGGGCTTGGACTGGCTGATCTGTGGAGGTCCCTGCCAAGCCCTGATGTTCTGTGTGGTTCTGGTCTCATTTCCATGTAGTTGCACGAGCTGTTGAAAGGTGAAGCCCTGCGTTATCAGGGAGGGCTTTTATATGCTTGCCTATAGCTGCTTGTAAATCAGAGGTCATTGAGCCTGAAAGCTTGGGAGGCTGTTTAATTCCTGTAATCAAATGAGAGCCATCAAAGGCCAGGGTAATTTAACACAACAACTGTGGATTAGGTGGAGCATGTGTTCTCGTTAATAAATTAGGTTATGCTTTTTTAAGGGCTGGGATGCAGTTGGTGATCCTCTCCATCTGATACCTCCAGCTCCCCTTGGCTTTTATTAGTCGAGTTGTTACAGTGGTTAACAAGAAATACACAGCTCTGAGCTGCAGGAGTTTTCCCAGTGTCACTTGATACAGCTTCACAGGGCTCTGGGGCACATGCAGATGCTTTCCTGCTCCCTTTTAGCTGTGACACAGAATTGATACAGGCAGGCATGAAAGCTCGGGCAAATTTCCCTTGCTTTTTCTCGCTGTTGCTGGAGCTCTGTGGTATTTGTGTAAGGCAGAGTTGTGTTCCTTGGGAATGCAGGCTGGAATGGCCATGTGAGCTGTTTTGCTCTAGGCTGGTTGGCACTGCCACAAAGGTACTGGGCTGCCAGTAGGCCATTTCCTTGTCAACTGCATTTACAGCTTAATAGAAATGTTACATGACTTCTTTAAACAAGTGTTTTGGCAGAGAGGAAACAGCAGATTCCATGCAAACAAGCATAGCTTCCTCTGCTTAACCACACTGGGCTACTCCAGAGAGCTGTGCTCCTTTCAGCTGGGAAAGAGACAAAAAGTGAGGGGGGGGGGGGGGGGTACGGAATGGAATTTCACAGAGGGGAAACCCAGCAGCATTAGAGTCACAGAATCAGTCAGGGTTGGAAAGGACCTCAAGGATCATCCAGCTCCAACCCCCCTGCCGTGCCCAGGGACACCCTACCCTAGAGCAGGCTGCCTACAGCCTCTGCCAGCCTGGCCAAAAACACCTCCAGGGATCTGGCCCCAAACACCTCCCTGCAGGGGCAACCCATTCCAGCCTCTCACCACTCTCCTGCTCAACAACTTCTTCCTCACCTCCAGCCTCAATCTCCCCACCTCCAGCTTTGCTCCATTCCCCCCAGTCCTCTCACTCCCTGATAGCCTCAAAAGTCCCTCCCCAGCTTTTTTGTAGCCCCCTTCAGATCCTGGAAGGCCACCAGAAGGTCCCCTGGGAGCCTCCTCTTCTGCAGCCTGAACCTTGTTAGCCCCTTGGGCCGCATAGGTGTCAGCAGTGTATTTGGTTTGTGCTGCACACCTGAGCCTCAGCAGAACCTGCAGCTGTCATATTTGGTTGCAGGCTCAAAGGTCAAGGCCATTTGCCAGCCCAGTAAATGCTTCACTCCCTTCAGGCTTATGGAATGCCTCATGGACTGAGTGTCAGGCTCCTGTTCTGCTTTTGCTGGCCATGAAAAGTGAAGCTTCCTTGGTGAAAACTCAACAGGAAATGCAGGATTGTTTTTCAAGTAGTTTGCAAAGAGGAAGAAGTAGTCTAAAAGGTGGTGAAGCAGCCACTGGAGGCAGCAAGGAATTTGCTGATAAATCAGAACTCACTCCAAGGCAGATAACTTAACCCACCTAGCAGGGCTCAAGGCCTGCTGATTGCTTTACCTGGGGTTCATCTGGCTGACACTGGGTGCATCTTCTGGCTGCTCTGCTGGGCTGAGCAATTAGGAAGTTGTAGGGGAGCTAATTACAGAGGACTTCCCTGTGGTTCTAGAGCAAGGGTCACCTGCAGTGATGTTTTAGCAGCTGTGTTCTCATCTCCCCTGTTGACTGCAACGTGGATGCTGTCCTCTGGTGATGAACTGTTTGCGTCCCACCACTCTCTGGCTTTAAAGCCATCAGCTGGGTGCCATGGGCAGAGGCATTGAGTGCAGCCTCAGCAAGTTTGCTGAGCACCCCAAGCTGTGTGGTGCAGCAGCCAGGCTGGAGGGCAGGGATGGCATCCAGAGGGAGCTGGGCAGGCTGCAGAGGTGGGCACAAGCCAACCTCAGGAGGTTCAACAAGGCCAAGGGCANCCCCCAGCTCCCTCAGCCTCTCCTCTTGGGGCTGTGCTCCAGCCCTTTCAACAGCTTCATCACCCTCCCCTGGACACCGTCCAGTACTTCATTGCTGTAGTTTTCCATGCCAGTGTGACAGACTGAGGTTATTCTACTTTACACTTCTGCTAAGGATAAAGGGCAGTAAACTAATGAGGCCCTCACTGAGATGTGGAGATGCTGGAGGTGTGCAGAGAAGGGCCCCGAGGATGCTCAGAGGGCTGCAGCAGCTCTGCTGTGAGCACAGCCTGAAAGAGTTGGGGCTGTGCAGGCTGCAGAAGAGGAGGCTCCCAGGGGACCTTCTGGTGGCCTTGCAGGATCTGAAGGGGGCTACAGAAAAGCTGGGGAGGGACTTTTGAGGCTGTGAGGGAGTGCCAGGACTGGGGGGAATGGAGCAAAGCTGGAGGTGGGGAGATTGAGGCTGGAGGTGAGGAGGAAGTTTTTGAGCATGAGAGTGGTGAGAGGCTGGAATGGGTTGCCCCTGCAGGGAGGTGTTTGGGGCCAGCTCCCTGGAGGTGTTTTTGGCCAGGCTGGCAGAGGCTGTGGGCAGCCTGCTCTAGGGTAGGGTGTCCCTGGGCATGGCAGGGGGGTTGGGACTGGATGATCCTTGTGCTCCCTTCCAACCCTGACTGATTCTGTGATTCTAACAGCTTTGTTCAGTCTCCCCTTTGCAAGCCTTATCTTTCTTTATCATTTCTGAGTTTCTATTTTTTTCTTTTCTCATTTTTATTGTTTTTTCTATCTCTGCTGGAAGGGTGAAGATTGGCACTGTTCTGCTGTAGCAATTGCTCTTTGGTAACATGCTCTTGAAATGTTTTTTGTGTTTGCTAGTCAAGCCCTGGTCATGTCCAAGAGTTGTTCCTGCTGGAAGGTACTTGAAGCTGCTCAGTTTTCACTCAGATGTAATCCACACCCTGCTGATGGTCCCTTTAAGGAGCAGGCTAACAGCACCTTTGCCATGAAGCCGACCCCAAGCCTTAAAAGTGGCAAGGCCTTAGCCCCTTCCTCTAGGAGTACCAACACTTCTCCTTTGTTTTTATGAGTGCTTATTGCTGGGGTTTTTATGATGAGTGTTAAGTGGTTATTGAGGCAGCCTCTCCTTAGCCAGGAGTTCCTGACCTCTCTGTTAAGCAAACACAGCATTTTTGTTGCCTCCCACGGTGCTGGATAAAGGAGCTGAGTTCTGAAGGAGCCTGCTAGAAGTGAGCTGGAGCAGTGGTGGGAGCGTGCAGAGGGGCAGGAGAAGTGGGCAGGGTGGAGTTACTGCCTTTGGCCACAGCCATGCACCTGTAGAGCAGCTGCACTTCACAGAATCACAGAATCTGTCATCTTCTTCACAGAACAGTTATCTTCTAGCAGCTGAAGCCTGAGGACCACAAAGGCTCACAGCAGTGCTAACACAACAGTCCCCAAAGAACAGTACCTGGCAGTTCTGAACTAGAGAGTTTTCTAGAATCATAGAATCAGTCAGGGTTGGAAGGGACCACAAGGATCAGGCAGTCCCAACCCCCCTGCCATGCCCAGGGACACCCTACCCTAGAGCAGGCTGCCCACAGCCTCTGCCAGCCTGGCCAAAAACACCTCCAGGGATCTGGCCCCAAACACCTCCCTGCAGGGGCAACCCATTCCAGCCTCTCACCACTCTCATGCTCAGGAACTTCCTCCTCACCTCCAGCTTTGCTCCAGAGACTTGGGGCCCAAGCCTGTGGACCCACTTTAAAACTGCACTCTGTGTTCTGTAAGGTTTGTTCTTCTCTGGGAGGTCAGCACTTGCTGACAGGTTGATGTGCTCCAGGTAAATGCTGGTAGCTCTCTTCCAAGAAAGCCCAAAAGCAAAACCCCAACCTGCCTGCCCAAACTCTTCCTGCCTGCTTATCAGGCAGCTGCAATAATTGGTAAGTAATTCCCATGGCTGTGGGGTGGAAGGAGCTGGGGCTAGATGGTTTTTTGTTTTCCCCCCAACACTTCCCTTGTTGGCCTTTGTTTCTGTTTCTGGTGAGGTTTGTTGGAAATAGCCATGTGGGTATCACATGTGCTGCAGTGAATTAGAGGAAGCCAATTTGAGCTGCTTCCATTTGCCTTAAGTCCAATCATGATATTTATTTTTCCATGGCACTTACCCAGATTATCCATGCCTCCTGCTTAGCCTTGTGTCGCTTCCACTCTGCACTAATCTGTTTGTAATAACCTTTTATTCCTCAAGTATCTGAGAACAATCTACCATTTCCCAGTGTTTTTTTTGTGTTTGGTTTTTTTTGTGTTTTTTTTTTTTTTTAATTCTCAGCATATTGCATTTAAAACTGGAGGTGGAGGTGGATAGAATAGAATGGAATCAGCCAGGTTGGAAAAGACCTCCAAGCTCATGCAGTCCAACCTAGCACCCAGCCTTACCCAATCAACAAAACCATGGCACTGAGTGCTCCATCCACTCTTTTCTTGAACACCTCCAGGGATCTGGCCCCAAACACCTCCCTGCAGGGGCAACCCATTCCAGCCTCTCACCACTCTCATGCTCAAAAACTTCCTCCTCACCTCCAGCTTTGCTCCATTCCCCCCAGTCCTGGCACTCCCTCACACCCTCAAAAGTCCCTCCCCAGCTTTTTTTGTAGCCTCTTTCAGATCCTGGAAGGCCACCAGAAGGTCCCCTGGGAGCCTCCTCTTCTGCAGCCTGCACAGCCCCAACTCTTTCAGGCTGTGCTCACAGCAGAGCTGCTGCAGCCCTCTGAGCATCCTCGGGGCCCTTCTCTGCACACCTCCAGCATCTCCACATCCCTCTTGTCCCAGGGGCTCCAGCACTGGATGCACTACTCCAGGTGGGCTCTCAGCAGAGCACAGCAGAGGGGCACAATCACCTCCCTGGCCCTGCTGCCCACACTGCTCCTGCTGCAGCCCAGCCTCTGCTTGCCTTTCTGCCCTGCAAGTGCACACTGCTGCCTCAGCTTCAGCTTCTCCTCCACCAGCACCCCCAAGTCCCTCTCCTCAGGGCTGCTCTCCCTGCCCAGCCTGCATTGGTGCTTGCCATTGCCTCCTCCCAGCTGCAGGACCTCTATCCAGCCTGTAAGTGAATGTTTGCTTGCTAATGCTCTAGCAGCCAGGAGAAGGTGTCCTGTCGAGCAGCACTGTCTGATTGACACCAGGGTTTCAGTCACTGAACAAAGAGCTTCCTCTAGGCCTTTTGTGCCAGAAGCTGAGGAAAGGGGGAAGGAGAAGGCACTTCTGGAGACCTGAGATGTCACTCTGCATTGCCCCTTGTGTTTCTTCCCTCTAGCAGATGGGCTCCTATGGCTGGTTTCTGTTTTCTTTGAGAGCTCACCTCTCTTATCTCAGCCTTACTGCTTGTCATTTAGAGCAGGGTTATAAAAGTATATCAGCTGGCTTCTGCTTATCTCTAGAAAAGAGCCTGACTTCTAAAAGGCCCTTTTTTTTTTTTTTTTTTTTTTTTTTTTTTTTTTTTTTTTTTTTTTGTCTTTTTTTGTCTTTTTGAGAAGGCTCTGAGGCCCTTCTTGTTAATTTCTCACTGGAGATGTTGCTGGCTGATTCTGGACAGCCCATTCCCATTTTAGAGGGCTTTAAAATACACATTTTGGGTTGCACCTCGGCGTTTATTTTGCCACCCCTGAAGCGCACAGCAGAGAGCTGTGATGTGACTCACATCAGGAAGGTCATGCCTCTTTGACATTTCTGCTGTGCATTCTGTGTTGTGATAGCTTCCTCACCATAAAATACCCTCTGTGCTTTTAGATAACGAGGCACTAATCATTATTTCAAAGCAGTTGGCTCTTAAGGATTGGGGGGGGGAGGGGGGTGAAGAGTGTGAGGTGTGGCTGTGGCACCTTGGGACCTGGCTTCATGGCCATGGGAGAGAATCACAGAATGGGTTAGCTTGGAAGGGACCTCAAAGCTTAGCCAGTTCCAACCTCCCTGTGCAATAGAAGAGGTCGCCCAAGGCCTCATCCAACCTGGCCTTGAACATCTCCAGGGAGGTTGTGGAGCACAGAAGCGCCCAATGTGCCACTGTCTCACCACCCTCACTGTCTGTGCTCCACAACCTCCCTGGGCAACCTGTGCCACTGTCTCACCACCCTCACTGTCTGTGCTCCACAACCTCTCAGGGCAACCTGTTGCAGTGTCTCATCACCCTTACTGCAAACAACTTCCTCCTGACATCCAGTTTCAGTCTCCACTCTGCCACTTCAAACCCATTCCTCCTCCTCCTCCTCCTCTCATTACAAGACCTTGTCAGTAGCCCTCCTGTAGCCCCTTTCAGATCCTGCAAGGCCACTCCAAGGTCTCCTGGCAGCCTTCTCTTCTGCGGGCTGCAGAGCCCCAATTCTCTGTGCCTGTGCTCACAGCAGAGCTGCTGCAGCCCTCTCAGCTGCATCTTGGTGGCCTCCTCTGCACTGGCTCCAACAGTTCCATGTCCCTCTTGTGGCCATAATAGAATGGCCTAGGTTGGAAGGGACCTCAAAGCTTCACAAGCAGACTCTACAACCTTTCTGGGCAGCATGCTCCAGGGCTCTTAAATCTTGTGATGCACATGAGAGCAGTAAAGCTATGCACCCAATTCTGGACAGGTTCAGTAGATTGAGAAATGATCCTTCTGAAATGGAAATATGTCTGATTAACCTGACACCAGTAATGATTTGTCATAGAGCCATAGAATGGTTTAGGCTGGAAGGGACCTCAAAGCTCATCCTGTGCCATAGGCAGGGACACCTCCCACTAGAACAGGTCACTCAAGGTCTCATCCAGCCTGGCCTTGAACACTTCCAGGGAGGTTGTGGAGCACAGAAGCACCCAATGTGATCTTTGATCACATTGGGTGCTTCTGTGCTCCACAACCTCCCTGGGCATTCTGTGCCAGTGACTCACCACCCTCACTGTAAAGAACTTCATCCTAACATCCAGTTTCAGTCTTCCAGAGGCAGTGGGTTTGAGTTGTGCCAGGGAAGGTTTAGGTTGTACATGAGGAAAAGCTTCTTCAGTGAGAGAGTGGTGAGGGGTTGGGAGAGGCTGCCCAGGAAGGTGGTGAAGTCCCCATCCCTGGAGGTGTTGAAGCTGTAGCTGTGGTGCTTCAGGCTGTGGGTTAGTGGTGATGGTAGCTGAGTTTTGGGTGGGCTCAGGGATGTTAGAGGTGGCCTTAGTGGTCCTGTGAGTCTCTGATCCTGGGTTGGGTTGCCCATGTGCACAGACAGCAAACGCTGCCCTGCTGTGTGTAACGAAGTAGCAGGAGCTGAGGAGAGTTGAAATTTGCTCTGGAAGTGGGGTTTAATTTGAATTAAATGGAAAACATTTTCCTTTCTGCTTCCCAACGAGGATTTAATTAAAATGAAATTAGTGTTTTTTGTTTTTTGGTTTTTTTTTGTTTTTAGCCTTGCCCCTGAATAGGAAATGTGAAACATGCTGCAGTTGATGGTTGGTTTTCTCCAACTTTTGATTAATCACTTTCAAAGCAAAAGAGGAGGATCAGTGCACTAACTTCATAATTACACACAAGTGAGTTCACTTGAAACTTTAGCTGAGCTGTAAAGGAAGCTTCATCTTGCTGAATCTCATCTAAGGCTGTGTAATGCTGCAGCCAGAGCAGTGTGGGCAGGAGAGGAGATTGTGCCCCTTGGCTCTACTCTGCTCAGACCTCACCTCCCATCCTGCCTCCAGTGCTGCTGTCCCCAGCAGGAGGAGGACACATTGCTGCTGGATTGAGGCCAGAGAAGGCCACAAAGATGCTACAAGGGCTGGAGCAGCTCTGCTGTGAGCACAGGATGAGGAAGTTGGGGATGTGCAGCCTGCAGAGGAGAAGGCTCCAGGGGCACCTCAGAGCTGCTGCCAGTGCCTGAAGGGATCCTGCAGGAAGGCTGCAGAGAGACTGTTCCTGAGGGGGTCTGAGACAGGCCAAGGGGGAATGGTTTGGAGCTGAGGCAGAGCAGGCTTAGAGTGGAGCTGAGGAAGAAGTTGTTGAGCGTGAGGGCGGTGAGAGTGTGGCACAGGCTGCCCAGGGAGGCTGTGGCTGCCTCCTTGGTGGGGGTGTTGCAGGCCAGGCTGGATGAGGCCTTGAGCAGCTGAGTCTAGCTGAGAGATGTCCCTGGGCATGGTGTGGAGGTTGGAGGAGATTGAGCTCAGAGGTCCCTGAGCCATTCTGTGCATTTTTATGGTCTTTTGCATGTGACTCAGGTTCTTAGCAGTGCTGAGCTGAGGAAAGGACCATACCAGGATTCTTCCTGTTTGGTTGCCAGGTATGTAGAAGGGAAAGGTTTGCCCTGGGAATGCTGTTTTGCAGAGGTGTTGGAACAGTGAACAGAGCCCTGAAACTGATGAAAAGATTCTGGGTGACTGAAATGAGCACCATATCCAGCCCTAAACCTGTAGGCATTACTCAAGGTTCTTTGGTAGAGCTTGATGGGTAAAGGTTTGTGGCACACATTTGTGGCAAGTGTGGCACAAGTTACTGCAATTCTCTCCTGTCTGCTTTCTCCCTGGGTAAACCTGAAAGATCAACAAGCAAACAATCCTTCAACCAAAAAGCCTCATCCCTGGAGGTGTTTCAGGCCAGACTGGATGAGGCTCTGGCCAGTCTGATCTAGGGTAGGGTGACTCTGGGCATGGCATAGGTGTTGGAACTGGATCCTTGTGGTCCCTTCCAACCCTGACTAATTCTATGACATGAGATTGAGGCTAGAGGTGAGGAGGAAGTTCCTGAGCATGAGAGTGGTGAGAGGCTGGAATGGGTTGCCCCTGCAGGGAGGTGTTTGGGGCCAGATCCCTGGAGGTGTTTGGGGCCAGGCTGGCAGAGGCTGTGGGCAGCCTGCTCTAGGGTAGGGTGTCCCTGGGCATGGCAGGGGGGTTGGAGCTGGCTGCTCCTTGTGGTCCCTTTCTACCCTGACTGCTGCAGCTCAGCCTCTGCTTGGCTTTCTGCCCTGCAAGTGCACACTGCTGCCTCATGCAGAGCTTCTCCTCCCCCAGCACCCCCAAGTCCCTCTCCTCAGGGCTACTCTCCAGCCACTCCCTGCCCAGCCTGCAGTGGTGCTTGGCATTGCCTCTACCCAGCTGCAGAACCTTGTCCTTGGCCTTGTTGCACCTCCTGAGCTTGGCTTGTGCCCACCTCTGCAGCCTGCCCAGCTCCCTCTGGATGCCATCCCTGCCCTCCAGCCTGCCTGCTGCACCACACAGCTTGGGGTGCTCAGCAAACTTGCTGAGGCTGCACTCAATGCCTCTGCCCATGGCACCCACAGAGATGCTGAACAAGACTGGGCCCAGGACTGATCCCTGAAGGACTCTCCTGGGCAATGGAGCCATTGGCAGCCACTCTTTGGCTGTGGCCATCAATGCAGTTCTATACCCATCTGGTGCTGCACCCATCACACCCATGTGTCACCAGCTTGGCGACCAGGATGTGGTGTGGGACAGTGCCAAAGGCTTTGCTCAGCTCCAGAGGAGACTCAATTATTATACAGCCAAATTCTTACCACCTGACTGCACTTTGAAAAAGCAGCAGTCTGTTTTCTTGGAGTTTAGTTAAACAGGAATGTTTATTTGATTTTTTTTTTTTTATGATGTGGGAGAAAACCACAATCAAATTAGGGGGCAAAAAAATATTAGGGTTCCATTGCTACTTGCCATCAGATTTTTGAAGCACCTTAAGGCTGTATTTGCTGTTTGCTTTGTAAAGAACCTTCCCAATTGCTCAGGTTGAAAGGAAGGTAAAGACTGGGCGTGAGGAGCTTGTGTAGACTGCTTCTGCTGTGGTGCTGCATTGCCTTAAAATGTACACTTGGTCATCTTTGAAGATGCCTATTTAATGGCAGAGATGTATTTATGTAAAAAGCCAGCTTGCCAATCAGCCTAAATTTGTTTCAGTTACAACTTGATGGTCTAAAGACAGCTTATAAAGCCTTTTT
>VWZI01016910.1:4265-19755 GCA_013396835.1 Psilopogon haemacephalus | reverse complement strand
TTTTTTTTTTTTTTTTTTCCCCTTTGTGAGGGAGCCTCCTTGGCTTTGTAGTAGTATCGGTTAAAAAGTTTATGGAAACTCTCTTTTAAGGTGGTTTAGGGGAGAGCTGGGTTGGGGTCTGGCCTGGGGGGCACCTGTTTTCACTTTGTTTCCCCAGCAACACCACTGCTATCAAAAATTGCCCGTAGACCACCCTGCCTTTGGAGAAGAATCAAACCAGCCTGGTTGTGATGCTTTGGGAGATCCCCGCCCCCAGCCAGCCTCCCTTTGAACACCTCCAGGGATGGGGACTCCACCACCTCCCTGGGCAGCCCATCCCAATGCCAATCACTCTTTCTGGGAAGTATGTCCAGCCTAACAGCCAGCCTAAACCCACTTGAGCCTCTGTCCCCTCCTTCAGTTCCTGGCTGCCTGGCAGCAGAGCCCAACCCCACCTGGCTACAACCTCCCTTCAGGTAGGTGTAGACAGCAATGAGGTCTGCCCTGAGCCTCCTCTTCTGCAGACCGTGAAGAACTTCCTCCTAACATCCAGCTTAATCCTCCCCTGGGACAGCTTGAGGCTGTGTCCCTTTGTTCTTTCCCTGGATGCCTGGGAGCAGAGCCCAACCCCACCTGACTACAACCTCCCTTCAGCTAGCTGTAGAGAGCACCCAGGGCTGGGCACAAAGAATCACAGAATTAACCAGGTTGGGAAAGACCTCTAGGATTGAACTGGTGGAGCCAGTGCAGAGGAGGCCATGAAGATGCTGAGAGGGCTGCAGCAGCTCTGCTCTGAGGACAGGCTGAGAGAGTTGGGGCTCTGCAGCCTGCAGAAGAGAAGGCTGCCAGGAGACTTTGGAGTGGCCTTGCAGGATCTGCAGGGGACTGCAGGAGGGCTGGGGAGGGACTATTGACAAGGGCTGGTAATGACAGGAGGAGGAGGAATGGGTTTGGACTATTAGAGGGGAGATTGAAAGTGGATGTAAGGAGGAAGTTGTTTGCAGTGAGGGTGGTGAGACACTGGCACAGACTGCCCAGGGAGGCTGTGGATCACAGAAGCTTCCAACCCTGACTGATTCTATGATTCTGTGCATGAAAAGAGCCTTCTAGATGCAATGTGATCTTTGATCACGTTGGGTGCTTCTGTGCTCCACAGCCTCCCTGGGCAACCTGTGCCAGTGTCTCACCACCTTCACTGCAAACAACTTCCTCCTCACATCCAGTTTCAATCTCCCCTGTGCCAGTTCAGACCCATTCCTCCTCCTCCTCCTGTCACTCCCAGACCTTGTCATGATTTCCTAACTGGCACCACCTACAGCCTAAGGAAGATTCTCTCAGGAGACTCAACTATTCCAAACAGACAAATTGCTAGTGACAATCATTATTATTGTTATTATTTTAAAAAGAAAACAGTCAAAAGGTAACCGTAACTGGGAGCCCAGGCTGGCTCCCTCCCTTTCAGGTTTATTTATCAAACTGAAAGATCTCTCCAACTTTCTCTTTTCCTGTCTCAGGCCCAAAGTCTGAGCTGTTCTGTTTGTATTACAATTACACTAATTCAGTGCAGGTCACTTGCTTTTTTTACTGAGTCCAGATGACATTTAGTAAGCTAAACATGGGCCAATTAGCTTGAAGGGGGGGAAAAAAAAAAAGGCAAAAGAGGAGAGGGCTGCTTGCCTCTGGGTAGGTCACACAGTGGCTGCAGAACACAATTGCTTGAGTTACATTTTGACTAACATCAAATGCAGAACTGAAGTGAAAAAACTACCACTTCTTTGCCTGCACACCTTCTAGGTGGCTGCTGTTGAGATGTACTGATTCAGAAGCCATCCCCTTCCCACCTTGGAATAGAACAAGAATAGAATCAGCCAGGTTGGAAGAAGCATCCAAGCTCATCCAGCCCAACCTATCCCCCAGCCCTAGCCAGTGGCACTCAGTGCCCATCCAGGCTTTGCTTCAACACCTCCAGGGATGGGGACTCCACCACCTCCCTGGGCAGCCCATTCCAATGCCAATCACTCTCTCTGCCAACAACTTCCTCCTAACATCCAGCCTCAACCTGCCCTGCCACAGCTTGAGCCTCTGTCCCCTCCTTCTGTTGCTGGGTGCCTGGAAGCAGAGCCCAACCCCACCTGGCTGCAACCTCCCTTCAGGTAGTTGCAGACAGCAACTCACCTTGAGGTGATAGGCATGAACAGACTCACCAGAAGCTATTGTCCTTTCCTCTTTCTCCACTGCTGTTCAAGCCTCCTTATTTTTAATATTCCAAGAAGTGCAAACAGTTTAGTTTCCACTTCATTTTTTAGTACTCCCAGTGGCTAACTGATCTTTCCAAGTCTGCTCCTTTTAACTTACTGCAGTGAAAAAACACAGGCCTGGAGATGTAGTGAACACTGAGAATGGTTTAAGGCTCTTCTGTTTCTGCAGTAAGGTTTGGTCTCCTAACTCAGCCTGAGCTGCTGTGGAATTTAGCCATGCTTCAACCTTTGCTGCTAATGCAGAGGAACTATTTTCAAAGGGGCTGGGAAATCCTCCAGCTTCTCCAAGCAAGCAAAACAGGACTGTGTCTTTGTGAATGTCAGCTGGCAGTGAGAGCTGAGTCTTTCCTGACCAAAACACTGCCTATAAAATGATGGACGTGAGGAGGAAGTTGTTGAGCATGAGAGTGGTGAGAGGCTGGAATGGGTTGCCCCTGCAGGGAGGTGTTTGGGGCCAGCTCCCTGGAGGTGTTTTTGGCCAGGCTGGCAGAGGCTGTGGGCAGCCTGCTCTAGGGTAGGGTGTCCCTGGGCATGGCAGGGGAGTTGGGACTGGCTGATCCTTGTACTCCCTTTCAACCTTCAATCTCTTCCAACCCTGATTTATTCTAGGATTCTGTGATGGTTAAGAGCTGTGCTACTAAATAAAAGCATCAACTTAGGCTTAGTATAGCTGCCTGCAAGTCTGTCACTGCTGTTCTGTCTGACCCTGTCTGCATTTAGCCTTCGTTTTCCACTTCTCCAACACTGGTATCAAGTGCTGCAATAAAATGTAGTGTGCATTATGAATGCTAACATAGCTGAGGAAGGAGAGGGGAAAGGCCATTTCCATGTAACTGTATATAGCTGGCATGTCTCAAAGAACTTTTGCATTCAAAATTCCTCTCTCCCTCCCTTTTGCCTTGAGGTCTTTTTGGATGAACTGGGAACAAGCTGCTAGGAATTAAGAGTATGATATGGCCCATTTATATGATATCAGCATTTCTGGTCACTGCCTCAACTATTGCTGTATTGTTTGCATACTTCAGTGATTGCAGCAGCCACGTTGCCAAACCACCCTTTTTCCAGTAATATGGGCTGTAAATTCTTCTCCTTAAACTGTTTTGGAAGGAATGCAATTTCTCTGTGTACCTACAGCAACAAGCCCTTCTTCCTGCCCCTCTGCTCTGCCCTGCTGAGGCCACAGCTGGAATCTTGTGACCAGTTCTGAGTCCCTTTAGGTCAAGCAGGACCTCAGGGAAGTGCTGCAGAGAGCCCAGTCCAGAGCCTCCAAGCTGGTGCAGGCAGTGAGCATCTCCTGTGGGGCCAGGCTGAGGGAGCTGGGGCTGGGAGGTGGCAGCAGAGGAGCCTGAGGGCTGCCCTCAGAGCTGTGCTCAAGATGTGCAGGGCAGTGTGGGCAGGATGCAGCCAGGCTGTGCCCAGGGATGTGCAGTGACAGGACAAGGAGCACTGGGGGCAAGCCGGAGCAGAGGAGGTGCCAGGGGAACAGGAGGGGAAACTTTGTCCCTGTGAGGGTGTTGGAGCCCTGGAGCAGGCTGCCCAGAGAGGCTGTGGAGTCTCCTTCTCTGGAGCCTTTCCAAGCCCACCTGGATGTATTCCTGGGTGCTGCTGCCCTGGCAGGGGGCTTGGACTGGCTGATCTCTGCAGGTCCCTTCCAACCCCAACATTCTGTGGTTCTCCCAATACTGAGTAAACCACATGGACTGGCACAGGCAATGGTTTAGAAGGGAGCTATGTAAAAGGAAGATACATAAGTACAGTCGAAACTGGAGCACAGACTGAACTAAAATGGGTTTGAAGTGGCAGAGGAGGGATTGAAACTGCATGTTAGGAGGAAGTTGTTTGCAGTGAGGGTGGTGAGAAACTGGCACAGGTTGCAGGTTGCTCATAAGTTGTGATCTCTGATCACATTGTGTGCTTCTGTGCTCCACAACCTCCCTGGAGATGTTCAAGGCCAGGCTGGATTAGGCCTTGAGTGACCTGTTCTAGTGAGAGGTGTCCCTGCCTGTGGCACAGGGGGGTTGGAACTGGCTGAGCTTTGAGCTCCCTTCCAACCTAAACCATTCTGTGATTCCACAATTCCAACACATGAAAGATGAATGAAAAGAAATATAAAAACCTTCAGGAAAACACAGCCTGGGATATCAGACATGAAACAGTGAAGAATACTAAAAAAAATGATCTTTTTTAACAAAGCAGCAAAACCAAAGCAGTGAAAGTTATAGGGAGGATACATCCAGGACAAATTCCTGCAGAGGTTCAGTGCCTGTAATTCTGTGTTTCCTATGGCAATGTCCAGTGATTGGTAGTACAGGTTCAAATGCTTGGATGTGCCTCTGCCAAGCAGTGCAGATAAATGCAGAATCATAGAATGGTTTAGGTTGGAAGAGAGCTCAAAGCTCAGCCAGTTCCAACCCCCCTGTGCCACAGGCAGGGACACCTCCCACTAGAGCAGGTGGCTCAAGGACTCATCCAACCTGGCTTTGAACACCTCCAGGGAGGTTGTGGAGCACAGAAGCACCCAATGTGATCTTTGATCACATTGGGTGTTTCTGTGCTCCACAACCTCCCTGGGCAACCTGTGCCAGTGTCTCCTCACCCTCACTGTCTGTGCTCCACAACCTCCCTGGGCAACCTGTGCCAATGTCTCACCATCCTCACTGTGAAGAACTTCCTCCTAACATCCAGTTTAAATCTCCCCTCTGCCAGTTCAAACCCATTCCTCCTCATCCTGTCATTACAAGACCTTGTGAACAGTCCCTCCCCAGCCCTCCTGTAGGCTCCCTTCAGATACTGGGAGGCTGCTGTGAGAATGCTTTAGCAAGAGCTGTGATGACTCCTGCATGCAAACTCTCTCTGTGTTTTGTCTGTATCCAGCATCTACCTTCACTTGGAGTTCACACCAAACGACTGCCCCAAGGAAGGACAAGCCACCTTTGGTTGACTGTCACTGGAACGGCTGTTGGAAAGCAGTGATCCCACTAAGCCTTTCAGATCCTTATCCCCTTACCAGTGTTTTATCAGAAGCAGATGCAGGCAGCACAACTTAGTCAGACTCACTGAAGGACTTTTCCTTTCGCTGCTGTAACAAATGAGGCAACGCTTCGGTGGGGCACCTGAAAGAAGTTACAGGGTGGCAAGCCCCAGGGCACAGGCCTGGGTGTCATAACTCAAAGCAGCAGCAGCAGAAATCCAGAGGCACTAGGAGCATGAGCTCTTGCCCTGCAGAAGACATGAGGGGTTTTATTTGCTAATAAACCCTCAAGTCTCAACAGCAACCCAACGCTGCTGCCGCTTCAGTATCAAAAGCCAAGTGGAATTCTGGACAAACTTAACACCAAAATTCCCTGAAAGTTTATAAATTAGCACCGAAAGCCAAATTGCTGAACCTGTTTCATTGGCTTATTAAGGGCCATCTTGGGCATCTTGGGTAAGAGCTTCAGGTTTGCAACTCTAAAGCAAACAGTTTAAAGCTCATCGAGGGAATAATAATGCAGAAGTGACCTCACCTCCTGAGGCTGCTGGAGCAGCTGAGCCTGGGTCACAGTTCTGCAAGTGAGATAGAAGGGAGGATATTGTCAAGCTGTGCCAGGGCAGGTTCAGGCTGGGTGTTAGGAAGAAGTTCTTCATGGAAAGAGTGATTGACATTGGGAGATGGTGGAGTCCCCAGCCCTGGAGGTAGAATTCGTAGAATTCATGGAATGGTTTAGGTTGGAAGGAACCTCGAGGATCATAGAATCACAGAATGGCTTAGGTTGGAAGGGACCTCGAGGATCATAGAATCACAGAATGGCTTAGGTTGGAAGGGACCTCGAGGATCATAGAATCACAGAATGGCTTAGGTTGGAAGGGACCTCGAGGATCATAGAATCACAGAATGGCTTAGGTTGGAAGGGACCTCGAGGATCATAGAATCACAGAATGGCTTAGGTTGGAAGGGACCTCGAGGATCATAGAATCACAGAATGGCTTAGGTTGGAAGGGACCTCGAGGATCATAGAATCACAGAATGGCTTAGGTTGGAAGGGACCTCGAGGATCATAGAATCACAGAATGGCTTAGGTTGGAAGGGACCTCGAGGATCATAGAATCACAGAATGGCTTAGGTTGGAAGGGACCTCGAGGATCATAGAATCACAGAATGGTTTAGGTTGGAAGTGGCCTCGAAGATCATAGAATCACAGAATGGTTTAGGTTGGAACACTAGAACAGGTTGCTCAAGGCTTCATCCAGCCTGGTCCTGAAAACCTCCAGGGAGGTCGTGGAGCACAGAAGCAGCCAATGTGACTGAAGATGTCCCTGTTAGGCCCAGCAGCTCCATGTCCCTGTTATGCTGAGGGCACCAGAACTGGAGGCAGTGCTGCAGGTGAGGTCTCGCAGATCAGAGCATATTTACCTTCGTGATGATTTTATTGGTCATAGCTCCTTCAATACTTCAGCCTCAGAGTTGTAGTTGCCCCGTGGGAGAAGCAGTTAGCCATGAAGTGGTCAGAGCAGCCTGCAGTGCTCCTTGGTGTTATCCCAGAATGGCTCAGCTTGGAGGGGACCTCAGAGCTCCTCTCCCATCACAGCCAGGGACACCTCTCAGCTAGACTCATGGCCCAGCCTGTGCGCCCCCATCCTCAGCCTGCCTGGGCAACCTGTTGCAGAGGAGTTGGAGGGGGAGGACTGAAGTTTCAAGGCAGCATTCCAGGGTAGCTAATAAGGAGAGTGCTGGGAGCTGGGGGCACAGCTACACATTAGCCAAGTGCACAGCACAATGAATTTGGACTGAAGATTTGGACTAAGTAGTTGCTGTGTATTTTCCTGACATTCTAGACAAAAATGAGCCTAAAATATATATATTTTTTCCCAACTAATCCATCCTGTGTCACATCTCAAGGTTTTAATAAGCCTTCAGCATTAATGTGCATGTTTCTAAGAGAGGCTTCAGCAAGCACTCATAACATAAATGCGGCTTTAGGACCCTAACTCCAGCTCTTTGATATCTCCTTCTGTGACTTTTACTGCCTGCCATAAACGGATGATTCATCAGTTCCCTCTCTCTTCTCCCTGTCCTCTGGGAATTATGAAGGAAGTCACTTCTTTGCTGTGGCTCTTAGCTGCTGTACAGTTGAGGAAAGTGACTGGCAAGGGCAGGTAGAGGTTCCAGGAAACACCGGAGCCGAGCAGGACTCTGAAAGTAAGCAGAGGGATGAGCCAAAGTTCCTTCTGAGGCAGGAGGCACGCATTTTGGACTCTGTGTGAACAGAAGGTAGCAGCCTCCTGAGGCAGCAGTGTGTCTCAACAGCTACTGCAGAGCTGGCTGCTAGGAGCAGCTGAGAGATAAGGTGGAAAAGTCATCAGTTGAAAGTTCAGCAGAGATCATTACTCTCAAGGACAGAAGCAGCTGCATTTGTTAGCCACTGCTCCACGGCAGAAGCACTTCACCTGTGCTGACAATTGCTCTGGGGGTCATAAATGAAGTAGGGAAGGCCAATTGCATGGTAATAGTGTTCACATAGAGCAGCCCAAGCTGGTTCAGAGGCATCCCTGCCCGTGGTGGGGAGGTTGGAATAGAACCATGGAATCATAGAATGGTTGAGATTGGAAGGGACCTCAAAGCTCAGCCAGTTCCAACCCCCCTGTGCCATATGCAGGGACACTTCCCACTGGAACAAGTCACTCAAGGCCTCATCCAGCCTGCTCCTGAACATCTCCAGGGAGGTTGTGGAGCACAGAAGCACCCAATGGGATCTTTGATGTGATCTTTGGTCACATTGGGTGCATCTGTGCTCCACAACCTCCCTGGGCAACCTGTGCTAGTGTCTCACCACCCTCACTGTAAAGAACTTCTTCCTAACATCCAGCCTCTACCTGCCCTGCCACAGCTTCAGCCTCTGTCCCCTCCTTCTGGCCCTGGCTGCCTGGCAGCAGAGCCCAACTCCACCTGGCTACAACCTCCCTTCAGGTAGCTGCAGAGAGCAATGAGCTCTGCCCTGAGCCTCCTCTTCTGCAGGCTGCACACCCCCAGCTCCCTCAGCCTCTCCTCTTGGGGCTGTGCTCCAGGCCCCTCCCCAGCCTTGCTGCCCTTCTCTGGGCTCCTTCCAGCACCTCTACATCTCTCTCAAATTGAGGTGGCTGCATTAGTTGCAGGTGGATTTACTTCCTGAGCACTGCTCTGAGTGGAAATCCCAGCTTCAAGATTTGTCTTCCAGATCCTTAGGCTGATCAGAGAGGTGGATAAAGAAATTTGTGTGCTTGGCTTCAGTGCCCTGGTACAATGTGATTTGTTTTGCCTCACTCTCAGCCTTTTTTTTTTTGTTTTGTTTTTTTGTTTTGTTTTCTTTTTTATCCAGGCTATTTTTATGATTCCCACAAATCCTCCTCCAACCTTTCGGAAGCCAGAGCTGTGGTCTGACGAGTTCACAGATTTTGTGAAGAAGTGCTTAGTGAAAAATCCTGAACAGAGAGCTACAGCAACACAGCTGCTGCAGGTCAGTATTGAAGGCACTGAGAAAATCATAGAATGGGTTAGGTTGGAAGGGAGCTCAAAGCTCAGCCAGTTCCAAGCCCCCTGTGCCACAGGCAGGGACACCTCCCACTGGAACAGGTCACCCAAGACCTCATCCAACCTTGCCTTGAACACCTCCAGGGTGCTCCACAACCTCCCTGGAGAGTGGTGAGACACTGACACAGGTTGCCCAGGGAGGTTGTGGAGCACAGAAGCACCCAATGTGATCTTTGATCTTTGATCACATTGGGTGCTTCTGTGCTCCACAACCTCCCTGGGCAACCTGTGCCAGTGTCTCACCACCCTCCATGGAGGTTGTTTTGATCCCATTGGGTGCTTCTCTGCTCCACAACCTCCCTGGGCAACCTGTGTCAGTGTCTCACCACTCTCCAGGGAGGTTGTGGAGCACCCTGGAGGTGTTCAGGACCAGGTTGGATGAATCCTTGAGTGACCTGTTCTAGTGAGAGGTGTCCCTGCCTATGGCACAGGGAGGGTTGGAACTGGCTGAGCTTTGGGGTCCCTTCCAACCTAAACCATTCTATGACTTCTAACAGCTTCTGCCTGAACTGCATTTACATGGAGTGCTGCAAACATCAGAGTTTTTTTCAACAGCAGGTGGTAAGGAGGCAGCCAAATGCCTGCAACTGCTCTCATGCACTCGAATTGAAAACCAAATCTTCCTGCTAGAAGGTGGATTTTGGCTTGTTGTGCACTTCAGCATCGCAGAGCAAGAAATGTTTTATGACCCAGAAAGTGCAACCTTGTTGAAGGAGGCAGCCAGAGTCGCTCTGCTTGCAGCCACTAATTTATGCTGTCAGTTTGTTAAGATTAATTAGGTTCTGTAACTGAATCCCTGCACAAGTTTGTTTTCCTATGTCAGGGAGCCACCACAGTGTTTATTTACTGCTCGCTGCCTGTTTCCTTTGGAGAGTTCTGTCCTGAGCTATAAGGCAGTTGTTAGGTGATTACATTTCCCAGGGCTTCTTTGGGATTAAAAGTAGTTGAAGTAAAGTTTTAGCTAGAAAGCAAGAAAAAGGTAGTGCAGATTTCAGAGAATGGCCTGGGTTGGAAGGGTTCTTCCAGATCACCTTGTTCCACCAGCCCAGGATGCTCAAAGCCTCACAAGCAGGACATGGAAGTTTTGGAGCCACTCCAGAGGAGGGCCATGAAGATGCTGAGAGGGCTGCAGCAGCTCTGCTCTGAGGACAGGCTGAGAGAGTTGGGGCTCTGCAGCCTGCAGAAGAGAAGGCTGCCAGGAGACCTTGGAGTAGCCTTGCAGGATCTGAAGGGGGCTACAGGAGGGCTGGGAGGGACTATTGACAAGGGCTGGTAATGAGAGGATGAGGAGGAATGGGTTTGAAGTGTCAGAGGGGAGATTGAAAGTGGATGTTAGAAGGAAGTTGTTTGCAGTGAGGGTGGTGAGACAGTGGCACAGGTTGCCCAGGGAGGTTGTGGAGCATGGAAGCACCCAATACACCTGAAGCACCCTTGAGCAACCTGTTCCAGTGGGAGGTGTCCCTGCCTATGGCACAGAGGGGTTGGAACTGGCTGAGCTTTGAGCTCCCTTCCAACCTAAACCATTTTACGATTCTGTGCTCCAGCCTGGCCTTCAACACCTCCAGGGAGGGGACATCCAGAGCCTCCCTGGGCAGCCTGTTCCAGAGTCTCACCACCCTCACTGTCAATAATTTCTTCCTAATCTCCACTCTGCCAGTTTAAACCCATTCCTTCTCTTCCTGCCCTCCTCAAGCTTCACTCCATTTCCTCTCATCCTATCACTACAAGCCCTTGTCAAAAGTCCCTCCCCAGCTTTTTTTGTAGCCCCCTTCAGATCCTGGAAGGCCACCAGAAGGTCACCTGGGAGCCTCCTCTTCTGCAGCCTGCACAGCCCCAAATCTTCCAGTCTGTGCTCACAGCAGAGGTGCTGCAGCCCTCTGAGCATCCTCGGGGCCCTTCTCCAGCATCTCCACATCCCTCTTGTCCCAGGGGCTCCAGCACTGGATGCACTACTCCAGGTGGGGAGTAACCTTCCAGTCACAGTTACAGTAATGCTGTCTGTGAACCCAAACCTGCTGTCACTAACTCCTTATTGCTAACAGCCTGTGCAGTGTTGTGTGAAGCATGCAAGTGGCACAACTCCTGTGGGATTTGTCTGTTGTGCCAGTGTAGTTTTTCATTACTGGAGAATGCAGGACACTGCTGACCACGGGAATCTGTGGTGGTCAGTGGCAGCTGTAATCCCACCTGCCCAAGCTGCCAGGTGGTGCCATGCTTTTCTCTTCTCTTCTCTTCTCTTCCAGCACACCTTCATCAAGAATGCCAAGCCAGTCTCCATTCTGAGGGACCTGATCACAGAAGCTATGGAGATCAAGGCGAAGCGACACGAGGAGCAGCAGAGAGAGCTAGAAGAGGAGGAAGAAAATTCTGTGTGTACTTTTCTTTCCTATTGCTACCTGTACCTTAGAGATCATTTGCTGCTTTGCCCCTCCTTCCTCTGTCAACTCCTCTTCAGATACTTGTCTTGATGAGGTTGGTTGTTTCAGCCTGAGTCTTCCACTCTTATTTATGATGGGCAGTGCTGCTGTGAGCCAGCTGCCAGCACTGCTCACAGATTCATGGAGTGGCTTGGGCTAGAAGGGACCTTAAACATCTAATAACAATCTCCTGCCATGGGCTGGAAGGGACCTTAAACATCATGTAGTAACAATCCCCTGCCATGGGCTGGAGGGGACCTTAGCATCATCTAATGACAAGCCCCTGCCATGGGCTGGAGGGGATCTTAAACATCATCTTTTGAGGCTCTGAGGGAGTGACAGAACTAGGGGGAGTGGAGCAAAGCTGGAGGTGGAGAGTTTGAGGCTGGAGGTGAGGAGGAAGTTGTTGAGCATGAGAGTGGTGAGAGGCTGGAATGGGTTGCCCCTGCAGGGAGGTGTTCGGGGCCAGCTCCCTGGAGGTGTTTTTGGCCAGGCTGGCAGAGGCTGTGGGCAGCCTGCTCTAGGGTAGGGTGTCCCTGGGCATGGCAGGGGGGTTGGAGCTGGCTGATCCTTGTGCTCCCTTCCAACCCTGACTGATTCTAGGATTCTGTGATCAAATAACTCCCACACTACCATGGGCTGGAAGGGATCTTAAACATCATCTAATAAAACCCTTCTGCCATGGGTTGGAAGGGACCTTAAACATCATCTAGTAACAAGCCCCTGCCATGGGCTGGAAGGGACCTTAAACATCACCTAATAACAAGCCCCTGCCATGGGCAGGATGGGCAAGGACACCTTCCACCAGCCCAGGTTGCTCAAGGCCTCATCCAGGCCGGCCCTGAGCACCTCCAGGGAGGGAGCATCCACAGCCTCCCTGGGCAGCCTGTGCCAGTGTCTCACCACCCTCACTGCAGAGAATTTTTTCCCTAATCTTCAGTCTAAATCTGCCCTCCTCGAGCTTTAATCTGTTTCCTCTCATGCTGTCATGGTTAGGACACTGCACATCATCAGGTGGGAGCTATGTGGAAGCTGCAGGGACCAAATGGCATCTTTGGCCAGCAGTTTTGCAGTCCATAGTGCATGCTTTCCTTCCATATTCCAGTGTCTCTGTTATGTGGAGAATGCTTAATTCATGTAGATTGTTCAAACCAGGAACTGCTGCTTCTGTCTAGCCCATTTTTTGGTTTTGATTGACACACGGAGATCAATGACTATCAATTAGCCAGCTGTCAATAATCAATTCCTGCCACCTGTAGGCTCCTTCCTTCATACAGAAGTTGCTTTGCTTAATGATACATTAATTATGACAAGTTGAAAGCTCTCCTTTGAGACACGAAGCAATAATTGCTGTAATTGTTCCTCTGTATTTGTACAACGTTTCTTTGGTTATTTTAAAGGAGCTGCTGAATCATTTGAGTTCTTCACTGCTTCAGGTCTGATATCCCAGGCTGTGTTTTCCTGAAGGTTTTTATATTTGCTTTCATTCATCTTTCATGTGTTGGAGTCATAGAATCAATAGAATCACAGAATGGTTTAGGTTGGGAGGGAGCTCAAAGCTCATCCAGTTCCAACCCCCCTGTGCCATAGGCAGGGACACCTCCCACTAGAACAGGTTGCTCAAGGCCTCATCCAGCCTGGCCTGCAGTGTGTGATAGATCTGTGTACCTGCCTCTCTCTTTTATCTAACTGTGCATGACAAACTCTTAAAGCTTTCTCTTTTCATAGCATTTTTCCTTAAAGCCAAGGAACACTTGGCCTATGAGCTGATTAAATCTGATTGCAGCCATAGAATCCTAGAATGGGACAGGTTGGAAGGGATCTCAGAGCTCAGCTCCTCCAACCTCCCCACCATGCCCAGGGACACCTCTCAGCTAGACTCAGCTGCACAAGGCCTCATCCAGCCTGGCCTTGAACACTCCTTGAACACCTTGGGCAGCCACAGCCTCTGTGGGCAGCAGTGCCAGACTCTTATCACCTTCATACCAACAAACTTCTTCCTCAGCTCCGCTCTAACCCTGTTCTGCCTCATCTCAAACCATTCCCCCTTGGCCTGTCTCTAGACCCCCTCAGGAACAGTCTCTCTGCAGCCTTCCTGCAGGATCCCTTCAGGCACTGGCAGCAGCTCTGAGGTTCCCCTGGAGCCTTCTCCTCTGCAGGTTGCACCCCCCCAGCTCCCTCAGCCTGTGCTCACAGCAGAGATGCTCCAGCCCTGGGAGCATCTTTGTGGACTCCTCTGGCCTTACTCTAGCAACTCTGAAGTGAGGAATACATAAAGCTGAGTTTAAGTGGAATACAGCTGTGCAGGGGGCAGGGGCAGCTTTTCAAGAGCATGCTGTTAAAATCCACAACAATTTAGAGCCAGAAGCCAGTGATGGGGAAGTGTAAACCCTGGGACGTAGTCGTGTGCAGCAGGTCATAGAGTCATAGAGTCAGTCAGGGTTGGAAGGGAGCACAAGGATCAACCAGTCCCATACCCCCCTGCCATGTCCAGGGACACCCTACCCTAGAGCAGGCTGCCCACAGCCTCTGCCAGCCTGGCCAAAAACACCTCCAGGGATCTGGCCCCAAACACCTCCCTGCAGGGGCAACCCATTCCAGCCTCTCACCACTCTCATGCTCAGCAACTTCCTCCTCACCTCCAGCCTCAATCTCCCCACCTCCAGCTTTGCTCCATTCCCCCTAGTCCTGGCACTTCCTCACAGCCTCAAAAGTCCCTCCCCAGCTTTTCTGTAGCCCCCTTCAGAGCCTGCAAGGCCACCAGAAGGTCCCCTGGGAGCATCTTCTTCTCCATCCTGCACAGCCCCAACTCTTTCAGTCTCTCCTCACATCCAGGTCATCTTTACTAAGTATGGCAGTTAAGAGGAGATGGAGACAAAGGTGAAATGCTTCTTTGTGCCACCTCTCTGTTGCCTCCGGGGGGATGTGAGTGTGTGCTCTAAGTTCAGCCTTCACCTTATTTGCTGCTGGCTCTGGGCTCAAACGTGTGCTCAGCACTGGGAATCGGCTGGGCTTGGAGCTGGGCTTTGTGCATCAGGAAGCTCTACAAAGTCCTTGTGCTCATCCGGGCTGTAGGATGTGTTTATGGAGCTCCCCCCCGGCGCTTTTAGGGAGAGATAGCTGTGACTAGAGCCCTGCTGCTCCGAGGTGACGATGAGGTGTTAATAGTGAACGCAGGGATTTGACGGGAGGCTGCCTCCTGCCAGCCTGCAGGGAGCTGCCTTTGGGCCAGCCTGCAGCCCAGCAGCCGTCTCTGCTGCCCTCTTGTGTTGTGTCTCCAGGCGCTGGCTGCAGAGCCTGGCCAGGCAGCCTACCCTCATTGCTGCTCCTGCTCAGCTTTTGGCTTTGTTCAGCACTTCTTTTGCTATCTGTGTTAAAAATGCAACCGCAAAATCCACTGCTGTGGATCCTTTCCGGTACAGTCTGCAGGCTCACAGCAGGTCAGGAGTTGGAAGGGACCCAAAGAGATCACAGCTCTGTCGTGGGGCACATCTCAGATGTGGTGGTAGAATCGCTGAGTGTTTAGAGTTGAAAGGCACCTGTAAAGTCCAGGTAATGAGCAAGGACACCTGCAGCTAGAGCAGGTTGCTCAGAGCCACATCCACAGAACCACCGAATTAAGCAGGTTGGAAAAGACCTCTGGGATCATCGAGTTCAACCTCTCACCTAACCCTTCTCATTAACCCCCTCCATGACACAGAGTGCTTCATGCAGCCTCCTCTTCAACACCTCCAGGGATGAGGACTCCACCACCTCCCCAGGCAGCCCATTCCAATGCCAATCACTCTTTCCAATCTGACCTGGAATGTTGGGAAGAGGCTTCTGACACCCATCCTGTGCCTGTGTCTCACCACCTTTCCTTTTATCAAGTCTAAATCTTCTCTCTTCTAGATTCAGACTATTACCCTTTGTCCTCTTACAACCAGCCCTGCTTAAGAGACTGACCCACATTTCTTATAGGCTCCCTTTACGTACTGAAAGGCCACAGTGAGCTCTCCACGGAGCTTTCTCTTCTCCAGCTCCCCCAGCCTATCCTCATAGCAGAGGTGCTCCAGACCTTGGATCGTCCTCCTGTGGAGCAGGAGGACATTGGGGATGTGCTCCCTTGACATTGGATGATGGTGTGGAGCAGGAGGACACTGGGGATGTACTCTCTTGACATTGGATGATGGTGTGGAGCAGGAGGACACTGGGGATGTACTCTCTTGACATTGGATGATGGTGTGGAGCAGGAGGACACTGGGGATGTGCTCCCTTGACATTGGATGTTGGTGTGGAGCAGGAGGACA
>VWZI01016909.1:8959-23447 GCA_013396835.1 Psilopogon haemacephalus | reverse complement strand
CAACCTGTGCCAGTGTCTCACCACCCTCACTGCAAAGAACTTCTTCCAAACATCCTGTTTAAACCTCCTCTCTACCAGTTTGAACCCATTCCCCCTCGTCCTGTCATGACAAGACCTTGTGAACAGTCCCTCCCCAGCCTTGTAGCCCCCTTCAGATACTGGAAGGTCACTCCAAGGTCTTCTGGGAGCCTTCTCTTCTCCAGCCTGCACAGCCCCAACTCTCTCAGTCTGTCCTCACAGCAGAGATGCTGCAGCCCCTCTGAGCATCTTGGTGGCCTTAATACTGCCCCGAGGGCTCTCAGCTCTGCTCTCTTGCCTCTGGGCTCCACACCTCTCTCTGCTTCCTCCCTCCTGGGCAGCTGCACCGAAATGGAGCACGAAGTGGCCTGCCTGGACATCACCCCTCTGGGGGACAGCAGTGGCATGTCCTCCCTCTGCGCCATCGGGCTCTGGACCGACATCTCTGCCCGCATCCTCAAGCTGCCTTCCTTTGAGCTGCTGCACAAAGAGATGCTGGGAGGAGGTGAGGCTCTGCTGCCTGCTGGTGGCAGCAGTCACTGAGCTGGCCTTCAGGTGGTCCCTGTCCCTCATGGCCCTTCTCTTGCTGCCTGCAGAAATCATCCCTCGCTCCATCCTGATGACCACCTTCGAGAGCAGCCATTACCTGCTGTGTGCCCTGGGGGATGGGGCCCTCTTCTACTTCGGCCTCAGCCTTGAGACAGGTGAGTGTAGGAGCTGCTGGAGAGGGTGCTTTGGACTCCTGCCCACTTCCTGATGGGCTTTGCACCTCCCACAGAGATCTTTCTGCCTTGCTTCCTTGTCGTGGTGTCATGTTCGGGTGGGAGTGGCTCTGAGTGAAGTGGGAGCTGGGGGATGTCTCCCAACTGCTTGGCTCACAACAGTCCTATGAGGGCTACAAGCTGTGGGCAGAGTGCCTGGTGGCAAAGGACCTGGGAGGGAGTCAGTGACAGTGGGTGGAGATGAGTCAGGATGTGCCCAGGTAGCCAAGAAGACCACCAGCATCCTGGCTTGGATCAGCAAGAGTGTGGGCAGCAGGAGCAGGGCAGGGATTGTCCCCCTGGACTGGGCATTGACAAGGCCACCCCTGGAATCCTGGGGTCAGTTTTGGGCCTCTCCAAAAAGGATATTGAAGGCCTGAAGCAGGTCCCAGACAAATCTGGGGAAGGATCTGGAGAAGAGGAATGGTGAGGAGCAGCTGAGGGAGCTGGAGGTGTTGAGCATGGAGGAAAGGAGGCTGAGGGGAGAGCTTCTGGTTCTCTGCAACTGCCTGCAAGGAGGCTGGAGCCAGGTAGGGGTTGGGCTCTGCTGCCAAGGAACAAGTGCCAGAACAAGAGGAAAGGGCCTCAGGCTGCCCCAGAGGAAGTTTAGGTTGGACATGATGAATGATTTGTTGCCCTTGAGAGTTGTCCAGGCCTGTGCCAGGCAGCCCAGGATGTCCAGGCCTGTGCCAGGCAGAGTCCCCATCTCTGAAGGGGTTTCCAAGCCCCGGAGCTGTGGTGCTGAGTCCATGGGTTGGTGTTGCCCTGGCAGTGCTGGGTGAAGCATTTGGGACTCCATCATAGAATCAGGCAGGGTTGGAAGGGACCACAAGGATCAGCCAATCCCAACCCCCCTGCCATGCCCAGGGACACCCTACCCTAGAGCAGGCTGCCCACAGCCTCTGCCAGCCTGGCCAAAAACACCTCCAGGGAGCTGGCCCCAAACACCTCCCTGCAGGGGCAACCCATTCCAGCCTCTCACCACTCTCCTGCTCAACAACTTCCTCCTTACCTCCAGCCTCAATCTCCCCACCTCCAGCTTTGCTCCATTCCCCCCAGTCCTGGCACTCCCTCACAGCCTCAAAAGTCCCTCCCCAGCCTTTTTGTAGCCCCCTTCAGGTCCTGGAAGGCCACCAGAAGGTCCCCTGGGAGCCTCCTCTTCTCCATCCTGCACAGCCCCAACTCTTTCAGGCTGTGCTGACAGCAGAGGTGCTGCAGCCCTCTGAGCATCCTCGGGGCCCTTCTAGTGAAGATCATCTCCAAGATCTTCCAACCCAGCCCCCATTGTGTGACCGCCAGCAAGGACCCATTCACCCTGGCTTCTTCCCAGCTGTCCTGGCCACGTTGCCTTCTGCTGCCCTGCCCTTAGGACCTTCCCCTGATAGCAGCTCCTGTCCCTTCTCTGCAGGCTTGCTGAGCGACCGCAAGAAGGTGACCCTGGGCACTCAGCCAACTGTCCTGAGGACCTTCCGCTCCCTGTCCACCACCAACGTCTTCGCCTGCTCCGACCGCCCTACAGTCATCTACAGCAGCAACCACAAGCTGGTCTTCTCCAACGTCAACCTGAAGGAGGTCAACTACATGTGTCCCCTCAACTCCGACGGCTATCCTGACAGGTGGGCCTTGGGTGGCTTGTGGGGTGAAGAGCTTGGGGCTCGACCCAAGCCTGAAGCCTGGAATCTGGCAGTTCTGGCTGAGGAGTGTGGAGAAGAGGGAGGTTCTTGCTTGGGCCACCCACCTTCCAAGCATGGCCTCTGATGGGGTTTCTCTTCCCCCGTCCAGCTTGGCACTGGCCAACAACAGCACCCTGACCATTGGCACCATCGATGAGATCCAGAAGCTCCACATCCGCACCGTTCCCCTCTACGAGTCGCCCAGGTGAGCCTTTTGTGTTGGTGTGAGCTGATTGGAGAATTTGAGTGAGAAATTAAGACTCTTGGCTGAGAGAGAGAGTTAAACACAGTGTGTGTGGCACTTCACCCAGTTTTGCTCAGAAGACAAAAATTAAAAGTTGTTTTAAGAGCTGTTCTCAAAGCAACCAGATCAGCAGAGGGCTTCTGTCTGTGCTGGCTCTGGCTGCTCTCTCCTTTGTCTCTCGGTCTTGGTGGCTAAATTCAGAGTAAAACCACTAAAACTACTAACTCCTCCTATTACTAATCTCTGAGCGATCTTCAGCTTATCTGCAGCATCCACAGGTGGTGAGATAAGGTTGGGGAAGGGGGGAAAAGGTGGTAGTGAGGGGTTTGGTTACCCTCTCTTGGGGATTTTGGTCTCTGGGAGGGGCTGTGGTGTTTTCTGTATTACTTTTTCACTGTGTGTATCTATAAATATTTGTTATATCTTGTAAATAATCTGCTTGGGTATTGTGCATTGCTGTAAATATAAAGCTTCATTTATTAACTNTTAACCCACTACAGCCTGCCTGGGGGAGCTCTGCTCTGCTGTGTGGGACGAATTTGTGGGGAGACATCACCCTCAAGCCTTCCTCTCGTGGGCTCAGTTGGTTTGCAGACTGCTGGCAGCAGCCTGGGCAAGTGAGCAGCTCTGCCTTTGGTCTCCACAGCTTCTGCACTCCCCTTGTGGTGGCTTTTCCCTGCCCTCTCCTGCCCACCCTGCTCTCTTTGTCCCACAGGAAGATCTGCTACCAGGAGGTGTCTCAATGTTTTGGTGTCCTCTCCAGTCGTATCGAGGTGCAGGATGCCAGTGGGGGCACCACTGCCCTCAGACCCAGTGCCAGCACCCAGGTGAGGAGGGTCCTGTAATGACAGGACAAGGGGGAATGGGTTCAAACTGGCAGAGGGGAGATTTAAATGGGATGTTAGGAGAAAGTTCTTCACAGTGAGGGTGAAGAGACACTGGAACAGGTTGCCCAGGGAGGTGTTCAAGGCCAGGCTGGATGAGGCCTTGAGGGACCTGTTTGTCCCTGCCTGTAGCACAGGGGGGTTGGAACTGGATGATCTTTGAGGTCTCTTCCAACCTAAACCATTCTATGATCTGTGAGGCCATCCCTGAGCTGTGGGTATCATCATTCCTCAGGCCAAACCATGGTGCAGGTTGTCCTTGGGCAGCCTGACAGGAGATGGCGTTGCTGAGATCTCTCCATGGTGGTGACAAGGACTTCCTGTGCTGCTCTGCAACAGCCTTGGCATGCTCACTGCCCTGGCAGATCACCTTTGGGGTTGGGGCTCCACCTTCAGTCAGGTTTCCTTCTTGGGTCTCAAGTGGTTTCTTTCTCTCAGAGGTGCTGTCACAAGTCCCCTTCAGGCAGTAGCTCTGGTGGAAGCCACAGCAAGCCATAAACTCTTCCATTAATGTTCTTGCTCACACTCCTGTGACATGATCAGGCTCTGGCCAGCCTGATCTAGTGTGGGATGTCCCTACCCATGGCAGGGAGGTTGGAACTGGATGATCCTTGTGGTCCCTTCCAGCCCTGACTGATTCAGTGATTCTGAGCATGTCCATTTACTCAGGCCCGGGGAGCTCCTTGCTTTACTTTCTCTCCTCCTCTTTGTCATTATGATCTTTGGTTGCCTCAACCCATGCAGAGCATCATGAGGACATGCTGGATGTCACAGATCTTCTTGTCCCCTAGGCCTTGTCCAGCAGTGTGAGCACCAGCAAGCTGTTCTCCAGCAGCACAGCACCACACGAGACATCCTTTGGTGAGGAGGTGGAGGTGCACAACCTGCTCATCATAGATCAGCACACCTTTGAAGGTACCAACCCAGTAATACACAGAATCCCAGCCTGGTGAGGGTTGGAAGGGAGCTCTGCAGATCACCCAGCCCCAAGCCCCCTGCTCAAGCAGGGCACCCACAGCAGCTTGCCCAGCAGCACAATGCCCAGGGAGAGTTGGAAGCTCTCCACACAAGGACACTGCACAACCTCTCTGGGCAGCCTGCTCCAGGCCTCCAGCACCCTCACCCCAAACAAGCTTCTCCTCAGCTTCACAGGCAACCTCCTGCACTCCACTTTGTGCCCTCTGCCCCTGGGCACCACTGAGCAGAGTCTGGCCCCAGCCTCTTGCCCCCCACAGCTCCTTTAGCTGTTGGTGAGCACTGAGCAGATGCCCTCTGGGGCTGCTCTTGTGCAGGCTCAGCAGCCCCAGGGCTCTCAGCCTTTGCTCCTGACAGAGCTGCTTCAGGCCCCTCAGCACCTTCAGAGCCTGCACTGGACTCTCCCCAGCAGTTCCCAGTCTGTGCTGAGCTGGGGAGCCCAGAACTGGGCCTGCTGCTCTGCCTGCCTTGGAGAATGCTTCCTTCCAGGACCTGCAGAAGCCATTTTTCACCCTGTCTCTCCTCTTTGCCCAGTGCTTCATGCTCACCAGTTCCTGCAGAATGAATATGCCCTCAGCCTGGTCTCCTGCAAGCTTGGCAAGGACCCCAACACCTACTTCATTGTGGGCACTGCCATGGTGTACCCTGAGGAGGCAGAGCCCAAGCAGGGTCGCATTGTTGTCTTCCACTACTCTGATGGTAAGAATCTTGGAGGCACAGACTGGGTTGGGTTGAAGGCACCTTCCAAGCTCATCCAGTCCAACCTCCCTGCAGGCAGCAGGGACAGCCCCAACCCAGAGCAGGTTGCTCAGAGCCTCCCAAACAACCTGAGCTGCAGTGGTGCCAGGGATGGGGCAGCTGCCACCTCTCTGGGCACCCTGGGACAGGCTCTCCCCACCCTCAGGGGCAAACATTTCTCCCATCTCTCCAGTCTGAATTTCCCTTTGTTAGTTCCAAATCACCACCCCTTGACCCTGTCCCAACAGGCCCTGCTCAGAAGTCTGTCCCCAGCTTGTAGGTCTCCTTTAAGCACTGAAAGGCCACCAGAAGGTCTCTCTGGAGCCTTCTCCTCTCCAGGCTGAACAACCCCAACTCTCTCAGCCTGGCCTCACAGCAGAGGTGCTTCACCCCTCTGATCATTTTTGTGGCCCTCTTCCCTCATGGCCAAGTCCAGCTGCTTGGGGGTGACCTGAGATGAGCTCCTTAGGCTGAAGATACCTCCCATCTCAGCAGCAGGTGGAGCTTTTCCTGAGGGACCTGCTGTCAAGTGCCCACAGGCAGGGTCCCCTGCAGGCCCTCACAGCAGGCTTCCCTTTCCCACCATCTGGAGGAGCTCAGGAATCTCTCATCCCAACCCTGGAATTTGCTTTCTTTGTCCTTCTGTCACGTCTCTCCTGTCTCCCTGATCCCCAGGGAATGTCCTGGAGGTGGTGAGGTTGTTCAGGACAGCTCAGCTGCTTCCTTTGGGGAACAGAGGCCAGTAACTGGGTGATCCATGGTTCTGTTGCAGGGAAGCTGCAGAGCCTGGCTGAGAAGGAGGTGAAGGGAGCTGTGTATTCCATGGTGGAGTTCAATGGCAAGCTCCTAGCCAGCATCAACAGCACGGTAGGCATCTTCCAACACCCTGGATTGGTTTGGCAGCACATTCCAGAGCTGGAAGCTCCTCCAGCTACTCCCTGGTGTCCTTCTGGGGAAGGGTGACCTGGCTGGCCTGGGTGTCACAGGATGTCAGGGGTTGGAAGGGATCCAAAGAGATCATCGAGTCCAACCCCTCCCTGCCAGAGCAGGACCAGACAATCTAGCTCAGGGCACACAGAAACACATCCAGACAGGCCTGCAAAGGCTCCAGACAAGGAGACTCCACAACCTCTCTGGGCAGCCTGTGCCACTGCTCTGGGACCCACCCAGGCAAGAAGTTGCCTCTTGTGTTGAGCTGCAACCTCCTGTGCTGCAGCTTCCATCCATTGCTCCTTGGCCTATGGCAGGGAGCAGTGATCAGAGCTTGTCCCACCTCTCCTGACCCTTAGCCCTCAGAGATTGACAAACATTGATCCAATCCCCTCTGAGTCTTCTCTTCTGCAGCCTAAGCAGCCCCAGGTCCCTCAGCCTCTCCTCCCCAGGCAGTGCTGCAGTGCCCTCAGCATCCTCCCAGCCCTCCCCTGAACCCTCTCCAGCAGCTCCCAGTCTCTCTGCAAATGGGGAACCCCAAACTGAAGGCAGTGCTCAAGATGAGGTCTGAGCAGGGCAGAGCAGAGGGGCAGGAGAACCTCCCTGGATCTGCTGGACACACTCTGCCTAATGCCCCCCAGGATCCCCTTGGCCTTCTTGGCCCCCAAGGCACATTGCTGTGCCATGGATGCTCTCCCCCAGCACTCCCAGGTCCCTCCCCTTGGGGCTGCTCTCCAGCAGATCCCCTCCCAGCAGATCCCTGTCCCTCTTGAACCCCTTGTCCTTGGTGCCCCTTCCCTCAGGTGCGCCTCTACGAGTGGACAGCGGAGAAGGAGCTGCGCACGGAGTGCAACCACTACAACAACATCATGGCCCTCTACCTGAAGACCAAGGGGGACTTCATCCTGGTGGGAGATCTGATGCGCTCCGTCCTCCTCCTCGCCTACAAACCCATGGAAGGAAACTTTGAGGAGGTATTGATGCTCTTAAAAGGCCTTCACAGCTTTGGAAAAGCCCTCTCAGGACCATCCGCTCCAACCAGCAACCCAACGCCTACCGTGGCCACTGAAACACCTTCCCAAGTGCTGTGGCCACTCTTCCAAGGTGTTGGTTGGAGGTCTGCTGGCAGCCTTTGCTGCCTCTTCCCAGCAGGCTCTGGGCAGGGGGAACAGAGCTTCAGGCAGTGCTCAGTTTGCAGGTGATGCCAAGTTGGGTGGCAGCATCAGAATCATGGAATGGTTTAGGTTGGAAGGGACCTCAAAGCTCAGCCAGTTCCCAGCCCCTTACCACAGGCAGGGACACCTCCCACTAGAACAGGTTGCTCAGGGCCTCATCCAACCTGGCCTTGAACACCTCCAGGGAGGTTGTGGAGCACAGAAGCACCCAATGTGATCTTTGATCACATTGGGTGCTTCTGTGCTCCACAACCTCCCTGGGCAACCTGTGCCAGTGTCTCACCACCCTCACTGCAAACAGCTTCCTCCTAAGCTCCCCTTTAAAGGTCTCTTCCAACCCAACCCATTGTGTGACTATGAGAGAGAAGCAGCTTGGCTCACCCTATCTTGCCAGCCCAGTCTGTAGGGCTGTGCAGTGACAGCAGTGTCACTTGGATGTCCTTTTGGACAGCCTCCTGTGGCTTCTGGAGGGACAGATCCCAGCCCTCCAGGAAGCTGGGCAGCGAAATGGCCACCTGGAGAAGAGCAGACTTTGGGATGCCCACTGTGGGGAGCTGCCATCTGGCCATCCTCTGGTCCAGCTGGAATCATAGAATCATAGAATGGTTTAGGGTGGAAGAGACCTCAAAGCTCATCCAGTTCCCAACCCCCCTGTGCCATAGACAGGGACACCTCCCACTAGATCAGGTCACTCAAGACCTCATCCAGCCTGGCCTTGAACACATCCAGGGAGGGAGCAGCCACAACCTCCCTGGGCAACCTGTTCCAGTGCCAAGGCTTCACTTTGGCTCCACTTGGCTGGTTTGGAGTGCCCCTGGGCATGGCTTTGGCACAGGCTGCTCTTTGTTCACCCTAGCAGTGCCCTGGCCTTGTCCCTGTGCCACCTCAGACCATCTCCAGAAGGCACAGGATGCTTTTGACCTTCAGAGTGGGGGACAGGCAGGATCCCAGCTTGCTGCTCAGCCTTGCTGTTGGGTCAAGGTGGCAGGACAGACCATCTGGATGCATTCTGTCCCCTCTTGTCCCCCACCCCCCTCCCCAGATTGCCAGGGACTTCAATCCAAACTGGATGAGCGCCGTGGAGATCCTGGACGACGACAACTTCCTGGGAGCAGAGAATGCTTTCAACCTGTTTGTGTGCCAGAAGGACAGGTGAGGGACGAGGCTGAGGGCACCCTTTGGTCTGCAGAGATGCCCCTGTCGGGCAGGAGCGTGCCCAGCAGCCTGGTGGTGGGAGCAGGGAGGAGCTTTTTGGGTGGTCCCCGGGGCTGAGCCAGGATCCTTTTGGGATTGCAGCGCGGCCACCACCGACGAGGAGCGGCAGCACCTGCAGGAGGTGGGACTGTCCCACCTGGGGGAGTTTGTCAACGTCTTCTGCCACGGCTCTCTGGTCATGCAGAACCTGGGGGAGACCTCCACGCCCACGCAGGGCTCCGTTCTCTTCGGCACTGTCAACGGCATGATCGGTAAGGGCGGAGCTCCAGCGGCCCCTGCTGCCCTCTCCTGGCGCCCTTCAGGGGCCCTCGGCTCACCGACACTCTGCTGCCACCTTCCCCTCACAGACCCTCTCCATCACTACTTTGAGGCTCTGTCCTTGCCCCCCACAAACCTGCTTACTTCCCTCTGAATCACTTTGAGGCTCAGTCCTTGCCCCCCACAAACCTGCTTTTTTCCCTCTGAATCACTTTGAGGCTCTGTCCTTGCCCCCCATAAACCTGCTTTTCCTCCTGGGTCACTTTGAAACTCTTTTCTTGCCCCTCACAAACCTGCTTTTTCCCTCTGGATCTCTTCTTTGAGGCTCTTTCCTTGGCCCTCACAAACCTACTTTTTCCTTCTGGGTCACTTTGAGGCTCACTCCTTAACCCTCACAAATCTTTTTCCCTCTGGATCACTTTGAAACTCTTTTCTTGTTCCTCACAAACCTTTTTCACTCTGCATCACTTCTTTGAGGCTCTTTCCTTGTTCTTCACAAACCTTTTTCCCTCTGGATCTCTTCTTTGAGGCTCTTTCCTTGGCCCTCACAAACCTGCTTTTTTTCCCTCTGGGTCACTTTGAAACTCTTCCCTTGTCCCTCACAAACCTTTTCCCCTCTCGATCACTTCTTTGAGGCTCTGTCCTTGTCCCAGCTCTCCCAGGCACCAATTTCCAGCACAACTCCGGTGCTGGCATCTGCCTCAGGGTGACCTGGGGCTGAGGCCTTGAAGCTTCCTGTCCATTTTGCAGGTCTGGTGACCTCCCTGTCGGAGAGTTGGTACAACCTTCTCCTGGACATGCAGAACAGGCTGAACAAAGTCATCAAGAGCGTGGGCAAGATCGAGCACTCCTTATATCCTTTGGTAGCTCCATGGGGAGCCTGGGGCAGGTAAACCTGAAGCTTCAGCTTTGTTGGGACGCTCTGGTGGGAGTGTTCAGCAGCTGGAAGCTCCATCAGGAGCTGGGGTTGGGTGAAGCAGGAGGTTTATCTTTGTTGGGACTCTGTGGTGAGAGGGAAGCTCGGCTGGAGGAGGTGGTGATGATGTTTGCCACGGCTGTGTGGCTCCTCTCCACCTCAGGCAGCCTATCTCAGGAGCTTTGAGGGTCAGCCTGGCTTTGTGTTGGCCCAACACCGTGGCACAGATGCCATCACCCTCCTGGGGCAGCTGTGTGGGGTCGTTTGGGGCCTGTTGAGGGGCTGCTGCCTGTGGGTTTGGCTCCTTGACGGTGGCACCTGGAGGTCGTTCCACACCGAGCGCAAGACAGAGCCAGCTACAGGCTTCATTGATGGGGACCTGATCGAAAGCTTCTTGGACATCAGCAGGCCCAAGATGCAGGAGGTGGTGGCAAACTTGCAGGTGAGATGGGTGAGATGAGCTTGGGATCTCAGGTGGGGGTTGATGACAACAGCTGAGCCAAGGTGTGCCCAGGTGGCTGAGGAGGGCAGCAGCAGCCTGGCCTGGTTCAGCAAGAGTGTGGGCAGCAGGAGCAGGGCAGGGATTGTCCCTCCTGGAGTGGGCACTGCTGAGGCCACCCCTGGAATCAGGGAGTGAGAGGACTGGGGGGAATGGAGCAAAGCTGGAGGTGGGAAGATTCAGCCTGAAGGTGAGGTGAAGTTGTTGAGCATGAGAGTGGTGAGAGGCTGGAATGGGTTGCCCCTGCAGGGAGGTGTTTGGGGCCAGATCCCTGGAGGTGTTTTTGGCCAGGCTGGCAGAGGCTGTGGGCAGCCTGCTCTAGGGTAGGGTGTCCCTGGGCATGGCAGGGAGGTTGGAACTGGCTGATCCTTGTGGTCCCTTCCAACTCTGACTGATTCTATGATACTAATCAAGGAGTCAGTTTTGGGCTCCTCACTCCAAGAGGGACACTGAGGAGCTGGAGCAGGTCCAGAGAAAGGCAATAAAGGTGGGGAAGGGTCTGGAGAAGAGGAATGGTGAGGAGCAGCTGAGGATTGTTGAGCCTGGAGAAAAGGAGACCTTCTGGCTCTCTGCAACCTGAAACGTTGGTCCCAAAGAATAGGTGAAGAGGAAATGGCCTCGAATCATGCCAGGGAAGGTTTAGGTGGGAGATGAGGAATAATTTGTTGTTGCTGGAGTGTTTTCAAAGCTGATGGTGCTGGGGAGTGCTGATGGTGCTGGGGGTGATGGTGATGCTGAGGGCCATGGCTTGGTGGTCCCCTGGCAGTGCTGGGTGAAGGGTTGGACCCCATCACCTTCGAGGCCTCTTCCAAGCAGAACATGACTCCACTAGCAGTGGAGACCCTGCCCATCACTCCAGGCTGCAGCATGGCGTGCTCAGGCCACCTGCCTTCCTGCGTGGCCGTGGATGACCTGGGAGATGTTCTTCAGCCACCTCCAGCCTCTGATGCCTTTTGCCTTCCCTCGCAGATCGACGACGGCAGCGGCATGAAGAGGGAAGCCACCGTGGACGACCTGATAAAGATCGTGGAGGAGCTGACCCGAATCCATTAGCAGCACTCAAGGGGCATTCCCAAGCACCTTCCTCCACATCCAGCCAGGGAATCTCCTCCGTCTGTGGTGGAGAAAGTTCTCCCTTGGAGCCCCCCAGGCTGGCTGCGCCGAGCGCCCAGCGGTGGCGAAGCTGCACCCTTAGGGGAGGTGGGGGAAGGAGTCTCTGAAGCTGTGGGACACACACACACACACACACACACACACACACACATGCCAGCTTTTAGGAATTTTGTTGGAGGGGGGGGGAAGGGTTTGTGGGTCAGGCACCACGCTTGGACTCCAGGATCCCTGCAGACTTGGCTGCTGCTCCCCCCAGCGCTGGGCTTTGCTGGTTGCTCTCAGTCCAGGCCCTGCCCTTGCCTGGGTTTGCTCCTCCCTATTCTCTTTAGGATCTGAATTTTGGTTTTTTTTGGGGGGGGGCGGGTTTGGATTGGTTCTTTGCTTTTCAGTTTTGTTTCTTGATTCTTGTTATGAGTTCCTTGTGGCTTTCAGAAGAGGAAGAGAAGCTGGAGGGTGAAGGTGAGGGCTGGAGGAGCCACCTGGGGCTGGTGGGGAGGTGCTGAGGAGGATGAGGCTCAGCGCTTCCCTCTCGCTCCCCGTGGAGTCTGCAGCTCGCTGAGGGAGGGAGGTTCTGGGAAGCTTCAGCAGTTGCTGGATTCTGAGTTTTACCAAATAAAGTAGTCCGTGAGGAAAGGTCTCTCCCGTGGCTGTCAGGATGGGAGCCTCCTCCCCAAGCCAAGGCACTTTGCCATCTCTTCCCTTGGTGGATCAGTCTGCAGATGCTGAGGTGTGAATCTCTTCTCCAGCTGCAGCTTTGTTGGGAGGTGACCCCTGGGAGACAACCACTTCTCTTCAGACCGTGGGTGATGAGTCTCAGGCTTGCCCTCCTCAAGCTGGAGGCTGCTGGGCTGAAGTTCTCCATGTGGATTAATCATTACCCTGCTGCTCTCCACTCTCCTGTTTACGCTCTGAATTCTGCCCTCACCTCTGGACTGCTGTCGAAATTCATGTGAGGAGCTCATGGTCACCCTCCTCCTCCTCCTCTTCTTCCTCCTCCATGGCTCTCTAACCTCTCTTCCTGCTTGATCCAGGATGAATCTGGGAGCTCCATCCATAATCCATCATACTGAGATCCTGTGAGCTCCTCCATGTCCCAGCCTGGGCAAGGTTCACTCGTGCAGGTGTTAGACAGAACCAGAGAACCTTGCTCAAGGTTGGAAGAGGTTCCTTAGAGTGACCATGACCTTCTCGTGGTCTGTGTGTCAGCAGGGACAAATAGGATCATAGAAGGGACCACAAGGATCAGCCAGTCCCAACCCCCCTGCCATGCCCAGGGACACCCTACCCTAGAGCAGGCTGCCCACAGCCTCTGCCAGCCTGGCCAAGAACACCTCCAGGGAGCTGGCCCCAAACACCTCCCTGCAGGGGCAACCCATTCCAGCCTCTCACCACTCTCATGGTGACCTCCTACCTAGGTGGGTTCTCATCTAGACCAAAATCAGCTCTGCAGAGTTCAGCTGGAGGCCTGCAGCTTGTGGTGTTCCCCGGGGGTCTGGGCTGTGTCCAGCCTTGTCCAGCATCATCAGAGACCTGGATGAAGGGATGGCATAGGGCCCTCAGCCAGTTTGCTGGTGGTACACGACTGGGAGGAGTGGTTGGCACCCTTCAGGCTCTGCTGCCATTCAGTGAGACCTGGCCAGGCTGGAGAGCTGTGGGAGTGAAACCTCATGGAGATCAACCAGGGCAGGAGGAGGAACAACTCCCTGCAGCAGTACAGGTGAGGAGTGACCTGCTGAAGAGCAACTCTGTGGAGAAAGACCTGACAGTGCTGGGGGACAGCAACGTGCCCATGAGCCAGAAATGTGCCCTTGAGGCCAAGAAGGCAAATTGTGTCCTGGGGGGGCATGGAGAAGAGTGTGGGTAGCAGGTCCAAGGAGATTCTCCTGCCCCTCTACTCTGCCCTAGTCAGGCCACAGCTGGAGTCCTGACTCCAGTTCTGGGCTCCCCAGCTCAGCACAGACTGGGAACTGCTGGAGAGAGTCCAGTGCAGGCTCTGAAGGTGCTGAGGGGCCTGGAGCAGCTCTGTGAGGAGCAAAGGCTGAGAGCCCTGGGGCTGAGAGCCTGCACAGGAGCAGCCCCAGAGGGCATCTGCTCAGTGCTCAGCAACAGCTAAAGGAGCTGTGGGGGGCAAGAGGCTGGGGCCAGACTCTGCTCAGTGGTGCCCAGGGGCAGAGGGCACAAAGTGGAGTGCAGGAGGTTGCCTGTGAAGCTGAGGAGAAGCTTGTTTGTGGTGAGGGTGCTGGAGGCCTGGAGCAGGCTGCCCAGAGAGGTTGTGCAGTGTCCTTGTGTGGAGAGCTTCCAACTCTGCCTGGGCATTGTGCTGCTGGGCAAGCTGCTGTGGGTGCCCTGCTTGAGCAGGGGGCTTGGGGCTTGGATGATCTCCAGAGCTGCCTTCCAACCCTCACCATGCTCTGGTTGGGGTATTTAAGTCCTGGAGAACAGTAGTGGAAACTCCTTGCTGTAGCCAGAGGTGGGCTGCAGGCTGCAAGAGGAGATCCTGCTGAAAGCATCCCTGAGGCTCCTGCTGCCATCTTTGTTCTGGTTTCTCCTAGGTGGTCCCAAGGAGAGGACTATATTTGGCCATGTCTCTGCAGGTCTAGGCCTGGGCTGGGGGTGGGAGCAGACAGCAGCTTTACGAGCTGGGATGTTTGGGCTCTGCATTCCCCTGCCTACAGCTGCCTCTTCCCTTGGCTTCTTCCCAAAATTGGGAGTGGGGGGGAGATGTTCAGCAAGCCCACTGAGCCCAGCTGGCCTAGCTCTCTGCTCTCCTTCCCCAGCAAACTGGGGGCACTGGTGCTGAGGTGGTGCCCCCCCAAAAAAACCTGGTTCAAAGTGCTGCCAGCCAGGGCAGGGCAGGGCTGGGGAGGTTGTCCCATGCTACTTGTTACACTCTCAACCACCCTCCCACCACCAGGAGGTCGTATCCCTCTGGGGCAGAGATTTTCTTGCTCCCCCTTGCCTAGATCTGGGGGTCCTGCACCCCTAGACCCAGCCTGTGTCATGTCCAACCTCAGTTGACTGATTTGGAAGCATAGAGGGGGGGTGACAATGGTGCTGGGGGGTGACAATGGTGCTGGAGGGTGATGATG
>VWZI01016908.1:57214-69163 GCA_013396835.1 Psilopogon haemacephalus | reverse complement strand
CCCCCAGCTCCCTCAGCCTCTCCTCACAGGGCTGTGCTCCAGGCCCCTCCCCAGCCTTGCTGCCCTTCTCTGGACACCTTCCAGCACCCCAACATCTCTCTTGAATTGAAGGGACCAGAGTTGGATGCAGACAAAGTAAAGCACAAAGCATCTAAATGTCACTTGATACCTTTTTACAGGTACAGAAAGCAAATTGACCTAGCTGCAGAGTTTAGTGATGTGTTTTCCTCAGCTATCAGAAGGAATGTGAATGTCTCCATCCAGGATACATCAAGTGACAGTGCCTAAATGAGAAAGCCAAGGCAAGCTGCACCCAGAGATTAATGCCAATCTGAGAGGCTTTGAGAATGACTCTTTCTGAGCCAGGAAGACAAAAACACAGCCATCATTTTCACATTAAAAGCACAACCACCTTCTCCTGAAGGGCATCAGCAGTACTACTCCACGTCTAAGCTAGCTCTAAATATGGAACATATTATGTCAAAGCATATTAAACCAGGATCTCGAGGGTCCTTTGTTGTTGAGGGTTGGGTTGGTGAGGTGGGGGTGGTTTGTTTTGGCTGGGTTTGGGTTTTGTTTGTTGTTTTGTTGCGGTTTTTTTTTTCTGTTTTGCTATGGTTTGGTTGGAGAGGTGGGCACAAGCCAACTTCATGAGGTTCAACGAGGCTGAGTGCAAGGTCCTGCAGCTGGGTCGAGGCAATGCCAAGCACAACTCCAGGTTGGGCAGTGAGTGGCTAGAGAACAGCCCTGAGGAGAGGGACTTGGGGGTGCTGGTGGAAGCTCAAGATGAGGCAGCAGTGTGCACTTGCAGCCCAGAAAGCCAAGCAGAGGCTGGGCTGCAGCAGGAGCAGTGTGGCCAGCAGGGCCAGGGAGGGGACTCTGCCCCTCTGCTGTGCTCTGCTGAGAGCCCACCTGGAGTACTGCATCCAGTGCTGGAGCCTCTGGGACAAGAGGGATGTGGAAGTGCTGGAGCATGTCCAGAGAAGGGCCATGAGGATGCTCAGAGGGCTGCAGCACCTCTGCTATGAGCACAGGCTGAAAGAGTTGGGGCTGTGCAGTCTGGAGAAAAGGAGGCTCCCAGATGACCTTCTTGTGGCCTTCCAGGATCTGAAAGGGGGCTACAAAAAGAGCTGGGGAGGGACTTTTGAGGCTATCAGGTAGTGACAGGACAAGGGGGAATGGAGCAAAGCTGGAGGTGGGGAGATTCAGATTGGATGTGAGGAGGAAGTTGTTGAGCATGAGAGTGGTGAGAGCCTGGAATGGGTTGCCCAAGGAGGTGTTTGGGGCCACATCCCTGGAGGTGTTTTTGGCCAGGCTGGCAGAGGCTGTGGGCAGCCTGCTCTAGGGTAGGGTGTCCCTGGGCATGGCAGGGGGGGGTTGGAACTGGCTGATCCTTGTGGTCCCTTCCAACCCTGACTGATTCTATGATGATGATGGTTTGTTTTTGCTTTGGTTTTCTCTAGAAAGTATAAGTGAGGAGATGCTGCAGCTGAGAGCAAGCAGTGCTTTAAGCACCAACATTGCCAGGTGTGGGGGTGGCTGGGGCTGAAAGATTCAAAAATTAAAAGGGAGGGATGCCAAGAAACTAGGTCTTCTTTAACCTCGATGCCACTTTCTCTTTATGCTTTCCAAGTTACATAAAGTCCTTTGAGCCAGACTCTGAAATGGAGAAGATCTAATCCTTCACAGCTTGCAGCATCCCTGCCAAAGGACTGAACATAAAGATGACCTCCTGTTTTACCCATGGCTTTTTTTTTTTTTTTTTCCAGAGGGATGTTTCATCTATAAAAGCTCTTCCTAAAGAAGAAAATTTTGCCTTCCACCTGTGCTTAGAGGAATCTCTCTGAGACAAAACATAGAATCATAGAATCAGTCAGGGTTGGAAGGGACCTCAAAGCTCATCCAGTTCCGACCCCCCTGCCATGCCCAGGGACACTGAAACTGGACGTCAGGAGGAAGTTGTTTGCAGTGAGAGTGGTGAGACACTGGCACAGGTTGCCCAGGGAGGTTGTGGCAGCACAGAATCACCCAGTGTAATCTTTGATCACACTGGGTGATTCTGTGCTCCACAACCTACCTGGAGGTGTTCAAGGCCAGGCTGGATGAGGTCTTGAGCAACCTGATCTAGTGGGAGGTGTCTCTGTCTATGGCACAGGGGGGCTGGAACTGGATGATCTTTGAGGTCCCTTCCAACCTAAACCATTCTATGATTCTATGAATATGATTTTGCATTCTGATCCTGTGCCACATGCTGCTTGCCCATCCATCCTGGCCCAGAGCTGTCAGCAAATTTCATAAGCTCACTTTCTTTTCTGTTGTCCAGGTGGCTAATGAAAATATCAGCTCTGGACACCCTCCCCTGGGACTTCACTTGAGACACCTTTTTGACAGCAAACCTCCAAGAGCTGCTTTTCAGCTGGCTGTGTGTCTCCATCTGCCTGGGCTCCCATCCAGATCTCACATCTCTGACTCGGGGCAGGATTGTCAAGGGGGACACTGCTGGGAATATTTCTGGAGTCAAATTCTGCTTCTCTCTTATCCCTTGGTGCAGATATCTGCTTTATCATTGCTTTTCCTTTACTGCTTTTTCCATTTTATCTTCAAAATGGGCTGTGCATTATTTCAGTCTAGAACTAAAAGCAGCTGTGGGGGCTACGAGGTGATCACTTTGTCCTGGACCTGGGTCAAGGCAATCCCAAGCACCAGTATAGGCTGGGCAGGGACTGGCTTGAGAGCAGCCCTGAGGAGAGGGACGTGGGGGTGCTGGTGGGTGAGAAGCTCAATATGAGCTGTCAGTCTGCTCTGGTAGCCCAGAGAGCAACCAGAGCCTTGGCTGCAGCAAGAGAAGTGTGGGCAGCAGGGTGAAGGAAGTGATCCTGGGGGTTTACCTCCCACTAAACCCGAAGTGGTGAGACCCAACCTGGAGTACTGCATCCAGTTCTGGAGACCCTGGGACAAGAGGGATGTGGAAGTGCTGGAGCATGTCCAGAGAAGGGCTACAAGGGTGATTACAGGGCTGGAGCACCTCTGCTATAGAGACAGACTGAGGGAGTTGGGGACGTTCAGTCTGGAGAGGAGAAGGCTCTGAGCTGACCTTATTGTGACCTTTCTGTATCTGAAGGGGACTACAAGAAAGCTGGGGTGGGACTTTTGAGGCTGTCAGGTAGTGATAGGTCTGAGGGTGAAGGGAACAAAGCTAGAAATGGGTAGATTCAGCCTGGATGTTAGAAAGAAGTCCTTCAGCATGAGAGTGGTGAGAGTCTGGAAGGAGTTGCCCTGGGAGGTGTTTGGGGCCAGATCCCTGGAGGTGTTTTTGGCCAGGCTGGCAGAGGCTGTGGGCAGCCTGCTCTAGGGTAGGGTGTCCCTGGGCATGGCAGGGGGGTTGGAACTGGCTGATCCTTGTGGTCCCTTCCAACCCTGACTGATTCTATGATACTTCTGATATTTGTTCATTTACCATGGACATATCCCAGAGGTTATGTAAATGTTCTCCATATGTTCTTCACCCCATAATATCTTAAAATCTGATCATGGCAAGTGTCAGCTTTGTGTGCCAGTGAGATCTGTCTGGGCACAGTTGACCTTAACTGTGAATGAGTATTTTTCCTTCTTCCATGTAAATCAATATGTGTTTACATGGCTCACTAATGGCATAGAGTGGAAGTGTATGGTTAAAATCAAACCCAGAATCAAATGATGTCAATATTTGGAGAGCTTGAATGTGGGTCACCTCATCAGTAGGAGTTTTCTCTGCAATCCAGGCTTTTCAACTCAGCTTTCATCAAAAAATTGCACCTGGGTGGGTGCAATCCCAAGCACAACTGCAGGCTGTGTGGGGAATGGCAGAGAGCAGCCCTGAGGAACAGGACCTGGGGGTCTGGGGTGATGCAAAGCTCAAGATGAGGCTGCAGTGTGAGTGCAGCCCAGACAGCAACTGTGTGCTGGGCTGCAGCAAGAGCAGCTGTGGGCAGCAGGGCAAGGGAGGGGATTCTGCCCCTTTGCTCTGCTCTCCTCACACTCCACCTGCAGCACTGTCTGCAGTTCTGGAGCCCCCAGCACAAGAAGGACATGGAAGTGTTGGAGCCAGTGCAGAGGAGGTCACCAAGATGCTGAGAGGGCTGCAGCAGCTCTGCTCTGAGGACAGGCTGAGAGAGTTGGGGCTGTGCAGCCTGGAGAAGAGAAGGCTTCCAGGAGACCTTAGAGTAGCCTTCCAGTAACTGAAGGGTGCTACAGGAGGGCTGGGGAGGGAGCAGCCCTGTGGATAAGGACGTGGGAGTGCTGGTGGAGAACATCCATGGCACAGCAATGTGTTCCTGTGGCCAAGATGTCCAAAGGGATCCTGGGGTCCATTACAAAGAGTGTGTCCAGCAGATCCAGGGAGGTTCTTCTCCCCCTCTACTCTGTCCTGCTAAGACCTCATCCTGAATAATGCCTTCAGTTTTGGGCTCCCCAGTTTCAGAGGAAAGGGATCTGCTGGAGAGCATCCAGAGGAGGAATCCAAGGATGCTGAGGGGACTGGAGAACTGCCTGAGGAGAGGCTGAGGGGCCTGGGGCTGCTTAGTCTGCAGAAGAGAAGACTGAGAGGGGATTGAATCAATGTTTGTAACTATCTGAGGGCTGTGGGTCAGGAGTGAGGGGACAGGCTCTGCTCACTGCTCCCTGGGAGAGGACAAGGAGCAATGGAAGGAAGCTGCAGCACAGGAGGTTGCAGCTCAACTCAAGAGGCAACTTCTTGCCTGTGTGGGTCCCAGAGCACTGGCACAGGCTGCCCAGAGTGGTTGTGGAGTCTCCTTGTCTGGAGCCTGTCAAGGCCTGTCTGGATGTATTCTTGTGTGAGCTCAGCTACATTGTGTGGTCCTGTTGTGTCATGGGGTTGGACTCGATGATCTCTTTGGGTCCCTTCCAATCCCTGAATCCTGTGAGCCTGGGATCCTTCTGGATCTGAACCAATCACATCAGAGAGTTCCATCTGCAGAAAGCAAACAAATCCCTGAGCTCCCTGCTACTTTTGCAGCAAAACAACAACAGGGCACCTAGGACAAAGCACTGCCAAGCATGCATAGAGCTGTCATCACATCACCTCTGAACTTTGCTTTTGCATTGCTTGTGTGCTTTAATTAGTGCCCTGATGTGTCACTCAGGGCAGATTTGGCTGCAGCTGTTTCCTGGCTTCGTACTGCCACTATTCAGATGGAAATGCCTATGCAGTCTTCCAGCTCTGGACCAGTTGGGCAGCATCCCTTAAATCACTGATGAAGATATCCTACAGGAGGAGGTCTGTGTTCATGTTTGGGAGCAGTTGGACTTCAAATGACTCAGCAAACTGTCTGTGCTCAAATGTTTAGTTTGGTGAGGCAGGAAGTGTGGAATATCCTGCATTTTACTTGTTGACCACGAGAAGCATGGCCAACAGGGCAAGGGAGGGGATTCTCCCCCTTTAATCTGCTCTCCTTACACCCCACCTGGAGTACTGTGTGCAGCTCTGGAGCCCCCAGCACAGGAAGGACATGGAACTGCTGGAGAGAGTCCAGAGGAGAGCCACGAGGATGCTCAGAGGGCTGCAGCAGCTCTGCTGTGAGGACAGGCTGAGATAGTTGGGGCTTTTCAGCCTGGAGAAGAGAAAACTTCCAGGAGACCTTATAGCAACCTACCAGTATCTGAAGGGGGCCCACAGGAGGGCTGGGGAGGGACTATTGACAAGGTCTTGTAATGACAGGATGAGGGGGAATGGGTTCAAACTGGCAGAGGGGAGATTGAAACTGGGTGTTAGGAGAAAGTTCTTCACAGTGAGGGTGACAAGACACTGGAACAAGTTGCCCAGGGAGGTTGTGGCTGCTCCCTCGCTGGAGGTGTTCAAGACCAGGCTGGAAGAGGTCTTGAGCATCCTGATCTAGTGGGAGGTGTCCCTGCCTATGGCACAGGGGGGTTGGAACTGGCTGAGCTTTGAGGTCTCTTCCAACCTAAACCATTCTATGATTCTGTGACTCTGTCACCATTTGGAGAACCTTTATACAGGTTTCCAACAGTCAGTTCTCCCAGGTGCTGCAGGACCAACTTCAGAACTGTATTATCCTCTTAGAATCATAGAACCAGTCAGGGTTGGATGGGACCACCAGGATCATCTAGATCCAACAGTGCTGCTATGGGCAGGGACACCCTACCCTAGATCAGGCTGCCCACAGCCTCAGCCAGCCTGGCTGCAAACACCTTGAACACCTCCAGGGAGGTGTTGAGGCCATTCCCCCTTGTTCTGGCTCCAATTACCTGTGAGAGGAGACCAGAACCAGTGTGAGAGGTTGTGGAGATCTAGAGATCTTCAAAACCCACTTGGACACTTTCTTGTCTGCCCTGCCCTAAGTGCCTGCTCATCCACCCTGGCTTTGAACACCTCCAGGGATGAGGCTTCCACCACCTCCCTGGGCAACCCCTTCAAGGCTCTCACCACCCTCATGTTGAACAGCTTCTTCCTAACATTCAGTCTGAATCTACCCATTTCTAGCCTTGCTGTGACCAGATTTTAGCAGATATTATGGAGTGAAGAACATGTGGAGAACATTTACATAACCTCTGGGATATGTCCATTGTAAATGAACAAATATCAGAAAAATCATAGACTCAGAGAATCAGTCAGGGTTGGAAGGGACCACAAGGATCAGCCAGTTCCAACCCCCTTCCCATGCCCAGGAACACCTTACCCTAGAGCAGGCTGCCCACAGCCTCTGCCAGCCTGGTCAAAAACACCTCCCTGGGCAACTCCTTCCAGGCTTTCACCACCCTCATGCTGAAGGACTTCTTCCTAATATCCAGGCTGAATCTACCCATTTCTAACTTTGTTTCCTTCACCCTCAGACCTATCACTACCTGACAGCCTCAAAAGTCCCACCCCAGCTTTCTTGTAGTCCCCTTCAGATACAGAAAGGTCACAATAAGGTCAGCTCAGAGCCTTCTCCTCTCCAGACTGAACATCCCCAACTCCCTCAGTCTGTCTCTATAGCAGAGGTGCTCCAGCCCTGTAATCACCCTTGTAGCCCTTCTCTGGACACCTTCCAGCACATCCACATCCCTCTTGTCTCAGGGTCTCCAGAACTGGATGCAGTACTCCAGGTTGGGTCTGATCAGTGCAGAATAGAAGGGCAGGATCACTTCCCTCACCCTGCTGCCCCACACTGCTCTTGCTGCAGCCCAGGCTCTGCTTGGCTTTCTGGGCTGCTTCCAAGGCTTCACTTTGTGAGAGGTGAAGGTGATGATGTTCTTTAGCTTCCTCTTTGCTAAGGAGAACACTCAGCAGGCAGTGTTGTGCACAAGGAGAGCACAGCCTTCTCAGCACTCAGCATGATCAAGAGCTCTTTGCACACCCTTGGTTGCTCTGTCCCTCAGAGACACACTTACTTTACCTGGAGGTGAGCTACATGGAGAAAGAGAGAATCCAGAATTCTTAGTAGGGCTGGTTCCTTACAAAAAAAATAACAAAACAAAACAAAAAAAAAAAAAAAAAAACTGGGAAAAATAAAATTCACAGCAGTAAGTGTCTTGTGTGATGTAGTGAGAAGGCCACAGGCTCTGTTTTAATCCATTTGCAGTGGAGTAGAGCTCCTATGACACCTCACTTTTTCATCCAAGTAATGCAGTTTGCTGTCTGCTTACTGCTGAGCCCTTATGAGCAGATGCCTCTCCCTGCAGACTGATGGATCTCCTTTCAGCTGGCGGCCTCAAATAAAGCAATAAATGTTCAGAGCCTGCTTTAAGACTGCAGTCAAACTGTTGGATGCACCTATTTTTAGCTGGCAGTTCTCTCTGGAGAGGTTGTCCTCTAGGGCTTTGGGTTATCCAGCAACTCTGTAAAACTGGGAACTCTTTTGCCAGTGTAGTGGGTTTGCAGTGACCTGCCCCCCCCCACCTTTTAGAACCCCGGCTAAAACTCAGAAAAACATACTGGAAGTTAATAAATGAAGCTTTATATTTACAGCAATGCAAATATACAAGCAAATATTTACAAGCTATAACAGATATTTACAGAAATATACAGTAAAAAAGAAATACAGACACCACACCCCTCCTGGAGACCAAAATCCCCAAGAGAGGGAAACCAAACCCCCCCTACCACCACCTTTCCCTCCTTCCCCCAGCTTTATCTCACCACTTGATGATGCTGCAGATAAGCTGAAGATCGGCCAGAAAGATTAGTGGCAGGAAGGAATGAATGGTTTTAGTGATTTTACTCTGAATTAGTTCAAAGGCAGAGAGACAAAGGAAAGAAGCTGCTGGAGCCAGCACGGACCCAGAGCCGACTGACTGCACAAGCACACTGCCTTATCTGGATGTTTTGGGAACATTCTCAAAACAACCTTCTTTCTTCTCTCTCAGTAAAACTGGGTGAAGTGGCACGGTGTTTAATTTCTCACTCAAATTCTCCAATTAGCTCAAACCAACACAGCCAGTTAGCCCAAAACGGGAGGATGACACTACAGAGTTGGTGTCACCGCGCCAAGGAGACGGGGAGGCAGTTTGGTACAAACTAATTCCGTTTATTACATGCATTTGTTCATCTTATATATGCTGAGATAGCCTAAAGAAGGCAGCCTGTAACTATTCTATGGGCTATTTACCCATCCCAATAGCTAAAGCTAACGCAGTGATTGGCCAGACTAAAAATACGTAGTCACACATCTCTACTTGGTACAAACCTACATCTGCTTAACATCAGCAAACTGTGGCTTCCTTGGTTTACTTTCTTTATCAGAGTTTTTACGACCTCTAAGATCATCATGCTCCTAGCTCCACCAGACACCACACGTTCCTGCATGGCCAGCACTTAGAATGCAGGAAAAAAAACAGTAGGGGTTTAGGAGTTGCCAGGCAGGCTCTGTTTCCTGCATTACCAAAACTTCTTTATCTCCAGGTCTTGACACAACGTAATCTGTTTCATTATGAATCTGGGTAGCCACAAGTTTGAGACCAGCCTGCATTCCTTTGTGGGGCACCGCTCTGGTCGAAGTCAGCAGCCGACACAGCTTAAGTGAAAAGAACAGAGGGCTCCATGGATGTGAGGAGGAAGTTCTTTGGATGTGAGGAGGAAGTTCTTTGGATGTGAGAAGGAAGTCCTTTGTGATACTTTAGATGTGAGGAGGAAGTCATACTGCTGTTTGTGTTTTGCTGAGCTTCTGAGAAAAATCTCTGTTAGTTGCTTTTTGCTGCATCCAATATGCTGGGTGGTTGTAGAGGTCCTTGCAGTATCATCTCAGCAAGCAAGAAAATATCTGCTCTTAAAAGAAAAAAAAAAAAAAGAAGAAGAAAAAAACTAGTACTGAATAGTAACAATATCTGGAAGAACTGACATTAGGTTTGAGGTGGACGCCATGCATCTTTTTGAGGTAGAGATGTAAGGAGGAAGTTCTGTGGATGTAAGGAGGAAGTTCTTGACCGTGAGAGTGGTGAGAGCTCTGCAACAGGCTTGTGGTCCCTTCCAACCCTGACTGATTCTATGAATTCACATCACCTTAGCCAAACACCGCATGGAATAACTGGAGGCTGCAGCAGCTCTCCTATGAGAACAGACTGAAAGAGCTAGAGAAGAGGAGGCTCCCAGGTGACCTTCTTGTGGCCTTCCAGGATCTGAAGGGGACCTACAAAAAGGCTGGGGAGAATTTTCAGGCTAGCAGGCAGTGCCAGGACTAGGGGGGAATGGAGCAAAGCTGGAGGTGGGGAGATTCAGACTGGAGGTGAGGAGGAAGTTGTTGAGCATGAGAGTGGTGAGAGCCTGGAATGGGTTGCCCAGGCTGCAAACACCTCCCTAGAGGTGTTTTTGGCCAGGCTGGCAGAGGCTGTGGGCAGCCTGCTCTAGGGTAGGGTGTCCCTGGGCACGACAGGGGGGGTTGGAACTGGCTGATCCTTGTGGTGCCTTCCAACCCTGACTGATTCTATGATTCTAAGAAGTTGTTCAGCATGAGGATGGTGAGAGCCTGGAGGGGGTTGCCCAGGGAGGTGATGGAAGCCTCATTCCTAGAGGTGTTTAAGGCCAGGCTGGATGAGGCTGTGGCCAGCCTGATGTAGTTTGAAGTTTTCATGCCCATGGCAGGGGGGTTGGAACTATGGATGACCTTTGTGGTCCCTTCCAACCCTGACTGATTCTGTGATTTTCTGCAGGCAGTTATGAGCAGGCAGAGGGACTGATGCCATACATTGTTACCTCTGAGACTCTTGGAGGACTTTTACTTTCTACTGAGTTCATCCTCACCAGGCTATTTTTCTTTAGGTTGAATTTGTTTACATCCCCTCCTTCCAAACAAGATTTCATGCTAGGCATTAACTGGCATGAGTTTCAATCCTGGGCTTCAGAACTGTTATGCCCAGAGGTCAGCTCTCTTACAGCTCTGCCACCTGATTGTCCCTCTCAGCATGCCTCCCTGGTTCTGTCTTCCAAGATAACCAAATCAAGACTATATACAGAGCAAAAAATTTCTTTTTCTTTCTGTCTTGAAGTTATGCTTTTCCAAAGGCAATTCAATATTACTTTTTTTTTTTNAAGGCTACTATAAGGTCTCCTGGAAGCCTTCTCTTCTCCAGGCTGAAACGCTCCAACTCTCTCAGCCTGTCCTCAGAGCAGAGCTGCTGCAGCCCTCTCAGCATCTTCGTGGCCTCCTCTGGACTGGCTCCAACACTTCCATGTCCTTCTTGTGCTGAGGGATGTTTAAAGCCAGGCTGGATGAGGCTATGGGCAGCCTAATCTAGGGTAGGGTATGGTAAGGATGTTGGAACTAGATGATCATAGAATCATAGCATCATAGAATCAGACAGGGTTGGAAGGGACCACAAGAATCATCTAGTTCCCACCCCACCACCATATCCAGGGACACCCTACCCTAGATTAGGCTGCCCACAGCCTCTGCCAGCCTGGCTGCAAACACCTCCAGGGAAGTGGCCCCAACCACCCACCCTGGGCAACCCATTCCAGGCTTTCACCACTCTCATGCTGAAGAACTTCCTCTTTGTGGTCCCTTCCAACCCTGACTGATTTTATGGTTCTATGAAATATTTGCAGGTCTGACTGTGATGGTCACTATGAACATTAATTCTCTGCCTTCTGCGCAGAAGTGCAGTTAAATAAAAATAGGAAAAATAATTTTAGCCTGGTTTCAGTGTCACAACTGTATCAAACCAGGATCTTAATGGGGGGGGGGGCTGAACCCAGGGAAGGTGCAAGAAAGAGGAAAGGGGTGAATGAAGAGAAGGACACGACAAGATAAAGAAGAAGCAAAAGAAGTCACAGCTCTTTTGAATTAAAAAAAATAAAAGGGCAGATGAATTTATGGGGAGGCATTCGAGGCTCCATCCCTGGAGATATTCAAGGTCAGGCTTGACAAGGCTCTGAGCAACCTGCTCTGGTGGATGATGTCCCTGCTCACTTCGGAGGTGTTGGACTGGATGACCTTTGGAGGTCCCTTCCAACCCAAACCCCTCTACGATTCCCTGAGTGTTGCTCATTTTGACAAATGTGGCTGCATGAGGTCAAGAAGTACCCAGAAATGAAAAATGAAACAAAGACACTCTAAACTATTCGGGGGGATATGGCATCATTTATCATTTTAGTCTACATTTTTTTTATTAGTTCTAGTTAGGCTGATGGTACCGAGGCACAAAAATCTTTTATCTCTTGGCCACAGCAGCTTACCCAATTTCCTTGCCATCATAAAGGATCACTGAATTTTCAGTGGGAAAAACTGATTCCATTATCAGCCCCTAGCTGGTGGAAGGGACATCCTGACACTACAGAAAACCTCAGATGTAGTCCAGTTGCTTCCTTGAGCTTAGCCAAAGCAACGCATCTCATTTAGGACTGCAAGCAGCAGAAGAGTGAGGCAAAGTCAGCAGCCAAACTTGCTAGAACAAAGCTGCAGCTGGAGCAGGCTTTTTGTGTGCTTTAACTGTACTTCCTGTGTGCCTCTGTTAAAT
>VWZI01016908.1:39690-56917 GCA_013396835.1 Psilopogon haemacephalus | reverse complement strand
CAGGTCGCTCAAGGACTCATCCAACCTGGCCTTGAACACCTCCACGGAGGTGTGCAGTGAGGGTGGTGAGACAGCGGCACAGGTTGCCTAGGGAGGTTGTGGCTGCTCCCTCCCTGGAGGTGTTCAAGGCCAGGTTGGGTGAGGCCTTGAGTGAGCTGTTCTAGTGGGAGGTGTCCCTGCCTATGGCACAGGGGGGGTTGGAACTGGATGAGCTTTGAGATCACTTCGAACCTAAACCATACTATGATTCTATGATTCTACTCTATGTTTCTATGATTCTATGATACTATTCTATGATTCTATGATTTAATTCTATGATTCTATGTTTCTATGATTCTATTCTATATTTCTATGATTCTATGATTCAATTCTATGATTCTATGGTTCTATGATGCTATTATATGCTTCTATGATTCTATGTTTCTGTGATTCTATGGTTCTATTCTGTTTCTATGACTCTATGATTCTATGATTTTATTCTATGATTCTATGACTCTATGTTTCTATGATTCTATGATCCTATAATGCTATGATTCTGTGATTCTATTCTATGATTCTATGATCCTATGATGCTATGATTCTGTGATTCTATTCTACGATTCTATGATCCTATGATCCTATGATGCTATGATTCTGTGATTCTATTCTATGATCCTATGATCCTATGATTCTGTGATTCTATTCTACGATTCTATGATCCTATGATCCTATGATGCTATGATTCTGTGATTCTATTCTATGATCCTATGATCCTATGATTCTCTGATTCTATTCTATGATCCTATGATCCTATAATGCTATGATTCTGTGATTCTATTCTATGATCCTATGATCCTGTGATCCTATGATTCTCTTCTATGTTTCTATGATTCTATGATTCAATTCTGTGATTCTATGGTTCTATGATTCTATTATATGATTCTATGATTCTATGTTTCTACAATTCTGGTTCTATGGTTCTATTCTATGTTTCTATGGTTCTGTGATTCTATGTTTCTCTGGTTCTATGATGCTGTGGTTCTATGATTGAATGATTCTGACCTGGCAGGGACTGGGTATGAAGTGGCAGCATGCTGTGGGTATATCTCTTTCTTAGCCTCCTAAGAAGTCTGGAGTCTGCATCAGTTCTGAGTCCAGGGTGAATGAATGATGTACACAGTAAGTGAGACTCCTTGCCTCCAGAGGCACAGTCTTTAACAGCTTCAGGTCCAGCAGCACCAGATACGAGTGGTGTCTCCAGATAGGGACCTTTAGAATATCTCTGTGTTGGCACATATGTCATCAGCCTGCTACTGAGCTCTTAGTTCTGAGCAAAATAATCCATGCAGCCAGCAGCTGAGCTATGGTAGAGCCTGCTGAAATGTGTTTCATAAGCCAGTGCTACTGCATGCTCTCACGGCCATTAATCTCCTCCAAATGGGAGCTGCTGCAGGCTGACATTTGCAGACAAATAAGATGTTTCAGCAAAAGAGTTTGTGTTCTCAGGTTTCTTTGCCAGCAAGATACAGCACTGAAGGAAGCTGTGTTCTTTAATGGCTCTGCAGAGTGTTCTGGCAAGAGAATCACAGAATTGTAGAATCATAGAATCCTGCCTTCACAAAATCATAGAATCACAGAATCACAGAATCATAGAATCACAGAAACGTAGAATCACAGAATCATAGAATAACAAAATCAAGAATCATAGAATCACAGAATCATAGAATAACAGAATCAAGAATCACAGAATTGTAGAATAACAGAATCAAGAATCACAGATTCATAGAATCATAGAATTGTAGAATCAAGATCTTGTTTCTGCTGGGAGTGCATATTAGAATCATGGAATCAGTCAGGGTTGGAAGGGACCACAAGGATCATCCAGTTCCAACCCCCCTGCCATGCCCAGGGACACCCTACCCTAGAGCAGGCTGCCCACAGCCTCTGCCAGCCTGGCCAAAAACACCTCCAGCTCAACACAAGGGGGAACTTCTTGACTGGAATGGTCCAGAGCACTGGCACAAGCTCCCCAGTGAGGTTGTGGAGCCTCTTTCTCTGGAGCTTTTCAAGGCCTGTCTGGATGTGTTGCTGTGTGCCCTGAGCTAGATTGTCTGGTCCTGCTGTGGCAGGGGGGATTGGACTGGATGAGCTCTTTGGGTTCCTTCCAATCCCTGACACCTTGTGAGCCTGTGATATGCAGTGTACCCTGGAAGGCCTGGAGATGTAGGACTGCTTCTGGAGAAAGAGAAGCTCTCCAGAATTGTGCAAGGAGGCAGAGAGACTCCAGCTGTAAAAATGCTAATCTAGCTGCCTTCTCCAGATGCCTGGAGGAAGGATGCAGGCATCTCCAGGGCATCATTGAGCACCTGATGGACATTCCAGTGCCACTGCCCATCCAAAACTGACCTAGCTGCCTTCATCAGATGTCTGAAATAAGGATGCAGGCATCTGCAGGACACCACTGAGCACCTGATGGACATTCAAGTGCTACTGCCCATCCAAAGCTAATCTAGCTGCCTTCATCAGATGTCTAAAAGAAGGATGCAGGCATCTGCAGGACACCACTGAATACCTGATGGACATGCCAGTGCCACTGTCCATCCAAAGCTAATCTAGCTGCCTTCATCAGATGTCTAAAAGAAGGATGCAGGCATCTGCAGGACACCACTGAGGATCTGTTGGACATTCCAGTGCCACTGCCCATCCAAAGCTCCCATGAAGAATTGTGCATAAATTTTTTTTCCTCAGCAGAGTGCTGGATAAAAGTGAGAGCCTGCCAAAGCTTTGCTGGCACAAGACCAGCAGGATACACTTTTACAGAAGGCAGCTGAGAAGCTCCAGGCCCAACAGACAGCAGAGAGAGAGAGAAAAAACTCACATTATGTGAGCTCCCTCAGCCATAGGTGTGAAGAGTCAGAGCAGCAGCTTAGGGGAGATGGGTGAAGGAAACAGCAAACTGGCTGAAGAAAATTGTTGCCTCCGTGGGTGGATGCAGCAGGCAGAGAAAGTTCAAGCTGAAAGCGCTGATCTGAAAGGGCAACCAACACAAACAGCAGAGCAGCAACCTTCTGCCATCCAAGCTACAGAGCCAGAGGTTGTCTTCAAACTCAGCTGCAACATGCAGAGCACAAACTTGAAGCCATGAGGGAAATGGCACAAAATGCTTTGACAGAAGTAACAAAAAAAGGAATTACAGAGAAGCCATCCAACTGCCTAGAGCACAGGAGAGGGAACTGGTTTCAGAGACTCTTGGGATCAGCTTGAGCACAGGACAGTTCCAGGTCCTGCTTTCTTCCAGAGGAGGACACAGCAAGGGAGGCAGAAGAGCTGGCAGCAGACACAGAGGTCATCATCCTGCAGATCCAGGACAGCAACTGGGAAAACGTTGAACTGGCACAGTTCAGTACAGCTCCAATCCTTTTGATGGTCCCAGGGAGCTTCCTCTGACCGCTGGACAATCTGCTTATGCCTTTGGGCAGGTGGATGAAGACAGCTGGTAGGTGGGAGAGGTGGCAGACAGCACAGGAGGATTCATCTCCTCTCATCTTCCCAAAGGATTTTCACAGAATTGTGGAATCTTTTCAGTTAGGAAAAGCCTTTAATATCAGCTCCAACCATTATCTGAGTCTACCAAGTCTGGTGCTAGATCATGTCCTCTGCTTATCTGCTTATGCCTTTGGGCAGGTGGCTGAAGACAGCTGGTAAGTGGGAGAGGTGGCAGACAGCACAGGAGGATTCATCTCCTCTCATCTTCCCAAAGGATTTTCACAGAATTGTGGAATCTTTTCAGTTAGGAAAGGCCTTTAACATCAACTCCAAACATTATCTAAGTCTACCAAGCACAAATCCAGGCTAGGCAGTGAGTGGCTGGAGAGCAGCCCTGAGGAGAGGGACTTGGGGGTGCTGATGGACGAGAAGCTCAAGATGAGGCAGCAGTGTGCACTTGCAGCCCAAAAAGCCAAGCAGAGGCTGGGCTGCAGCAGGAGCAGTGTGGGCAGCAGGGCCAGGGAGGTGATTCTCCCCCCTCTGCTGTGCTCTGCTGAGAGCCCACCTGGAGTAATGCATCCAGTGCTGGAGCCCCTGGCACAAGAGGGATGTGGAAGTGCTGGAGCATGTCCAGAGAAGGGCCACGAGGATGCTCAGAGGGCTGCAGCACCTCTACTCTGAGCACAGACTGAAAGAGTTGGGGCTGTGCATGCTGGAGAAGAGGAGGCTCCCAGGTGACCTTCTGAAGGGATCTGAAGTGGGCTACAAAAAATGCTGGGGAAGGACTTTTGAGGCTATGAGGTAGTGACAGGAGTAGGGGGAATGGAGCAAAGCTGGAGGTGGGGAGATTCAGATTGGATGTGAGGAGAAAGTTGCTGAGCATGAGAGTGGTGAGAGGCTGGAATGGGTTGCCCCTGCAGGGAGGTGTTTGGGGCCAGATCCCTGGAGGTGTTTTTGGCCAGGCTGGCAGAGGCTGTGGGCAGCCTGCTCTAGGGTAGGGTGTCCCTGGGCATGGCAGGGGGGTTGGGACTGGCTGATCCTTGTGCTCCCTTCCAACCCTGACTGATTCTATGGTTCTATACCTAAAGGTGTCAGCTGGAGGCCTGTCCCCTATTAAGTGTCTGCAGTGCCAGAAGATTCCTTCCAGTGCCAGCCTGGACTGACTAAATCCCAAATGGCTCAGAGCTCCATTGTAGTTTCATTCTGCTTGTTCAGTGGTGCTGTGCTGGTCTTGTCAGGCATGGAGCTAATTTATTTTTCCCAAAGCAGCTTGTGTGGAGCTGTGTTTTGGGTTTGTGCTCAAAACACTACTGATTAAGTAGGTAGGTGAGGGGCTCCTGATACTAGGCTGTGACCATGCCAAGTCTGGGGAGGTGGGTCAGCAATTTCCTCCTTAATCATAGGATAGAGAGAGTGGAGGGCAGCATGGAGGGGCAGGTGTGTCTTCCTCTGTAGCATGGGAGGAGGTAGAGTCTGGTCCAGAGCCAAGAATGTCTCCATCCCAGTTAGCACCAGTATTATCATCTTGGTAGAGGGTGGCCCTATCCTGGGCTGTTGCAATAGGATGATTGCACCATCCCTGGGTTTTAAAGCTCAGCTCATTATATGTCCAACTCAAGAGAGATGTTGAGGTACTGGAAGGTGTCCAGAGAAAGGCAGCAAGGCTGGGGAGGGGCCTGGAGCACAGCCCTGTGAGGAGAGGCTGAGGGAGCTGGGGGTGTGCAGCCTGCAGAAGAGGAGGCTCAGGGCAGACCTCATTGCTGTCTACAACTACCTGAAGGGAGGTCGTAGCCAGGTGGGGTTGGGCTCTGCTCCCAGGCAACCAGCAACAGAAGAAGGGGACACAGCCTCCAGTTGTGCCAGGGGAGGTCTAGGCTGGATGTTAGGAGGAAGTTCCTGCCAGAGAGAGTGATTGGCATTGGAATGGGCTGCCCAGGGAGGTGGTGGAGTCCCCATTCCTGGAGGTGTTCAAGCAAAGCCTGGATGGGGCACTTAGTGCCACTGGCTAGGGCTGGGTGCTAGGTTGGGCTAGATGAGCTTGGAGGTCTCTTCCAACCTGGCTGATTCTATGTCTCACATATAGCTTCCTCTGGCTAACCTTTGCTTAACACAACTGTTTCCTACTGGATTAAGCTTGAACTTTGGCTTTTATTTTGCTGCACTGCAGAAATAGTGCTGTGCCCTCACAGAGCTGTGTACATGGAAGACAAGAAGGGAGTGGTTTAGCTTTACCTTCTTGAACAGCAGCAGGTCTTCAGCTCCTGTATAAATGACAAGAGCAAGTTAGTCCATCCTTAAGAGCAAGTAATGGTAAAATACCTTCATTGTAGGGTCCAAGAGCTGAGGATTCTATCACTCTACCTGGCTGATTCTATGATTCTAGGTCATTCAAACTGCCCAGTGTGAAGCTGGGTTGGTGCTCTCTGTGTCACCCACTCCATGGCTCCCATCTGTGGGTTTCTTAGCCACTGTACATCAAATACTCAGCACACAGAGTCAGACAGGCTGAGGGAGCTGGGGGCTGTTCAACCTGGAGAGAAGAAGGCTTCATGGAGACCTTGAGAGCAAGTAACAACAAAATAAAGCTCTATCCTTCCACAGCAATGGTAGAATTTCTTTATTGTGGGGGTCCAAGAGCTGGGGATTCTATCACTCAACTGGATTGATTCTATGACTCTAGGTCATTCAGACTGCCCAGTGTGAAGCTGGGTTGGTGCTCTCTGTGTCATCCACTCACTGGCTTCCATCTGGGTTAGCCACTATGCAAAAAAACCACTCAGCACACAGAGTCAGACAGGCTGAGGGAGCTGGGGGGCTGTTCAGCCTGGAGAGAAGAAGGCTTCATGGAGAACTTAAGAGCAAGCAACAACAAAATAAAGCTCTATCCTTCCACTGCAGTGGTAGAATATCTTTATTTTGGGGCCCATGAGCTGGGGATTCTATCACTCAATCTGGTTGATTCTATGATTATAAGTCATTCAGACTGCCCAGTGTGAAGCTGGGTTGGTGCTCTCTGTGTCATCCACTCACTGGCTTCCATCTGGGTTAGGCACTGTGCAGAAAACCACTTAGCCCACAGAGTCAGGCTGAGAGAGCTGGGGGCTGTTCAACCTGGAGAGAAAAAGGCTTCAGGGGAATCTTAAGAGCAAGCAATAACAAAATAAAGTTATATTCTTCCACAGCAATGGTAGAATATCTTTATTGTGGAGGTCCAAGAGCTGGGGATTCTACCACTCAACCTGGCTGATTCTATGATTCTAAGTCATTCAGACTGCCCAGTGTGAAGCTGGGTTGGTGCTCTCTGTGTCACCCACTCCATGCCTCCCATCTGTGGGTTTCTTAGCCACTGTACATCAAATGCTCAGCACACAGAGTCAGACATGCTGAGGGAGCTGGGGGCTGTTCAGCCTGGAGAGGAGAAGGCTTCATGGAGAACTTAAGAGCAAGCAACAACAAAATAAAGTTATATTCTTCCACAGCAATGGTAGAATATCTTTATTGTAGGGGTTCAAGAGCTGGGGATTCTATCACTCAACCTGGCTGATTCTATGTCATTCAGAGTGCCCAGTGTGAAGCTGGGTTGGTGCTCTCTGTGTCACCCACTCCATGGCTCCCATCTGTGGGTTTCTTAGCCACTGTACATCAAATACTCAGCACACAGAGTCAGACAGGCTGAGGGAGCTGGGGGCTGTTCAACCTGGAGAGGAGAAGGCTTCAGGGAGACCCTAAGAGTAAGCAACAACCAAAAAAAAGTTATATTCTTCCACTGTAATGGTAGAATATCTTTATTGTGGGGTCCACAATGCAGAGCTCCAATCTAGGTTGGAGAGGAACCTTTTGTTATGAACTGAAAGGGTGGATTTGATACTCAAAACTTGCTGTTAGGCTTCCCCTCGTAGCGGTGTCAGATCCCAGCGGCTGCCCCTTGTGCTCTGCTGTCTTCCACCGAGATATCTTCGCGAAGGTTTTGTTGGCTGCAATTAAGCTCCGTCTATATTTGTCAAGAGAATAAGTCTGCTGTGCCATGCAGATCATATGCAAGGGCTTTGACGTTCCCGACTCCAGACTCGCACCTACTCCTTCCTCGCCGTCTTCGCAGCCTGGCTGCAAGGTTCAGCCATAGCATAGCAGCACCATCTCGTGGGTATCTGAAAGAATACAGTGGCAAAGATCAACCTAAAGACATCTGGAGCATCTCATCTTGAGCAGCAGCAGGCTCTGCCTTCTCAGGGCAGTGATGCCACCACAGACCTCAGCTGGGCTGAACTGCCTGCAGAAGGGAGGCTCCGCCACAAAGCATCCCAAACCCAAACTTGCAATTCACGTCCAAAACCCAAACTTGCAACTCACACCCAAAACCCAAACTTGCAACTCACATCCAAAACCCAAACTTCCAATTCACATCCAAAACCCAAACTTGCAACTCACATCCAAAACCCAACCGTGCAATTCACATCCAAAACCCAAACTTGCAATTCAAAACCCCAGAGACTGGGTTTAGAGTCAGAGAATGGTTTAGGTTGGAAGGGACCTCAAAGCGCAGCCAGTTCCAACCCTCCTGTGTCATAGCCAGGGACACCTCCCACTAGAACAGGTCACTCAACGCATCATCCAACCTGGCCTTGAACACCTCCACAGAGGTTGTGGAGCACAGAATCAAGTGGGGAATAGAGCAAAGCTGGAAGTGGGGAGATTCAGATTGGACATGAGGAGGAAGTTGTTGAGCATGAAAGTGGTGAGAGCCTGGTATGGGTTGCCCAGGGAGGTGGTTGGGGCCAGATCCCTGGAGGTGTTTTTGGCCAGGCTGGCAGAGGCTGTGGGCAGCCTGCTCTAGGGTAGGGTGTCCCTGGGCATGGCAGGGGGGTTGGAACTGGATGATCCTTGTGGTCCCTTCCAACCCTGACTGATTCTATGAATTAAATGCATGGTAGCACTAGAGGTACCCTGACAAAGCACCTGCACAGTATTGCATGCATGGCTGCTACATACGATTTGTATCAAGAAAGGGAAGAAACGACTTTGTGGGGTTCCTATAAATTTACACAGAACTTGAAAAAGATCTGTGGGGGAAAAAAAAAGAAAAATTAAAAGTCCATTTGCATCTTGTTGCATAATTACGGCGTTTTACACTCAGAGCACTCCAGCAGAGTAACTAACATCACAGAAGAGGAAGGAATAAGGCCAGTTACGGTGGCTGGGATGTTTGCCATGGCTGCTTTCTTTGCATTTTAGACCAGAGGCTGGATTTTCTGCACTCTTGTGTTGAATTGCTGCCCTCCGGTGGCTGAAGGTTCACTTTAGCTGAGGCTTTAACAAGAGCCTTGTGCTGCTGAAGTGGCAGCATCACAGGATGTTAGGGGTTGGAAGGGACCTCTGAACATCATCAGGTCCAACGCCCCTGCCAGAGCAGTACCACAGAATCTAGCCCAGGTTGCACAGAAAACAGAGAAATTTGTAGCTATCAAGTTTTAAAGTAGATTTAGGTGTGTCCACTTAGCAGCTGTAGCTTTGTGACTACTTTCTTGTAGGTTAAGTAGAAAATATTAATTTTATTTTTACACTATATTCATAAATTACTATTCTATTTTATGTATTTGTTCTACATGTTATACTGCACCGTATTTTAGACTGTACCATATTTTATACTGTACTTTATACAGTACTATACCATAATACACCTACACCATTCCATACTTTGTATAATATTGCTAGTATTTTGGAAAACAGATCACAGGATGTTGGAAGGGACTTGATCTGTTCCCTCTCTGCTCCAGCCCACGGAGGGTGGGAGAAGGCACGTCACACCTATTCCAGACCTCTGGAGACAGAGGTGGGGAGGGAGGAAGACAGTTTCCTGCCCCATTCACACCTCCACTGGGGCAGTTGGCTTGGGTGTGCCCTGCCACAGTTCGCACCCCATTCAAACCTCTGGTGGGGCAGTGCCCTGCCCTGCCACAGTTCGCACCCCATTCAAATCTCCGGTGGGGCAGTGCCCTGCCTTCCACAGGACCTATGAAGATCTTCCAGTCCAACTCCCCCTGCCAGAGCAGGACCATAGAATCTAGCACACGTTGCACAGGAAACACAGAAATTTGTAGCTATCAAGTTTTAAAATAGATTTTGGTGTGTCCACTTAGCAGCTGTAGATTTGTGACTACTTTCTTGTAGGTTAAGTAGAAAATATTCATTTTATTTTTACACTATATTTATAAATTAGTATTATACTTTATGTATTTGTTCTACATGTTATACTGTACCATATTTTAGGCTGTACAATATTTTATGCTGTACCATATATCATACAGTACCATATTTGAGGCTGTGCCATATTTTATGCTGCACCATACATTAGGCTGTGCCATATTCTAGGCTGCACTTTATACAGCACTATAGTCCACGGGAGGTGGACTATGAGCCAGCAACATGCTCACGTGGCCAGGAGGGACAATGCCATTCTGGGGTGAATTAGAAGGGTTGTGGTTAGTCGGTTGAGAGAGGTCCTCCTGCCCTTCTGTTCTACCCTGCTGAGGCCACATCTGGAGAACTGTGTCCAGTTCTGGGCTCCCCAGATCAAGAGGAACACAGAACTGCTTGAGAGTCCAGTGCAGACCAAAAAGGTGATGAAGGGAATGGAGCATCTCTGTTATGAGGAGAGCCTGAGGGAGCTGGGGCTGTGCTGCTTGGAGAAGAGGAGTCTGAAAGGTGACCTCATTCATGGTTATAAATACGTAAAGTGTGAGTGGCAGAATGCTGGAGCCAGGCCCTGCTGGGTGTTGCCTGATGCCAGGACAAGGGGCAATGGGTGGAAGCTGAGGCATAGAAAGTTTCATGTAAACATGAGGAGGGCTTTTTTCCTCCCTTTCAGGGTGACAGAACACTGCAACAGGCTGCCCAGAGGACTTGTGGAGTCTCCCTCTCTGGAAATACTCAAAACCCACCTGTATGTGTTCCTGTGTGATTTGGTATAGGAAATCCTGCTCTGGCAGAGGGGTTGGACTGGATGAGCTTTCAAGGTCCCTTCCAGCCCCTGACATTCTGTGATTTGTCTTTGTGCTTAAGTAAAAATAAATGAGTCAAACCAGAAAATGAAAAACTGAATATTTAAACCCAGTATTGTGTTTATTCTTACTAGTATCAGGTGATAGAAGAAGAAAAAAAAAATGGCCTGAAATTGTGCCAGGGGAGGTTTAAATTGAACATGAGGAACAATGCCGCAAGAGCAGTCAGGAATGGAGCAAAGCTGGAAGTGGGAAAATTCAGATTGGATGTGAGGAGGAAGTTGTTAAGCATGAGAGTGGTGAGAGCCTGGAATGGGTTGCCCAGGGAGGTGTTTGGGGCCACATCCCTGGAGGTGTTTGCAGCCAGGCTGGCAGAGGCTGTGGGCAGCTTGATCTAGGGTAGGGTGTCTGTGGCAGAGCAGGGCACTGCCCCACCGGAGGTTTGAATGAGGTGTGAACTGTGGCAGGGCACACCCAGTCCACTGCCCCACCAGAGGTGTGAATGGGGCAGGAAAGGGTCTTCCTCCCTCCCCACCTCTGTGGGGAGGCTTAGTACAATAGGTGTGAAGTGCCTTCTCCCACCCTCCATGGGCTTGAACAGGGAGGCAACAGAGCACCTCAGTATATATATGGCAGCTGGACAGATTGGAGCAGGACTTGCTTGGACTTGCAAGGACTTGCTTAGACCTTCACTGGGACCTGCACGGACCTGCACTGGGACCTGAACACGGGCCTGGAGACACGAACCTCGCACGGACTTTGAGACAGTCTCCCACCTGTAAGTAGGGCAAGTTTCATGCCCAAACCTTTCCATTTTTCTGATTTTTCCTGAATTACAAGAAAAGGCATCATGGTGAAGACTTTTCCCGACCGAATTAGAACCCAAACTTAAACTAATCTACACACAGATTGTGGGTGGGGCTTTTGGAAATTATAAAAGCTACATAATTTATAATTTCAGCCTCTTCAATAGCCCACAATCAATACAGTGTCCCTGGGCATGGCAGGGGGGTTAGAACTAGATGATCCTTGTGGTCCCTTCCAACCCTGACTGATTCTAGGTTGCTATGAATTGGAACAGGCGGCCCAGGAGTGCTGTGGAGTCACCATCCCTGAAGGTGTTCGAGCAATGTGTGGCCATGGCACTTTGGGACATGGTTTAATGGCCATGGAGGTGTTGGGTTGAAGATTGGGCTGAAGGTTGAGCTTGGTGATCTTGGAGAGCTTTTCCAACCAAAACAATTCTATAACAACACAATATTACTTACCCATGAGCTTCCAGTTGAGCCAACTACTTCAGCTCATCACGAGTGAGCAGAAAGAAGCAGCTAGGTATAGAGGAGCTCAGCCTAAGAAAGAAGGCCCAGCCAGCACCCATGGGTGATGTTAGAGTGATCATCAAGTCTCTACCCTACCTGACCAGGGGGCCAGCAGGCCCCCCGGCCTTTAGATCACCTCCACCATTCACCCAGTGCACACCACAGGGACTCACCAGTGATGATGGGAGGAAGATCCCTCTGCCCATTTGGGCAAACTTGGGGCTTCTGCTTTTCCTGGGGCAGATTAAATAGGTGAGTGGGCAGGGAGGGCAAAGTGGTCACACCTGGGGTGGGAGGAGACTCCAGCAGAGCTCAGGTGTTCTGGGTTTGGGTGGGGGGAAAGGGCAAAATGCAGTGTGGGGTTGGGAAAAGGGCAGATAGGGTAGAAAAATAGGAGGTGGTGCTGAAAGGAGGGAGATGGAGAGGAAGGGGATGAAGATGAAAAGAGGAAGATGGGGGGAAAGGAAGGAGATGGGAAGGGGTTGGAACTGGATGATCTTTGAGGTCCCTTCCAACCTAAACCATTCTAGGATTCATTGGCATTTTCCCTGTGTTTTTTTTTATTTTCTCCAATGTGACAACTGAGCACATTTGTGCTGGAGAATGATGTTGAGCAACCCGGGCACAGGTTGTGGCTGCTCCCTCCCTGGAGGTGTTCAAGGCCAGGTTGGATGAGGCCTTGAGTGACCTGTTCTAGTGGGAGGTGTCCCTGCCTATGGCACAGGGGGGTTGGAACTGGCTCAGCTTGGAGGTCTCTTCCAACCTAAACCATTCTATGATTCTACTATTCTATGATTCTATGTAATGAGAGGATGAGGAGGGATGGGTTTAAACTGGCAGAGCAGAGACTGAAACTGGATGTTAAGAGGAAATTCTTTCCAGTGAGGGTGGTGAGACACTGGCAGGGGTTGCCCAGGGAGGTTGTGGAGCACAGAATCACCCAATGTGGTCAAAGATCACATTTAAATGGGTTGTTAGGAGGAAGTTGTTTGCAGTGAGGGTGGTGAGACATTGGCACAGGCTGCCCAGGAAGGTTGTGGAGTACAGAATCACCCAATGTAATCTTCAATCTTCGATCACATTGGGTTATTCTGTGCTCCACAACCTCTTTGGAGATGTTCAAGGCCACGTTGGATGATGCCTTGAGTGACCTGTTGTAGTGGGAGGTGTCCTTGCCTATGGCACAGGGGCGTTGGAACTGGCTGAGCTTTGAGTTCCCTTCCAACCTAAACCATTCTATGATTCTATGGCACAGGTGGGTTGGACCTGGATGAGCTTTGAGGTCCCTTCCAACCTAAACCATTCTATGATTCTATCATCTAGTTCCAACCAGTTATTTCGGAGTGTCCTCTTCATGTCTCCAGACTGCTTTCCATTACCACAAAGGAATATGTTCCCCAGTCTGGGGCCATGAGCACACCAGGGACTGGAGGACAGAAATAACTCTCACCCTTTTCCAGGAGGAAGAGGAGGAAAAAAATAATTTAAAAGGCATCGGCAAACCAGAAAGCATCCTAGACACCATCTCCAGGATGCTCTGAGTCCTGTTGACATGCACATGCCCAAAATGTCCTTTGAGACACAGGGTTTAACATCCTCTGCCACCACTCTGTGTACCTCCTCCTTGTGCCTTCAGGCAGTGGCTCAGGTTGGCAGTGCAGGGGCTCATCTCTGGAGCCCTCCTGGAGGTGTCTGCACACCCCTGACCCCTTCCCCAGCCTCCCAGAGAAGAGCAGGGTGTGCTGCCAGCAGGCTGCTAGGCCAGCTCTAGTCAGATTTTTCATTTAAATTTTGGCACCAGCTGAACCCATCCCTGCTACTTCCAGGGGCTGTTGCCATTGTATTTAAAAAAANGTCTTTTAACTACTTTAAAAAATGTTTTTTAAAAAAAAAAAAAAAAAAAGAAAGAAAGAGTAAATTTGCTGCTTGGTTATTTACTGCCCAGAAAATCCAGCTGAAACCTGCCACTGCCAAATCTGAGGATTCGATTTTTGGACCAGGGACTTTAAATAGCTTCTGCTGCTGAGGATTTTCTGCTGTCTGTGCTGTCTATAGAGGGTAGGGGGGAAAAAAAAAATAAATATTTTTTTTTTTAAAAAAAGAGGCTTGATAAAGCTACAGTTTGAGGGATTGGACATGNATGGCAGGGAGGTTGGAACTAGATAATCCTTGTGGTCCCTTCCCACCCTGACTGATTCTGTGATTCTATCCTAGATCAGGCTGCCCAGAGCCTTATCCAGCCTGGCCTTAAAACACCTCCAAGGATGTGGCCCCAACCACTGCAGAGGGTAGTTTGACACTTTGACCCTGCTCCAGGAATGGAAAGGGCTTCCTCTGAAATTGGGAATGGAGGCAAATGCCAGCTATTAAAGACATGGAGTGAAATTGGCTTTGTGAATCACAGAATGGTTTAGGTTGGAAGGGACCTCAGAGCTCAGCCAGTCCCAACTCCCCTGTACCATAGGCAGCGACACCTCCCACTAGAACAGGTCGCTCAAGGCCTCATCCAATCTGGCCTTGATCACCTCCAGGGAGGGAGCAGCCACAACCTCCCTGGGTAACCCGTTCCAGTGTCTCACCAAGTACAAGGCCAAAATCCTGAGATGGTTTCTGGACATAAAAACACAGTGTGCATCACTGCACTGGCCTCAGCATAGCTCTTCCTGAGTAGACTGCCTACATGTCAGCCTTAGCCATGTACAACCTAAGATCTCAAATTTTTTTGCAGGTCATAGAATCAGAGAATGGCTTAGGTTGGAAGTGACCTCAAAGATTATTCAGCCTGACCCTCCCTGGCACAGCTTGAGGCTGTGACCTCTTGTTCTGTCCCTGGGTGCCTGGGAGAAGAGCCCAACCCCACCTGGCTACAACCTCCCTTCAGGTAGCTGTAGAGAACAATGAGCTCTGCCCTGAGCCTCCTCTTCTCCAGGCTGCACACCTCCAGCTCCCTCCACTGAACATTGTCTCACACATCTGTGTAAAGAGCTCTCCAAGGCAGAAAGCAGCCTTTTATTTTTCCAGTGGTGGTGTATTTTTTTTCCCCCTCTCATCCTCCATGTAGACAGGAGCAAGGACTGCAACACAGCACTGGAATCTGAGAGCCAGCCAGGAAAATACTCTCTGCCATCCTGCTCCAACACAGCGATGCACTCAACACAAATGGCACTCAACAGGAATGCTCCTGCACACTGCAGCCTAAAAATTCATCATGCACTCTGCTGTGGAGATAAAACCTTAGCAACAGCAACCACTGTACAATGAGCACGGTTTGGATTGCTGCTGACTGTTTAGAACCATAGAATCAGTCAGGGTTGGAAGGGACCACAAGGATCATCTAGTTCCAACCCCCCTGCCATGCCCAGGGACACCCTACCCTAGATCAGGCTGCCCACAGCCTCTGCCAGCCTGGCCAAAAACACCTCCAGGGATCTGGCCCTAAACACCTCCCTGGGCAACTCGTTCCAGGCTCTCACCACTCTCATGTTCAACAACTTCCTTCTCACACCCAATCTGAATCTCCCCACCTCCAGCTTTGCTCCATTCCCCCTAGTCCTGTCACTACCTGAGAGCCTCAAAAGTCCCTCCCCAGCTTTTTTGTAGCCCACTTCAGATCCTGGAAGGCCACAAGGAGGTCACCTGGGAGCCTCCTCTTCTCCAGCCTGCACAGCCCCAACTCTTTCAGTATGTTCTTCCTGAGGAGAAAGTTGTTCAGCATGAGAGTGGTGAGGCCCTGGAATGGGTTGCCCAGGGAGGTGGTTGGGGCCACATCCCTGGAGGTGTTTAAGGCAAGGCTGGATAAGGCTCTGTTCAGCCTAATCTAGGGTAGGATGTCCCTGAGCATGGCAGGGGCGTTGGAACTAGATGATCCTTGTGGTCCTTTCCAATCCTGACTGATTCTATGAATCTATGACCTTGTAAAAAAAAAAGTGTTATGTAGTAACCTGTATAACACCAGCTGCTCCTGGGAGTGCAGGTCTGCAGTGTGCAGGCACAAGTAGCACAGATTTTTCAATGGAAGAAAGTGATTTGAACTGTGTAAAAGGTTAAGCCCACCTGAAGCCTTATCCTGACTCCTCCCTGGGGGTGGTCTGACCTGCCCCCCGGTATCATGTTTAGCCCCCTCCCACTTTCTGCCAAACACTGCCATAAAGAGAGGGGACATCTTGTCTTCTCCCTCTCTCTGGTCCTCCCTGCCTGACCAGTTCCTTGCTGCCCTGCTGCCACATCACCAAGTGCTCTCCAGCCAAACACTGCTATAAAAGGGGGAAAGACAGCTTGTCTTCTCCCTCTCTCTGGTCCTCTCTGCCTGACCAGCTCCTCACTGCCCTTCTGTTGCATCACCACGTGCTCTCCAGCCAACAGGTGGGGATAGCAACCATTTTCTTTGGAACTCTTAACTAACTGCATCTCAGCAGCAAAATCCTGCATCCTGCTTCGTCCACTATCCAATCATCAATTCCAGCGCTTGGACTCAACTCCCTCTGCACAGGTTGTATTCTGTTACTGTGTCTTTTGTCCCCTTTCCCCCTTTGCCATCTGTAATTTATCTCATTCTCCATACCCTGCATTCTGGTTCCTTTTTTTCCCCCACCTTCTGTAAAACCCCCTTACCTCCTATTTATTGTTAAAGGATTTTTTTACTTCCAAACCTCCATACCCTGTATTCTGGCTCCCTTTTTTCCCCCCACCTTCTGTAAAACACCCTTACCTCCTATTTATTAATAAAGTTTATCTCTTTTTACTTCCAAATCAAATCGAGTATTTTTTGAGCTTTTTGAGCTCAGAGGGGCTAGCCTAAACCCAATACATAATTAATAAGACACGATACTATTTTAAATGACAAGAGTAGGGGATAGGAAGAAAGATATGGATGTCCTTGTAAAAAAAGTGTTATGTAGTAACCTGTATAACACCAGCTGCTCCTGGGAGTGCAGGTCTGCAATGTGCAGGCACAAGTAGCACAGATTTTAGTGGAAGAAAGTGATTTGAACTGTGTAAAAGGTTAAGCCCACCTGGAGCCTTATCCTGACTCCTCCCTGGGGGTGGTCTGACCTGCCCCCTGGTATCATGGAATGGCTTAGGTTGGAATACACCTCAAAGATCATCCAGTTCCAAGCCTCTGCCACAGGCAGGGACACCTCCCACTACATCAGGTCACTCAAGATCTCGTCCAGCCTGGCCTTCAACACCTCCAGGGAGGGAGCAGCCACAACCTCCCTGGGCAACCTGTGCCAGTGTCTCACCACCCTGATGGTAAAGAACTTCTTCCTAAACGCCTAATCCACTCTCCTCCAGCCTGGATCCATTCCCCCTAGTCCTGTCACTACCCAAAATCCAGCACAGGAAGGACATGGAACTGCTGGAGAAAGTCTAGAGGAGGGCCACGAAGATGATCAGAGGGCTGCAGCAGCTCTGCTATGAGGACAGGCTGAGAGAGTTGGGGCT
>VWZI01016908.1:15019-25060 GCA_013396835.1 Psilopogon haemacephalus | reverse complement strand
TTTTTTTTTTTTTTTTAAGACAAATAAGCAAAGAAAACCCAACAAAAAACCCACCAAAAGACATGTCCACTGCTCAGGATCTGAACTGCTCATGGCTAAACCAGTGAGATTTCATCAGTGTGTTAGTGATTATATCCCCTAGAGCCAAGCTTCTGTATTTTCTGTGTCCCATATCTATATCTACATCCCCTGTACTTGGCGCTGGTCAGGCCATACCTGGAGTCCTGTGTCCAGTTTTGGGCCTCTCAGTTCAAGAGAAATGTTGAGGTGCTGGAAGGTGTCCAGAGAAGGGGGACAAAGTTGGTCCCCCTGGAGCACAGCTCTGTGAGGAGAGGCTGAGGAAGCTGGGGGTGTGCAGCCTGCAGAAAAGGAGGCTCAGGGCAGACCTCATTGCTGTCTACAACTACCTGAAGGAAGATTGTAGCCAGGTGGGGTTGGGCTCTGCTGCCAGGCAACCAGCAACAGAAGTACAGGACACAGTCTCAAGTTGTGCCAGGGGAGGTATAGGCTGGATGTTAGGAGGAAGTTCTTGCCAGAGAAATTGATTGGCATTGGAAAGGGCTGCCCAGGGAGGTGGTGGAGTCACCATACCTGGGGGTATTCAACCAAAGACTGGATGGAGCACTTAGTGCCATGGTCTAGTTGATTGGCTAGGGCTGGGTGATAGATTGGACTGGATGATCTTGGAGGTCTCTTCCANTCTACACTAGACTTCTAGATGAAGCATTTCTCACTCTCAGCTATGCTTCGCAGTTTGGTTTTGGTAGAAGCAGCACTTCTGGAGCTAGTCAGCAGCATTTAATTTAACTACCATAAAGACACAGCCCTAAGAAAGCAGAATCACAACTATTTAATTTTTCCATTCTGAACTGTGCCATACAGAAGTACATAAGCATCCTACAGCTGTGAGATAGGTTTCAGCCTAGTCCTGTCCTGTCCCGTCCTATCCCATCCTGTCCCATCCTAAAGTAGTTTCTGCCATCACCTACAATGGTAGATGCTCTGAACCCACAGCCCCTGCAAACCCTTGGTGTTCAAATGCTTTCAAATCATTTTAATGATTAAATTCTTATGAAGATGGTGTTAGGAGATGTGATGTAGACAAGCTAGCTGCAGTTTCTGGGACACATTCTGTTTTCAGTGGCACTGAAAAAAAACCTCAACACATAAATTCCTTCTCCTGGTGCAATTGAAAGGAGAATCCAGTTTGATGAGGTCTTGAGTGACCTGATCTAGTGGGAGGTGTCCCTGCCTTTGGCACAGGGGGGGCTGAAACTGGCTGAGCTTTGGAGGTCTCTTCCAACCTAAACCATTCTATGATTAATGCTCCATGAAGAACAGCCCTCAGCAAGCTCTCTTCTGGAGCAGGGGAACCTCAGCCTGTCTCTGCCTTTGCTGCCTCATGGCTCTACCCCTCTGCAATTTTGAGGCAATGATGATAGTGGCTCCTACTCTACAGCCAGTGGCATCACTTACAAAAGAAGCTGTTTGTAGAGTCTATAAATGCAGCAGAACCTGCATAAAGGTCACAGAGCCATATTCTCTTTTATCTGCTTGTAGACACTGCCACTGGAGTGAGCGATTCCATAATTCATTTAAATGGGAGTTTTGTTAGCATGAGATGTAGGTTCCAAGAGCCTGACCTGCATTTTTATGGGTGATTTGTGAGCAGCAGCGGAGGAAGCCTGCAGAGAGAAGGGGGTTTGATACTCAGCAGAGTGCTAACTTTGCCTCACCTCCACATCTGAAGAGAACTCTCCATAGCAGGGGAATTCATGCTTTCAGAAACGCTGCTTTGTTGCATCACATCGTTTACTCTGATGAAACAAATGAGTAAGTTTTGGCTGAGCCTGCACCACATAGAATCATAGAATGAGTCAGGGTTGGAAGGGACCACAAGCATCATCTAGTTCCAACCCCCCCTGCCATGCTCAGGGACACCCTACCCTAGATCAGGCTGCCCACAGCCTCTGCCAGCCTGGCCCCAAACACCTCCAGGGATATGGCCTCAAACACCCCCATGGGCAACCCATTCCAGGCTCTCACCACTCTCATGCTCAACAACTTCCTCCTCACATCCAATCTCAATCTCCCCACCTCCAGCTTTGCTCCATTCCCCCTAGTTCTGTCACTACCTGAGAGCCTCAAAAGTCCCTCCCCAGCTTTTTTGTAGCCCCCTTCAGATCCTGGAAGGCCACAAGAAGGTCACCTGGGAGCCTCCTCTTCTCCAGACTCAACAGCCCCAACTCTGCTGAAGGGACAGGAGCACTGCCTAATGAGGAGAGGCTGAGGGACCTGGGGCGGCTTAGTCTGCAGAAGAGAAGACTGAGAGGGGATTGAATCAATGTTTATCAATATCTAAGGGATGGTTAGGAACAGGGGGACAGGCTCTGCTCACTTGCTCCCTGGGATAGGACAAGAAGCAATGGATGGAAGCTGCGGCACAGCAGGTTGCAGCTCAACACAAGGGGGAACTTCGTGACTGTAAGGGTCCCAGAGCAGTGGCACAGGCTGCCCAGAGAGGTTGTGGAGTCTCCTTCTCTGGAGCCTTTCCAGGCCTGTCTAGATGTGTTCCTGTGTGCCCTGAGCTAGATTGTCTGGTCCTGCTCTGGCAAGGGAGGTTGGACTCGATGATCTCTTTGTGTCCCTTCCAACCCCTGACATCCTGCGAGCCTGTGGTGGGGAGGGTTCCTTCAGAGCAGAGGCAAATTTATTGTGTAAAATGGCTGTCAAAAAGTGACAGGGGGATGCCCCCAACACGGGCAGGTTCAAGTGAGGGAAAACATGTCAACATCTTTTGCATAATTAGAACACTTTGTTCCACAAATTAGATGAAAGCCTGGGATGTATTTTAGTGATGTGCCAGATTTCAGTAACATTATCGTGTGTAAATATAGTAGAAACTCCAGCAAGCACTGCCAACTTCTCTTTTTTTTTTTTTTTTCCTTTTCTTTTCTTTCCTCCCTCCTCCCTTAATGTAAAAATTGCCTACCAAGAAAAGACACTGCTCAGAAAAAGGAGCTCTGAAACCATTTAACAGAAGCTTGCTGCAGACTTTCCAACACTATCAGCCTCAGCTGCTGACGGGACAACATGGGGATGTGTTCAAGGGTGGTTTGGATGTGGTGCTTAGAGATGTGGGCTTCAAGTGGACCATGTAAAGTAGGGTTCTAGGTTGAACTTGGTGAGCCTGAGGGACTTTGCCAACCTGCATGGTGCTGTGATTCTGTGATTTTTCCCAATCATAGAATGGTATAGGTTGGAAGACACCTGAAAGATCACCCAGTTCCAACCCCCCTGTGCCATAGGCAGGGACACCTCCCACTAGAACAGGACACTCAAGGTTCCATCCAGCCTGGCCTTGAACACCTCCAGGGAGGGAGCAGCCACAACCTCCATGGTCAACCCATTCCAGTGTCTCACCACCCTTACTGCAAAGAACTTCCTCCTAACATCCAGTTTCAATCTCCACTCTGCCACTTTAAACCCATTCCTCCTCATCCTGTCATTACAAGACCTTGTGAATAGTCCCTCCCCAGCCCTCCTGTAGGCTCCTTTCAGATACTGGAAGGCCTCTCTAAGGTCTCCTGGAAGCCTTCTCTTATGCTTAACCCTTGAAAAATCAGTCTTTCATAAATCAAACCCTGCCCCAGATCAAGCTGCCCACAGCCTCTGCCAGCCTGGCTGCAAACACCTCCAGGGATATGGCCCCAAACACCCCCATGGGCAACACATTCCAGGCTCTCACCACTCTCATGCTCAACAACTTCCTCCTCACATCCAATCTGAATCTCCCCACCTCCAGCTTTGCTCCATTCCCCCTAGTCCTTTCACTCCCTGATAATCCTAAAAAGTCCCTCCCCAGCTTTTTCGTAGCCCCCTTCAGATCCTGGAAGGCCACAAGAAGGTCACCTGGGAGCCTCCTCTTCTCCAGACTGAACAAAAATGTGTGTTATTCTTAGCAAACATCCCCTTGGCACAGCAAAAAGTGCCTTTTTAATTTCTTTTTTGTACTTCAAGATGCCTTCTCTCCAAAACAATTTTCTCCCTTGATTGGTCTTTGAACCTGCAGCTCTTTTATTAGCTTCCAGAAGTTTACCTCTCAGGGGGGCAGTTCCATCAGAATTAGCATGAGATCACAGGTGTCAAACCATCAAAGTGGCAGTCTGTTCTCCCTCAAGCCAAATGCCAGCATCACCAGCCCCCTAGCCCTCCATGATTCATAGAATCATAGAATGGTTTAGGTTGGAAGAGACCTCAAAGATCATCCAGTTCCAACCCCCCTGTGCCATAGGCAGGGACACCTCCCACTAGATCAAGTCACTCAAGACCTCATCCAGCCTGGCCTTGAACACCTCCAGGGAGGGAGCAGCCACAACCTCCCTGGGCAACCTGTGCCAGTGTCTCGCCACCTTCACTGTGAAGAACTTCCTCCTAACATCCATTCCAGTGGCAAAGGGTTTAACAAGGCTTTCTCAAAAGACAAAAAAAACCCAAAAAAACCCCAAAAACAAACAAAAACCCAACAAAAAACCAAAAGCAAAATAACTGAAGGTGAAGCCTCCCAAGTGACTTGGATAACCCAGCCATGAAGAGGAACCATTCTAGGACTACACACACCAAACCACTGCTGCTCATCACAGTTTCTCCATTTACTATCCTCGAGGTCCACACTTCACTCCCAAGTGACTTGGATAACCCAGCCATGAAGAGGAACCATTCTAGGACTACACACACCAAACCACTGCTGCTCATCACAGTTTCTCCATTTACTATCCTCGAGGTCCACACTTCACTCCCAAGTGACTTGGATAACCCAGCCATGAAGAGGAACCATTCTAGGACTACACACACCAAACCACTGCTGCTCATCACAGTTTCTCCATTTACTATCCTCGAGGTCCACACTTCACTCCCAAGTGACTTGGATAACCCAGCCATGAAGAGGAACCATTCTAGGACTACACACACCAAACCACTGCTGCTCATCACAGTTTCTCCATTTACTATCCTCGAGGTCCACACTTCACTCCCAAGTGACTTGGATAACCCAGCCATGAAGAGGAACCATTCTAGGACTACACACACCAAACCACTGCTGCTCATCACAGTTTCTCCATTTACTATCCTCGAGGTCCACACTTCACTCCCAAGTGACTTGGATAACCCAGCCATGAAGAGGAACCATTCTAGGACTACACACACCAAACCACTGCTGCTCATCACAGTTTCTCCATTTACTATCCTCGAGGTCCACACTTCACTCCCAAGTGACTTGGATAACCCAGCCATGAAGAGGAACCATTCTAGGACTACACACACCAAACCACTGCTGCTCATCACAGTTTCTCCATTTACTATCCTCGAGGTCCACACTTCACTCCCAAGTGACTTGGATAACCCAGCCATGAAGAGGCACCATTCTAGGACTGCACACACCAAAGCAACATTGCACACCACAGTTTCTCCACTTACCATCCTCCAAGCCCACGCTCCACACAGGAGCAGGAGTGGCAGAGCTGCTTCTGGCACCAGGTACATGGAGGGCTGTGGTTTCTACAGCTTGCTCTGTATCAGCTGGCCACAGCCACAGGAACAGAACTTCTGGCATGCAAAAGTTTCTATCCTCAAAGCAAGGACACCACTAGTGGGTGGGAAGCATCGAGTAGGCAGCTGTTTCCAAAGCAGCAGCAGGGCTGGTGGTCCTCAACCATAGAATGGTTTAGGTTGGAAGGGAGCTCATCCAGGTCCAACCCCCCTCTGCCATAGGCAGGGACACCTCCCACCAGAACAGGTCGCTCAAGGCCTCATCCAAACTGGATGAGGTTTCACAACTGAGAAGTGATGACATTTGCATACATATAACCACCACATGGACCTGGCCTCACAGCTTCAATTAAGAACACCTCGGAACTAAGGAAGCTCAGATGCAAACTGCTTCTAAAGGTGTTTCCTCCTTTATTGATTCTATTTGTCACAGCTGTGGCTTCTCCTATCCAGCAGCCTAGCCAGAGGTTTAGAATCATAGAAGGGTTTAGGTTGAAAGGGACCTCAAAGCTCATCCAGATCCAATCCCCCTGTGCCATAGGCAGGGACACCTCCCACTAGAACAGGTCATTCAAGGCCTCATCCAACTTGGCCTTGAACACCTCCAGGGAGGAAGCAGCCATAACCTCCCTGGGCAACCTGTGCCAGTGTCTCACCACCCTCACTGCAAAGAACTTCTTCCTAACATCCAGTTTCAATCTTCCCTATGATAGTTTAAATCCAACCTGGCTTTGAACACCTCCAGGGAGGTTGTGGAGCACAGAAGTGCCTAATGTCATCTTCTATAACATTGGGTGCTTCTGTACCCCACAACCTCCCTGGACAACCTGTGCCAGTATCTACCACTCTCACTGAAAAGAACTCCCTTCTAACATCCCATTTAAATCTCCTCTCTGCCAGTTTAAATCCATTCCTCCTCATGTTGTCATTACAAGACCTTGTGAACAGTCCCTCCCCAGCCCTCCTGTAGGCTCCCTTCAGATACTGGAAGGCTGCTATAAGGTCTCCTCGAAGTCTTCTCTTCTCCAGGTTGAAAAGTCCCAGCTCTCTCAGCCTGTCCTCATAGGAGAGCTGCTCCAGCCATCTCAACATCTTTGTGGCCTCCTCTGGAGTCACTCTTGCCACCTTGCTGGTGGTGATCACCATCCTGTCCAACAGACCAGCTCAAGTGGCTCCTTTCACTTGCCTCCCCCATGAATCAGACACCTTGACTCAGGAGGGATTAAACAATTGATTAAAAAAAAACCCCAAAACCCAAACCACAGCAGAAACCAAACCAAGACAATTACAAACCCACCTAACCTGGCAGGTGGAAAAAAAGGAGTTCATGGACAACCAACCTGGCAATTAGGAGCAAGCAGCTTGTCCTGGAACCCCTGTAACACACCTGAGAGCAGAAGGCAGAGGGGAATTTTACAGAAGTGCATCTAAATTTAGAAGTCACTGAAGGTATCATCATCACCTCCCAAAGCTGCAGTTCCCCATGCACTAATTTTGTTACAAGCATGAAAAGCAAATGGAAAGCAGCAAGTTTCATAGAGATTGTGCTGTAAGTACCCTTGGAAAAAAAAAAAAAAAAATTTGGTCTTGNGATTGTGCTGTAAGTACCCTTGAAAAAAAAAAAAAAAAACCTGTGTCTGTGCCATCCTTTCCAATACCAAGCTGCATTTTGTACCTGGAGTACTGTGTGCAGTTCTGCAGCCCCCAACACAAGAAGGACATGGAACTGTTGGAGCCAGTCCAGAGGAGACCACAAAGATATTTGGAGGGCTGCAGCAGCTCTGCTATGAGGGCAGGCTGAGAGAGTTGGGGCTCTGCAGCCTGGAGAAGAGAAGGCTTCCAGGAGACCTTAGAGTAGCCTTCCAGCATCTGAAGAGAGCCTACAGGAGGGCTGGGGAGGGACTATTGACAAGGTCTTGTTATGACAGGAGAAGGAGGAATGGGTTTAAACTGGCAGATGGGAGATTAAAATGGGATGTTAGGAGGAAGTTCTTTACAGTGAGGGTGGTGAGACACTGGCACATGTTGCCCAGGGAGGTTGTGGAGCACAGAATCACCCAACGTGATGTAAGTAGATCATGTTGGGTGGTTCTGTGGTCCACAACCTCCGTGACAGTGTCCAGGACCAGGTTGGATGAGCGACCTGTTCCAGTGGGAGGTGTCCCTGCCTATGGTGGAGGAAGTGGACTGGATGAGCTTTGAGGTCCCTTCCAACCTAAGCCATTCTATGATTTTATGATTATCCCCCCACGCCCCTCTCCCAGCGTACTCACCACAGATGTTTTTCTCAAGTCAGGTTTCCTGGCTGCTCAGAGCTCCACCTCAGCTCTGTATTTTTAGAGTGGATTCTAGTTTGCTGCTTACATACATTCAGCTAAATTAATTAGGCCACCTCCACCTCACCTTGATGATGATTTTGGCTTTATTTTTTAAATTTCTATGTTAGTCTTTTTAGTTGTCTTTTTATTTAGGGGTTGGGTGGGTTTTGTTTGGGGTTTTTTGTTTTCTTTTTTTGTTTTCTTTTTTTCTTCTGCATTTCCCAGTGGTGCAGCATTTATTGTTCAAGGGTGCAACATGCCCCCCCCTTAGACTGTGTTTTGGAATGTAACTACCACATGCCTGTGGACATACATGTCAGCAGCTATCTGCTGGAAATGAGAGGCTGGGAAAGTCAGCAGTGTGCAACCACAGCCAACTTCAGTGATGTAGGTTTAGGACCATTGGTAGCGATGGCAAACGTCACCAGGACAATTATGTCACTACAATTGCAATCATAGAATCATAGAATCAGTCAGGGTTGGAAGGGACCACAAGCATCATCTAGTTCCAACCCCCTTGCCATGAGCAGAGACACCTTACTCTAGATCAGTGGTCAGAGCCTCATCCAGCCTGGCTGCAAACATCTCCAGGGATGTGGCTCCAACCACCTCCCTGGGCAACCCATTCCAGGCTCTCACCACTCCCATGCTGAAGAACTTCCTCCTCATGTCCAGGTAATTCAAGACAGCCTTCAGCTTGCAGCAAAGCCTTTCCATACCTGCATTAGCTATGGTTTTATGGCTACAGTGAAAAATAAATCACCAGCCTGTAAAAACAAACAAACAAATTGCAGATGGAGACATGAGAGACCAGAGGGCAGCAGCGTGAAAATTGTGATAGGGATGGGAATCAATACAGCACTTCCAAGTCTGACTTTTAAGAGACAAACAAATGAGGCAGAGAGAGGTGCAGGGACATCAGTTCTGAGCACTGCCTGTGGATGGGGGATGTTGTGAAATACAAAGCCAAAAAAGTTGACCACAAAACCCACCAAGCAATCGGCACACGTGGAACCAAGCAGGAATTGGCTCTCTTAAATACTACAGCTTCACATGGAGCAATTCTACCTTTTTTTTTTTTTTCTTTTGGTATCATAAAACCAGGAAATATTTTAATACCTTTTGTTGAGCTGTTCATCTCCACTCCATAGCCCTACAGATTTCTTCGCTGGCTCCTGCTAGCAGGGGATTAGCGGATCCAAACCATTTAACCCAGCTCCTCTGCGTCCTGCTGGGCTCCAGGTGTCAAAAGCCCACTAAGGATGGACTCTCCTCGTATAGGTGGCTTGATAAATAAATTTAAAAGCCCACAAAAGCCTAAAAGGAGAACTAGGGATGAGTCTGCAGCCAAAAGGAGTTTTTACCTAGAGGCAGTTTTCTTCTTCTGCTATTACCTTGAACAAATGCATACGGTCTGAAGAGAATGCAAATAATCACTTAGTCAGGACAGCAGGTTTAAGTAGTTTCTTCCTGTAAACAATATTCATGACTATAGTTTAGGTGTGATTGAAGCCCCCAGCTGGGATTAGGCCAGTATTTTGAAAACTGGTTTCAGAGGCAGGAGAGAGAGAGAGAGAGAGAGAGAGAGAGAGAGAGAGAGAAAGTTAAGACAGGGAAAAATAGAATCATACAATCATAGAATGGTCTAGGCTGGAAGAGACCTCAAAGATCATCCAGTTCCACCCTCCCTGTGCCACAGGCAGGGACACCTCCCTCTCCCTCTAGGTCAGGTCACCCAAGACCTCATCCAGCCTGGCCTTGAATACATCCAGGGAGGGAGCAGCCACAACCTCCCTGGGCAACCTGTGCCAGTGTCTCGCCACCCTTACTGTGAATGTAATATAAAATAGCGTGTGAAGGTCTGGGAAAGAAATGCTGCCTGAGCCCAGTTATGTCAGCTCTTAGCTCACAGGAATGCTGTCTGGTTTTGGCAGATATAAGAGAAGTCGAACATCACTTAGAGTACTGCATTCAGTTTGGGGCTCCCCAGTGTCAGAGGGACAGGGATCTGCTGGAGAGGGTCCAGTGGAGGGCTACAAGGATGCTGAGGGGACTGGAGCACTGCCTGGGGAGGAGAGGCTGAGGGACCTGGGGCTGCTTAGTCTGGAGAAGAGAAGACGGAGAGAGGATTTAAGAAATGTTTATAAATATCTGAGGGCTGGGGGTGAGGAGTGGG
>VWZI01016908.1:0-14983 GCA_013396835.1 Psilopogon haemacephalus | reverse complement strand
TCTGGAGCCTTTGCAGGCCTGTCTGGACGTGTTGCTGTGTGCCCTGAGCTAGGATTGTCTGGTCCTGCTGTGGCAGGGGGGTAGGACTGGATGATCTCTTTGGGTCCCTTCCAACCCCTGACATCCTGTGAGCCTGTGGAGCGTCCTGACCATGTTGTGGCACTGTCTGTAAACACAGGTTATGGTCTGTTGCAGAACTTGTCTAAACAGTTGGTAAAGACTTGTAGACTACTACTCAAAGAATAGTAATAGTAAGGCATATATTGTCTTGGCCTGACCACATAGAATCATAGCATGGTTTAGGTTGGAAGGGACCTCAAAGCTCATCCAGTTCCAATCCCCCTGTGCCATAGGCAGGGACACCTCCCCCTAGATTAGGTCACTCCAGGCCTCATCCAACTTGGCCTTGAACACCTCCAGGCAGGGAGCAGACACAACCTCCCTCGGCAACCTGTGCCAGTGTCTCACCACCCTCACTGCAAACAACTTCCTCCTAACATCCAGCTTCAATGTGATCTTTGATCTTTGACAACATTGGGTGCTTCTGTGCCCCCAACCTCCCTGGACAACCTGTGCCAGTGTCTCACCACCCTCACTGAAAAGAGCTCCCTCCTAACATCCCATTTAAATTTCTTTCTGCCAGTTTAAACCCATTCCTCCTCTTCCTGTCATTACAAGACCCTGTCAATAGTCCCTCCCCAGCCTTCCTGTAGGCCCCCTCCAGATAGTGGAAGTCCACTCCAAGGTCTCCTGGAGCCTTCTGTTCTCCAGGCTGCAGAGCCCCAACTCTCTCAGCCTGTCCTCAGAGCAGAGCTGCTGCAACACTCTGAGCATCTCAGCCTTCTGTTCTCCAGGCTGCAGAGCCCCAACTCTCTCAGCCTGTCCTCAGAGCAGAGCTGCTGCAACACTCTGAGCATCTCGGTGGCCTCCTCTGGACTCTCTCCAACATTTCCATGTCCTTCTTGTGTTGGGGACTCCAGAACTGCAGACAGTGCTGCAGGTGGGGTGTGAGGAGAGCAGAGCAAAGGGGCAGAATCCCCTCCCTTGCCCTGCTGCCCACAGCTGCTCTTGCTGCAGCCCAGCACACAGTTGCTGTCTGGGCTGCACTCACACTGCAGCCTCATCTCGAGCTTTTCCTCACCCCAGACCCCCAGGTCCTGTTCCTCAGGGCTGCTCTCAGCCATTCCCCACCCAGCCTGCAACTGTGCTTGGGATTGCACTGACCCAGGTGCAGGACCTTACACTTGGCCACATCACTGTGGCTGTGATCAGTAATCCATACTTGCTACCCACCTATCTAGTGCAAAGTTGAACTTCCAGTGTGAAGGTCCAGCTTTGGCGTATAGCACGTGCCAGCTGCTAGGTGCTCCTGCAGAGTCAGCGAAACCTGCGTCAAATGGAGTAGTGCTGTGCCCGCAGATCAACAGGCTGTGCTTGCTCTGAACTGGTGAAAAAGGGACTGCTCAACCTGGTAGGTAAAGAGAAAATGCTACCAGCAAGAGAGCGTTGAGTGAAACCAATCGGGCTAGACAATGGGAAGAATATAGCGCAGCATGGGAGGCTTTGCTTTACCTTTGGAATGTGTTAATTATCCTCAGGGTTTTCACAGCCAGAATGGTTTGTGGTAAGGACTTTCCCTTTCAGCACCACTCCTCTGCTAAGTATTCCCTTTTTACCTCTGATATTCTCCTTTACTTCATAGAATCCCAGAATCATAGAATGAGTCAGGGGTTGGAAGGGACCACAAGGATCAGCCAGTTCCAACCCCCCTGCCATGCCCAGGGGCACCCTACCCTAGAGCAGGCTGCCCACAGCCTCTGCCAGCCTGGCCAAAAACACCTCCAGGGATCTGGCCCCAAACACCTCCCTGGGTATCTTGTTCCAGGCTTTCACCACTCTCATGGTGAACTCCCTCCTCAATTCCACTCTGAATCTCCCCACCTCCAGCTTTGCTCCATTCCCCCTAGTCCTATTACTCCGTGATAGCCTCAAAAGTCCCTCCCCAGCTTTTTTGTAGCCCCCTTCAGATACTGCAAGACCACAAGAAGGTCACCTGGGAGCCTCCTCTTCTCCAGACTGCACAGCCCCAACTCTTTCAGTCTGTCCTCATAGCAGAAGTGCTGCAGCCCTCTGAGCATCCTTGTGGCCCTTCTCTGGACAAACTCCAGCATGCCCACATTATTCTTGTTCCAGGGCCTCCAGCACTGGCTGCAGTACTCCAGGTGGGGTCTCATCAGTGTGGAGTAGAGGGGGAGAATCACCTCCCTGGCCCTGCTGCCCCCACATGTCCTGATGCAGCCCAGGCTCTGCTTGGCTTTCTGGGCTGCAAGTGGACACTGCTGCCTCATCTTGAGCTTCTCATCCACCAGTTTATAAATGCAGCCCTAGAGCTCAGCAATTGTAAATTACACTACCTGTGGTTTTCTGGCCAGCTTCACCTGTGTATGTGTAACTTTTAGGTTATTTCAACGTAGATGCAATCACTCAGCTCTTCCAAACCTGTTTGGCGTGATGGATAATCTTCAAAGCAATGGTAGTCACCAAAAAAAACCAGGTCAGACCATACCATCTGTCTCAAATATTGAGGAGTCTTTGACTTAGTGGTGTGCTATTTTCTAATAAATGTTTAATTGATAATCATGACTGATCTGCCTGCTTCATCCTCACCTGCGTTTGTAATGCTTTTCCTCCTTCACAAGTTTAATGACCTAAGGTATCTGCTGTTGTAGGACAATCCTTGGCCCCTGCTGTCACCTTTGTTGGGAGTGAGAATTTGCAGATTCAGACATTCCTGTTCTCTAATTAAAGCCCAGCTAACTCCTCAGAGTTGTTAATAGTACCTTTCTAATAATTTGCTGTTTTTGCTACTGGATCACATGTACCTGCAGTTAAAAATAACTGAAAAAATAAGGACAAATCCCATTCCAAAGTACACAGGGAGAGGGTTGCTGGAAATGCAGTGGTATTGCATCTGTTATGCTGGACTCCAGCTGGCTGCTGAGCTGAAATGCCATCCCTCTGTGTACCTTGTTAGGCACTGGAATGAGCTGCCCAGGGAGGTGGTGAGTCTCTGACCTTGGATGTGTTTAAGGGTTGCAGGGAGGCGGTGGAGTCCCTGATCCTGGATGTGCTTAAGGGTCACAGGGAGGTGGTGGAGTCCCTGATCCTGGATGTGTTTAAGGGTCACAGGGAGGTGGTGGAGTCTCTGACCCTGGATGTGCTTAAGGGTCACAGGGAGGTGGTGGAGTCCCTGATCCTGGGTGTGTTCAAGGGTTGCAGGGAGGTGGTGGAGTCTCTGACCCTGGATGTGTTTAAAGGTCTCAGGGAGGTGGTGGAGTCCCCAACTCTGGATGTGTTTGAGGGTTGCAGGCAGGTGGAAGAGTCCCTGATCCTGGATGTGTTTAAGGGTCACAGGGAGGTGGTGGAGTCCCCAACTCTGGATGTGCTTAAGGGTCACAGGGAGGTGGTGGAGTCCCTGATCCTGGATGTGTTTGAGGGTCGCAGGGAGGTGGTGGAGTCCCCAACTCTGGATGTGTTTAAGGGTCGCCTGGATGCGGTGCTTGAGGGTATGGCTTAAGGTGAATCTTGCTGAGCAGACTTCTAGGCTGGACTTGGTGATCCTGAGGGTCTTTTCCAACCTGGATGTTTCTGTGATTCTGTGATCCTGTTGTTCTGGGTTGTTTCTTTGGCTGAATAGAGGAACTGGATGAAATGCAACTGTTCCTGTGCCACAGTTTTCCTTTCACACTTGGTAGGATGAAAAATGCATCAGCAGGTCACTTTTATAATGCTAACTTTTAATGGAAACAGAGTACAGGAGCCTGGACAATTGCAAGTGAGGAGTTATTAACTGCTGAGTAGTTCAGATTTTCATGTATCATGAATTATTGACTAGGCTCTGTGTACTGAATTAGAGGAGCAAACTGCTGTTCTGTTTAACCAAATGCTCTCCTGGTTTCCGTAGGAAGCACTGAGCACATAAGGAGTGGAGCAGATTGTGCTGCTGATTGTGCCATATGGAGGTACTGCCAGGGATGTGTCTTCCTTAGCTGCAGCCTTCCTGGTTTCAGACCTTCACATTTATAGGGTTTAATTCACTAGGCTGGCTTAGACTTAACTGTACCAGCGACCTATCAGCAAGGGCTCCCTCCAAGTGCAGGCATCCTTTGTACCTCCTTTGCACCTCCTCTTTTTCCTCCTCTCCCACTAAAGTGAACGTGCTCCTAAGAGCAGCTTGTGAGCTCCAAAGCTGCCTTGAAAAACAAAACCACAGGAATTTAAAGAAACAACTGCCAAGCTTCTCCAATTACCTGGAATTTTATTCCATCCATATACATGCATAGTAACAACATTTGTTGAGAAATTATTTCTATCAGAAGTAGAACATTATCTTTGTGATCACCAGTTGCAGTATTGCTACTCTTATATTTAAATATATCTTATATATGAATTAGATTCATAATTGCAGCATTGAGATTAGGGGTTTGTGGTTTGGGTTTGTTTTTTTTTTTTTTTTAAATTTTTTGTTTTGTTTTGTTTCGTTTTGTTTTGTTTTAGACTGTGCCTTTCAAAAGATAAAACGGATTGGTATGACCTCATCGCTCACAATACTGCTTCCAGTAATTTTGTTCATTCTTTATAAAGTATTGCATTTAACAGCAAAGGTTTAAAAATTGAGACAGAGATGCATCAGCAAAAGAAAATACAAGTACTATACAAGAAAAGAAAAAAAATAAAAATTGCCATCTTCATTTAAGGTACGTTTCAGGTTAAGAAAGTGGACAGAAACATACTGCTACATACAAATGCAAAGCCTAATGACTACGGGACTTGTATCTGCCAAAATATAAACTGCAAACCCGGCCCAGGTGTTCAAAAAATTGAAAGTTTAAGGCGAACTTTACAGCATAGTTGAAGCTCCTTTGCAGGTTATATTTTAGCCTATACAGGTTATCTGCAACAGCATATAAGGAAACAAAAAGAAGAAATGAAATCAGGGTACACAAGTGCTTTTGAAGCTATTTCTAAAATGCTTTTCTGTATTGTTTGCCACTATTTCCTTTAAAATCTACTATACAGTGCAAACCATATGTGCTACACAATAACTATACAATAACATTACAAATGACTTTAATATAAAGTTTTTAAATAAAAAATAATAACATAANTGCTGAAAATGGCACCAATAATAATAATAATAATAATAATAATAATAATAATACACTTTTACTAATGGACTGTAATGGAATTACACCTTGAAGTCTTCCGCTCGGCGCAGTGAAATCTCCTGATTGTCCAGATGTAATTCAAACAGCTGTCTCGAGACCGCAAGGGAACGACGGGCTAAGGGCAGGTAGCAAAGGTGGGCCCCTCGTTTTCATTTGACGTGTTCCGCCGCGTGTGACGAGCAATAAAACTTCTTATGAGTTATAAAGTTTGAAAGGTTGTTGAACTGGATGTCACACAGCCGGCAATACTTCCCACTGCTCGGGGCCTGGCTGGAGCCGTTCACGCCTTTAGCTATACTAGACAACTGTTCCTCTGCCGTAGGCATCGCCGGAGACACGTTTTCGTTTGCAGTTAAGGGGTTCTCGGAGATCCAGGAGGGAGACTTGTGCCCATCTTCGTGCGGGGGGTTCTGGGAAATGTTCTCTTGCTGCGGGTTTGCCGCAGGCCTCTCCTCCTGTTTCAGTCCCCCGTTAACTATTACCATGCCTCGGTTTTTGGGCAGCAGCGGAAGAGACTCTTTCTTCTGCCCAGCACACCCGTTGGAAGGCACCGGGCCCTTAGGAGACTCACTTCCCGTGTTTGTGCTTTGATCTAAATCGGCGTTATGAACGACGAGAGAACCAGAAATGTAATCGCTTGGCTTAATTCCGTAGTACGGGGAGAGCTGATCTGCTCCTTTAGCCTTCTTTATTGCTCCGGGGTAAAGGCATTGGGGAAGAAACAAATGTTTGTTCTCTTCTTTCGTAGCAATCAGCTGGGCGGCCTCGCTGAAGACTTTTAGTCCTTGAAGCGTCGCTAAGTGTGTGGAAAACAAGTTCCCGTTCGGAGAGGCCTGTTTGGAGCCGCCGTTCTTCTCACACTTGATGATGCTCCTCTCGTAACTGACGTCTGGGCTGTTCCGCTCGCTCTCTGGGTTTGGAAACCCCTTGCTGTCGAGCGGCCCCAGGTCGTTACGCTGATGGGCAGTGACGGGGCAGAAATTCTGCTTGTGAGCCAGGTAGTTCTCTACCTTGTTGAAGCTGATCTTGCACACCGTGCACTCGTGGTAGTCCAGCAGCCTTTTGGGAGAAGAGGACGTCCTCTCCGACGGGGGTAAGCACTTCTTACTGAGATCTATCGGCACATCCATCTCCAAGCAGGACACGGTGGAGTGGGGAGTGTCACACTTCGAAACTGGAACGCACTTGTTGATGGACAGCGACGCTTCCAGGTGCTTCGAGACTATTCCCGGGAAGATGTCACAGCGTGGGTGGTAGCAATCCCCAAGGCCTTCCGCTGACTCTTGAGTGGATGTGCAAGGGTTGCCGAGATTCGCCACGTCTAGAAACCTCTGCTGGACTAGTGGGGGCCTTTGCTCCTGCTCTGGCAGGCACATCTCATACATCTTCCTTCGCTTGCGGGTGCGCATGGTTCTCTGCATGGCAGGCACTTTGTTGGAAGCGGACCTCTTCAGCGGGGGGTCGTGGCGGGTGGCACAGTAATACTGCTTGTGGACCATGTAGGTCTCGTGCCTGCTGAAAGTGATGTTACAAGCTTCACACGTGGTCTTGTTGGGGTCGCTCTCCCCTTCCACTAAAGACGCGCCAGGGTTCTTCGCGTCGGGTTTGCCGTTCAGCTTCTCGTCGCCGTTGCTTGCCGCTGGCAGCTTCTTAGGCTGTGCCGCGAAGTCTTTCTCGTGACTCTTACTGTTTGGCCCGATCAGATCTAAAACACTGGAAGAGTTTATGCAGGACGTCTGCAGGAGCTGATTCTCCGGCTCCGCTGCGTGAGGAGCTGCACTCAAGATGCTGATGGAGCTTTGACCGTTGCTGGGACTTACAGCTTCAGGCATTTTCTCTGGAACGCTGGAGAAATCCGGAGACTTTGCCATCTGCTGCCATCGGCTGCTGCAGTAATGCTTTTTGTGTACCAAGTAGTTGTCCAAATTGTTGAATGTTATGTTACACTCAAAACAGGTGGCCCCTTTGGGCATCAGAGGACTGTAAATCACAGGAGGGTAATTGCTACTTCCGTGCCTCAGTCTTCGATGGACCAGTTCAGACATTTTGGCGAGTATCTCCGATGCCTGAGGAACCACAGTGATGTCTTGGGGAAAAGCAAACTGGGAAAGAAAAGGCCCCATTGGGAACGAAGGACCAATATTAGGCTGGACTGGTGAGGAAGCAAGTCTTGGACTGGACGGTTCAGATTTTATTTTAGTGTACGAAAAGCTCTGCTTATTTGTCGCAGGTTGGGCCTCTGGCCTCTGGTTTGGGAGGAAAAGTGGAGCCTTTTTTTCACATTTATCAAGCTCTGTATCAGAACTTGCATCTTTAGTCTGCATGGTCTTTTGGCTCTGGGGAACATCGCTTCTGCTCAACAGGTCTGTCGCCGGCTGTAAACCTTCTTCATTCCCACTTGGAGACTGTTCAATGTCACTTTCTCTCTGAATTTTGTTGCCAGAGACGTGTAACTCTTGGTGCTGCAGTAACTCCCTCTGTGTTTGGAAGCCAAAGTGGCAGTGATTGCATCTGAAGGCAGCTTGAGTAAGATGCGAGAACAGGTGCTGGTGAAAGTTAATCACCGAGTCTGCAGTGTAAGTACAAACTGTGCACTTGAGACTAGCGCCTGGCGGCAGAAATTCTTCCATTTTCACTCCTGGAGAAAAGACAAATAAAATACAAAAGAAAGTGACCATTTCCCCTTTCAGGAAGTATTGCTGGCAAATCAGCTGCACAGGAGGGATGCCATCCAGAAGGACCTGGACAGGCTGGAGAGGTCATGAGAGGCCAGGCCAACCTCATGAAATTCAACAAGGCCAAGTGTAAGGTCCTGCATCTGGGTCGGCACAGCCTCAAGCACAACTCCAGGCTGGGTGCTGAGTGGCTGAGAGCAGCCCTGAGGAAAAGAACCTGGGGGTCTGGGGTGATTAAAAGCTCAAGATGAGGCTGCAGTGTGAGTGCAGCCCAGACAGCAACTGTGTGCTGGGCTGCAGCAAGAGAAGCATTGCAAGCAGGTCAAGGGAGGGGATTCTGCCCCTTTACTCTGCTCTCCCCAGACCCCACCTGCAGCTCTGTGTGCAGTTCTGGGTCTCCCACCACAAGAAGAACATGGAACTGTTGGAGAGAGTCCAGAGGAGGGCCACAAAGATGATGAGAAAGCTACAGCAGCTCTGCTGTGAGGACAGGCTGAGAGAGTTGAGGCTCTGCAGCCTGGAGAAGAGAAGGCTTCCAGAAGACCTTATAGTAGCCTTCCAGTATCTGAAGGGGGCCTACAGGCAGGCTGGGGAGGGACTATTGACAAGGTCTTGTAATGACAGGACAAGGAGGAATGGGTTTAAAACGGTAGAGGGGAGATTGAAACTGGATGTTAGGAGGAAGTTCTTTCCAGTGAGGGTTGTGAGAGATTGGCACAGGTTGTCCAGGGAGGTTGTGGCTGCTCCTTTCCTATAGGTGTTCAAGGCCAGGATGGATGAGGTCTTGAGTGACCTGTTCTAATGGGAGGTGTCCCTGCCTATGGCACAGGGGGGTTGGAACTGGATGATTTTTGAGGTCCCTTCCAACCTAAACTGTTCTATGATTCTAAGAACACGGTGGGAACAACTTCTTTCCTTCTGATTAGGATGGTATTAATCACCCTGAAAAAGTGCTTTAGAATTTCTCTCCTCAAAACACTTAGAGGATATTCCCAGACTTCTGCTCTGCTTTGGAGAGCCTCAGTATCTGCAAGCATTCAGCAGAGATGAAGGGAAGGAAAGAACAAGGGAATGGATAAAAATAGATTGGACTTAATTTAAATGAAAAGGTCCTAGAAATTACTTTTTTTTTTTTTTTTAACTAAAGGAGACACAATGTTACCCTCACACAATCACTGAAAATTCTGAATGCACAGAGAGAGCCTCCGTGTGAAGAGGCTCAAGGTTGTGATATGACTTGAGGTACATCCCTCAAACCTAAGCATGCCTGAAAGCCACAGAGCAGAAGCAGCATTTTGAGCATGAGTGGTGCTTAGCTTTTTGCCTGCAAGAGTCGGCAGTGGTACGGGTAGAGGATAGAGATCTACCCTCATCAGAGAGGCCTGATGAGCTGCATTCATTGTGAAGGGAGCAGGAGGAGTAAGACAAGGCTTCAACATCTTCTTTTCCACATAGAAAGGCTGTAGGCAACTACTGCTGTAATGCACTACCATTTCCTCATTAAATCACTACAGTTTTCCCTGTCCAAAGCAGTGCATCTTGAAATCAGGATTGAAAAACAAAACAAAACAAAACAAAACAAAACACAACACTGCTCTGCAGTGTTTGGAAAGTGGGAATGCCTTAGAAAGAGGTGAAATCAAATTCCTCTGCTGTAGCAACACAGATTTTCATAACAATGAAAACTGAAGAAATATTGGTAGGGATGGTAGCTGGGACAGGTATTTGCTCTGTCTACGTACACATGCACACATACCCTGCCTTGGTCAGGTGAAGTGGGTTCATGGCAGTCATACAACATAAAGCTGTTAAGACTTTTGGTGGGGGGATCAGGCTGTGCAAAGTCATTCTGATGTACCCAGAGGTCCTCACTTTTCCCATAGCATCAGTGCCTCCCACAGCTGTCACTGATACTTGAATCTGACCTGTCCTTGATCTCAGGGGGCAGAAGGGAGCAGAGGGGATACACAGCACTTTAACTGCTGCTTGGTGTAGAGCAGAGGTCTGAAGCTGTTGATACTCTGCTGGTATCTACACCTAATACTTGCACATACTTGGGGAGACATCGATCCACTGAACGTCTACAGTGACTAACTGCAACAGCTGCACCTAGAAGGGGATACAGGAAAAGAGATGCTACTTACCACTGTGAGAATTTAGGTGCATCTCCAGGGCTCTCGCATTAGAAAAACTTTTGGTACACTGTGGGAAGGGGCAGACACTGGATATATGCTGAGCACTATCTTCATTCTCCTCTGACAGCTGGGGCCCCTCTCTTTGCCTCCCGCTGCAGTAATACATGAGATGGGCTTGCAGGTTCCGCTCGCTCCGGTACCAAATGCCACAGGACTTGCAAGGGAATATGTCCTCTACAAGCAAAGAGAAGCAGGTGCAGGTTAGCCATGGTGCACTCAGTGCCAACCAATTATCACAGCTGGATTAATTTTCCTCAACTCCCCATTAAAAACACATGCTTATTAAAAGGGGTTGGAAAAAAATAATTGAAAATAGAGCCATGGGCTTATTAAAATGCCCCTTGCAGGTGAGAGACTTGACATGGGAGACAGTCAAAAAGGAGATTTTAGAAAATGGTTACTGAAGCCCCAGAAGTTTTCATCAGGTAGTTACAGTAAAAGGCAAATTAAGTGAAGAGTTTGTTGTTAGTATGCACTATTAACACAAGACCCGAGCTGTATTTCCAGTACATCACTACTCAATAGGTGACAGCTTTCAGTTGGGATCCTTTTTTTTTTTCCCCCCCGTCTTTCCAACGTTGGACCCTGAAATTGGTGAATGCTAACTGCAGATCACCCCAAAGAATGTTTATCTTCAGCATGCTTATGTAGTTATTACAGTAAACTCCTGTTGCTCAGACAGTGCAGGAGCCAGACTAGATTTACATTTCCTTGAGATCCCACGGTGTTGAATGCAATATTACACCAGGCAGCCTGTTTACTTCCTGTGTTCCCATTGTTATTAATAGAGAAAGTTAAAATTTGTAATGTACTTTTGGTCCTCTTGCATCTGGTTCATTGTTCCCATTCCACTTTTTGCTATGCCAAAGGGATGTTTGCTAAGAATAATGCACATTTTCATTTAGTCTGGAGAAGAGGAGGCTCTCAGGTCACCTTCTTATGGCCTCCAAGGATCTGAAGGGGGCCTACAGAAAAGCTGGGGAGGGACATTTTTTAGGCTATCAGGTAGTGATAGGACTAGGGGGAATGGAGCAAAGCTGGAGGTGGGGAGATTCAGATTGGATGTGGGGAGGAAGTTGTTGAGCATGAGAGTGTTGAGAGCCTGGAATGGGTTGCCCAGGGAGGTGTTGGGGCCACATGCTTGGAGGTGTTTGCAGCCAGGCTGGCAGAGGCTGTGGGCAGCCTGATCTAGGGTAGGGTGTCCCTGGGCATGGCAGGGGGGTTGGAACTGGCTGATCCTTGTGGGCCCTTCCAACCCTGACTGATTCTATGATGATTCTATGTGCATTCACACCAGAAATACTGTTCATTAGTTCACTGTATCTAATCACAATACTTTCTAAGTATTAAACTTCACAGAAAGCATAGAGAAGTGCTCCAACATGGGGGTCTAAATGGACAGGCTTACAAAGTGCTGAGAGCTAAGGGTATGCAGGGCCAGGAGGAATTTAATTCAATCTAACTTGTCCCAGTTCAGGAACTGACTTATCATGTACTCATGTTCCCCCTCTCTAAGGACAGGACTTACTTCCACGCTGTACTTTGTCCACGATAGGGTCTGCTGATGTCCAGAGGGTGTAAAAACATCCTTGGGCATCCCCACTGAGTGGAGATCCTACACCATAAATCAGGGCTGCTCTGAGGCATGATCTCTGCTGCATTTTGAAACAACTGCTGAAGAGATATGTTCTTTCTTTCTACCGAGTATCTATCATGAATTATTACTAGAAGCTGCAGTTGTTAAGCAACAAGCTTACTTGAGCAGCAGAGGCTGGACACTGCCAGCTATCAGGCCTGTCTTTTTGCACAGTTTCTGGTCCTATAGGCTCTGGGAGCAGCTCACAGAACCTCCACACGAGGGCAGGTCGGATACTGCGAGTGAGGCTCTTGCACAGCTCAGCTCTTCCTCCTCCTTTCACGTCTGTGAGTTCCATCTGAGATGAGGTGGGATTAAAGGCGAGCTTTGAGACGTGCGTTTTAGGTCGTGTGGTTTCTGTGATCTTGGATTCACTATCAGCTGTATTAGCTTTTCATATGTGCGTGGCAGGGCGCACCCAAGTCCCTGCCCCACTGGAGGTTTGAATGGGGTGCAAAACGGTTTTCCTCCCTCCCTCCCTCCCTACCTCTGTCACTGGAGGTTTGGAACGTGAAGTAGGTGTGAAGCTCCTTCTCCCACCCCCGTGGGCTTGAATAGGGAAGAAACAAATCTCCCCAGCATATATATATGACAACTGGACAGTGTCTGGTTGGACCTTGAAGGGACCTTGAGAGGGACCTTTGAGTCAGACCTTGAGTTGGACCTTGAGAGGGACTTTGAGCCGGATCTTGAGTCGGACCTTGCAGGGACCTTGAGAGGGACTTTGAGCCGGACCTTGAGTCGGACCTTGCAGGGACCTTGAGAAGGATTTTAAGCCAGACCTTGAGTCGGACCTTGCAAGGACCTTGAGAGGGACTTTGAGCCGGACCTTGAGTCGGACCTTGCAGGGACCTTGAGAAGGATTTTAAGCCAGACCTTGAGTCGGACCTTGCAGGGACCTTGAGAGAGACCTTGAGTCAGACCTCGAGGAGCCTCTGGACGAACGGTGACGAGAAAGCACACGGTCCCCGCTTTTGCACTGTCGTATCCTGGCTTCCTGCTGCAGGGACCTGCCGTCCTTCATGGGAACACCACAGAGCACCTCAGCTTTCCACTGCATTGCTTCATGATCTTGGCTTTGTGAAAGCCATACCTACAGCCATTTTGGACTTCAGTGGGCACTGGACTCTGTATGACACTGACCCACTGCTGGATTGTAATTCGCAACTCCTGACACTGACACAAAAGACACTGCCTTGTGTTTCTAAGTAGGGCAAAGCTGTTTTATGCCCAAACTTTTCCAAATTTTCTGATTTTCCTAAATTCCTTGAAAAGCATCCGTGTGAAGATTTTCCCCGAACGAATTGGAACCCAGATTTAAAATAGTCTGCACATAGATTGCGGGAGGGGTTTTGGAAATTATAAAAACTACATTAATTTATAATCCCTGCCTCTTTGATTGCCCACAATCAATTCAATGTGCCTCAAAGTACAGCTGCCTTAAAAAAAAAAAAAACAGCCAGAGAATAGTATCCATCACTTACTGTTCACAATGGCTGTTGGCAAAATAGAGGCCATTGCAGCTTGTTGGGGCAGCAACTGTATGGAGTCCAGCAGCCGGGCAGGATACATCCCTTCCGTGAGAGTCATCTGAGTAGCAGCTTGCAGCCTGGAGTCAAAATCTACGACAAAGGCAATCAGCTCCTCCCCCTCTGCGATGGCCTTGGTTGTGGTACACCAAAGCTGCCCTCCTACAGGAAACATAAAAGCAGAAATATTGAATTGACGGGATGAGATTACGAAACTGCAAGCAGCAGGGCTGTATCTTCACGCCCCTTTTAACAGCCTTGATGACTTGTTCAAGGTAAAGAGGCTACTGACTTTTAATTCTACGAATATAGCAACTGTCAACGGAGCAGCATAACACTTTGGGGATACCTTCCTGAACTTTTTGCAGCCTGAATTATCATAGAATCAAAGAATCGTCTAGGTTGGAAGGGACCTCAAAGCTCATCCAGTTCCAACCCCCTGCCATAGGCAGGGACACCTCCCACTAGAACAGGTCAGCAGATTCCAAACTTTTTTTTTAATTGCTAATGAAGAAAGAAGGAATATTAGATTTGCCTTAGTGCACATCCCAAATGTCACTTGTATTATAAACTTTAATGTTCCATTCTGTCTTCTTCAAGACCAGCACCGTGAAAATCAAGACACAGGTGAAAACACTCTGTGGCACTTTTAGAATCATAGAATCAGTCAGGGTTGGAAGGGACCACAAGCACCATCTAGTTCCAACCCCCCTGACATGGGAAGGGACACCCCACCCTACATCAGGCTGCCCACAGCCTCATTCTGTCTGGCCTGAAACACCTCCCCAGGGATGTGGTCCCAACCACTTCCTTGGGCAACCCATTCCAGGCTCTCACCACTCTCGTGCTCAACAACTTCCTCCTCACCTCCAGTCTGAATCTCCCCATCTCCAGCTTTGCTCCATTCCCCCTAGTCCTGTCACTAACTGATAGCCTCAAAAGTCCCTCCCCAGCTTTTCTGTAGCCTCCTTCAGATCCTGGAAGGCCACAAGAAGGTCACCTGGGAGCCTCCTCTTCTCCAGACTCAACAGCCCCAAATCGTTCAGTCTGTGCTCACAGCAGAGGTGCTGCAGCCCTCTGAGCATCCTTGTGGCACTTCTCTGGACACACTCCAGCATGTCCACATCCCTCTTGTCCCAGGGGCTCCAAAACTGGATGCAGTACTCCATGTGAGGTCTCAGCAGAGCTCAACAGAGCACAGCTGAGGGGGAGAATCACCTCCCTGGCCCTGCTGCCCACACTGCTCTTGCTGCAGCCCAGGCTCTGCTTGGCTTTCTCGTCTGCAAGTGCACACTGCTGCCTCATCTTGAGCTTCTCCTCCAACAGCACCCCCAAGCCCCTCTCCTCAGGGCTGCTCTTCAGCCACTCACTGCTCACTTTTCCTCACCGTTATTTTTCGACAAAATTCCTGTCCTTTTCTTTTTGTTTTTCCCCCATAAACCCCAAGTTTGTGCGGTTCTGAGCAGCGAGCCGCAGCACAACAAAAGCAAGCAGCTGCTGGCAAGGAAGAAATCAAGATTTCCTCTTTCAGAGGGCCTTCTTCCCCCTCCCTCAATATTGCCACTCTCTTTTCTCCGAGAAATCTTCCCTTATGTAATATTCTTCGGAACACGACTGCTTTATCTCTGCTTACACTGACTGAACTTCCTGAAAAAGAAGATATGCCAAAGATCTGTTTCATAAAGGCTTATTCAAATAAAGGTTTGTTTAAAAGCTGGGG
>VWZI01016906.1:0-38621 GCA_013396835.1 Psilopogon haemacephalus | reverse complement strand
TTCTCCATTCATCCATGCAGGTCTCCTTGCATTCTTACTTGCCTTTCTCTTTTTTGGAATGCATTGCTCCTGAAGGAGGTGATCCTTGAGCAATGTCCAGCTTTCCTGGGACCACCTTCCTTCCAGAGTTTTTTCCCATGGTACCCTCTTGAGCAGATTCCTGAAGAGACTGAAGTCTGCTCTTCTGAAGTCCAGAGCAGTGAGTTTACTGTATAGCCTCCTTGATGCTTTGAGTATCTTAAACTCTATAATTTCATGGACACTGCATCCTAGGCTACTCTTCAGCTTTACTTCACTCACCAGCCCCTCCTTGTTGGTGAGGACTAGGTCCAGCACAGCACCTTTTCTTGTGGGTTGCTCTACCACTTGATACAGGAAGTTATCATCAACACATTCCAGGAACTTCTTGGATTGCTGTTATGTCCTTCCAACACATGTCAGGGTGGTTAAAGTCCACCATGAGTACCAGAGCCTGTGAGTGTGAGGCTTCTCCTACTTGTTTGTAAAGGGCCTCATCTGCTTCACCTGATCAGGAGGTGTGAAGGTTTAAGCCCCCTGGGACCCCCTGTCTTTTCCCAAGGAATGGTTTCACCCTTTTCCCAGGTTACATGGTTAGACACTCCCACTTCCTGCTAGGATTCTGGGACTATAAGAGGGGGAACCCAGTCCCTCACCCTTCTGTTTCTTCTCCTCTTCCCCTCATGCCGGCTGGTCGAGCACCTGCTGGCGCTCAGTGCTGCTGCAGCACGTGTCTCCCTGCCGCCCTGTGTTAGAACACCGCTATTGTCTGCTGAGACTGGGACTGAGACTTTTCGCAATAGGATTCCTGCATCCTGCTTTCCAAAGCCAATCGAACGTCAGCTGCCTGCAGCGGTTGTATTTTTTTTTCTTTTCCCCCTTCTTCCTGGTCTCTGTACCCTTTTCCCTTATTCCCCATATCCCAAAGCTTGTTTCCCTTTCTCCCACCTGCTGTAAAAAATCCCTTTCCCTCTTACTTGTTAAAGTTTACCCTTTTCACTTCCAAATCGTTTTGAGTCTTTATTGGGCTTTTGGGCTTGCGGGGGGGCAGCTAGCCTCAACCCAATACAGGAGGTCTGTAACAGACTCCTACTATGATGTCCCCTTCCCATGCCTTCCCTTTAACCTTCACCCATATGCTCTCTGTTTTGGTGTTAGATATCTCTTGGTTGAGCTCCGTGGATTCCAGTTTATTACTGATGCAGAGGGCTACACCCCCTCCTCTTCTCCCCTGCTTGTCCCTCCTGAGAAGTCTATACCCGTCTATACCTACGCTCCAGTCATGAGATCTATCCCACCATGTCTCAGTGATGCCAATGATATCATAACCCTGGAGACTTGCAAATATTTGTAATTCCTCTTGTTTGTTCCCCATGCTCCTTGCGTTAGTGTAGAGTCATTTCAGTTGTGCCTCTATTGGTGCTGACTTATTCACTGATTTTCTTTTATCCTGTTCTTTGAGCATGCTTTTTCTCAGTCAGTATTTCGACTTTTCTATGCTCAGACATGTTTTAATCTACTAGCTTATCTTTACCCCTCATGCCATTACTACCACGTGAATTATCATCTCTGCAGAACCCTGGATGCACTATTCTGTCCCCAGGATGCTTCAGGGCAGCAGGTTGACAACCATCACTAAAACCCTGTTGCTCCCACACTGATCTGTCCCCCCACATCTTACCACATGAAGGTGTCATTACTTTGTCCCCCTCCCCCTTCATAACCTGTTTAAAGCCCTGTCAACTAGCCCTGCTATCTCTTCTGCAAGGACCCTCTTCCCTCTTCGAGACAGGTGTCTCCTGCTAGGTGTCAGCAACCCTGGTGTTGTAAAGGTCATATTATTATCCAAATCCAAATTTATGGCGGTGACACCATCCATGCAGCCATGTATTAAAAGACTGCACTCTGCTACTTATTCCAGTGTCTCCTCCATCAGCTGGAATAACAGAGGAGAAGACTATTTGTGCCCCCGAGTTCTGTATCACCCATCCCAAGGCTCTGAAGTATTTTTAAATTTTTCTGGGACCACTAGTCATTATTTCCTCTCCTCCTACTTGAAAGATCAATAATGGATAGTAGTCCGTAGAGTGGACTAGGTCCATATCTAAGGGCTGGGAGTCAGGTATCACAGAATCACAGAATGTCAGCCGCTGGAAGGGATCTCGAAAGCTCATCCAGTCCAGAGAAGGATCTCCTATACCAGATAACACAGGAACATGTTCAGGTGGGTTTTTAGTATCTCCAGAGACAGAGACTCCACAACAGCCCCAGGCAGACTGTTCCAGTGTCACCCTCACAGGGTAAAAAAAGGGACAGGAAGGAAGGGACAGGGACAGCCTCTGCTCACTTATGCCCTAGCATAGGACAAGGGGCAAGGAATGGAAACTGTAGCACAGCAAGTTCCACCTCAACAGGAGCGACAACTTCTTTGCTGCTAGGGTTCCAGAGCAGTGGCACAGGCTGCCCAGAGAGGTTTTGAAGCCTCCTTCCCTGGAGCCTTTTGCAGCTCTGTGTTCCTCTGCAACCTGCATTAGAATCTTTGTTGCTGGTCTGGCAGGAGGCTTGGACTGGAAGATCTCCAGATATCCCTTACAACCCTTTCCAACAGGGATGGGAAGTCTCTGGTGGGTCTATTTCCACCCAGGACAAACACAAGGAGATTTGAAAGATCTCAAATCCTAACCTGTTGAATTTTCATGAGGCAGAGTCCTCTGACAAGGTACAAGGAAACAGAGATGGCTACTTTGCTGTTTGATCCTAAGGAGCGGATACCTGCTGCCAAGTCTGTACTAAAGGAGCAGAAAATGATCTCTTTATTTTATTGTCACAGCTATGAAGGCCTGGGAGCCACAAACATGACCCCTGCAAATCTCTTGTGTGGTGCATTGCAGGCAGGGTCACCTCCTGTCAATGCCACAGACTCGTGTTTCTTCTGTGGTGGGTTGGCCTTGTTTGACTGCCAGTTGCCCTTCTCATACTGAACAAGGGATAAAGTATGACGATGCTGTAGTTTAACCCCAGCCAGACACTAAAAACCACACAGCCACTCACTTGCTCTTCCTCTCGCCCAGTGGGATGGGGAAGAGGACTGGAGACAAATAGAACTGGTAGGCTGAGATAAGAACATTTGGATAGCTGAAATAAAATAAATTAGATAATAATAAATGAAAAGCATTGTAACAGAAATAGTGAGAAATAAAGCCCAAGCCAAGTGATGCACAATGCAGGTGTTTTCCTATCCCTGACTGATGCACCTCCCATCCAGGTCCCACCAGGCATGATGGAATCTGTTCAGCTAGCTCAGGTCAGCTATGCTGGCCATGCTCCCTCCCAGCTTCTTGTGCTCCTGCTTGCTGGCAGAGCATTGGAAATGGGAAAATCCCTCACTTAGGATAAGTGCTACTTAGCAACAGCTAAAACATGAGTGTGGTACCAACATTATTCTCATACTAAATCCAGTCCCAAACCTCCTGCCATGGACAGGGACACCCTACCCTAGATCAGGTTGGCCAGAGCCTCATCCACCCTGGCCTTAAACATCTTGGGATGTTGTCCCAACCACCCCCCTGGGCAACCCATTCCAGGGCCTCACCACTCGTATGGTGAAGAACTTCCTCCTCACATCCAATCTGAATCTCCCCACTTCCAGCCTTACCCCATTCTCCCTAGTCCTGTCACTACCTGATAGTCCTAGCTTTCTTGAAGGCCCCCTTCAGCTACTGGAAGACCGCAATACCTGGGGGCCTCTTCTTTTCCAGACTGAGTAGCCCAAACTCTTTCAGTCTGTCCTCATAGCAGAGGTGCTCCAGCCCTCTATTCATCCTCGTGGCCCTTCTCTGGACATGCTCCAGCATGTCCACATCCCTCTTGTAATAGGAGCTCCAAAACTGGATGCAGTACTCCAGGTGAGATCTCACCAGGGTGGAGTAGAGGGGAAGAATCACCTCCCTCAACATGCTGGCCACACTTCTGATGCGGCCCAGGATCTGGTTGGTTTTCTGGGCTGCAAGTGCACATTACTGGCTGATGTTGAGCTTCTCATCCACCAGCACCCTGAAGTCTCTCTCCGCAGGGCTACTCTCCAGGCAGTTACTGCCCAGTCTGTATTTGTGCTTGGGATTTCATCGACCCACTGCAGGACCTTGCACTTGGCCTTGTTGAACCTCATGAGGTTGGCTTGTGCCCCCCTCTCCAGCCTGTCCAGGTCCCTCTGGATGCCATCCCTGACCTCCAGGATGTCTGCTGCCCCACATAGCTTGATGTCATCAGCAGACTTGCACAATATGGGGGCACAAATAGAGGACACACAATGCCTCTGTCCATGTCACCCACAAAGATGTTGAACAAGACTGGTCTCACAACTGATCCCTGAGGGCCTCCACTTGGCAATGCCTTCTCTTGGGCATGGACCCATTGACAGCCACTCTTTGGGTGTGACCATCAAGCCAGTTTTTTATCCATCTAGTGGTCCACCCATCAAGCCCATGTTTCACCATCTTGGAGACCAGGATGTGGTGCGGGACAGAGGCTTTGCTCAGGTCCAGACAAATGACATCAGTTGCTCACCCCTCATCTATTAATGTGACCTATTCATAGAAGGCCACCAGGCTTGTCAGGCAGGTTCTGCCCTTGGTGAAGCCATGATGATTGGACCCGGTCACCTCTTCACTATTCTCCTGTCTCAGTAGTGCCTCCAGGAGGATCTGGTCCATGACCTTACTAGGCACAGAGGTAAGACTGACTGACTTGTAGTTGCCCGACACCTCCTTCCTACTCTTTTTGAAAATGGGAGTTATGTTTCTCCTTTTCCAGTCAGTGGGGACTGCACCAGACTGCCAGGAATTTTGGAATATAACAGAGAGGGCTTTAGCAACCTCATCTGACAATTCTCTCAGTACCCATGGGTGTATCCCGTTGGGTCCCATGGACTCAAAAACTTTCAGGTTCTTCAGGTAATCACAAACCTGATCTTGACTTATGATGGGCAGCTCTATGGATACACAGCTGCAACATGTAGAGGGATGACACATAGACTCTAATTGTAGGTGTCTGGTGGAGCCAAGAGCAGGATGACCATAGAGGTTGTAAAAACTCTGATAAGAAGGTAAAACAAAGACCTCACAGTTTCTCTGTGTTCTTGGATGTTGGGCAGTGTCTGTATTTTGTATCAAATAGAGATGTGTGATTTCATGTTTTTAGTTAAGCCAATCATTGTGTTAGCTTTAGCTATTTGGATGGGTAAATAGCCAATAAAATAGTTACACACTGCCTTCTTTAGAATACCTAAACATACATAAGATAAACAAATGCATGTAATAAACAGAACTAGTTTGCATCAAACTGTCTCCCATCTTCCAGTCCCTGCCATTATCTTCTATGACTCCAGGAGTGTGTCTGGAGGCCTTTGCAGTGAAGTCTCAGGTAAAGAATTCATTGAGAATCTCAGCCTTTTCTATGTCACTTGTGACCAATTTGCCTGTTTCCTTTTTGAGGGGGCCATACCTTCCCTGGTCTTCTTTTTACCATTAATATACCTGTAGAAATTCTTGATGTTGCCTTTGACTTCCCTGGCTAGATTCAATTCCAACTGTGCATTGGCTTTCCAAACCAGATCTCTAGCTGCTCGGGCAGCTTCCTTATATACCCCCCATTCTAACTGTCCTTTCTTACACTCCTTGTAGAGTTTCCTTTTGTGTGACAGCATGTCCAGGAGCTCCTTGCTCAGCCAGGCAGGCCTCCTGGCACTCTTCCCTGTGTTCCTCTTTGTTGGTATACATTGCTCCTGAACACAGAGGAGGTGATCCCTGAATACTGTCCAGCTGTCCTTGGCCCCTCTTCCCTCTAGGGCTTCATCCCATGATACTTTGGCCAGCAGATCTCTGAAGTGATCAAAGTCTGAATGCCTAAAGTCTAGGGTCATAATCTTAGAAAACATCCTCCTGGTTGCCCTGAGGATCTTAAATTCATCTATTTCACGGTCACTGCAACCAAGGCTGTCCGTGAGCCACACATTGGTCACCAGCCCTTCCCTGTTGGTGAGAACAAGGTCCAGCATTGCATCTTTTCTTGTTGGTTCCTCTACCATTTGGAGGAGGAAGACGTCATCTATGCAATCCAGGAACATCGTGAATTGCTGATGCCTTGCTGTGTTGTCCCTCAAGCAGATGTCAGGGTGGTTGAAATCCCCCATGAAGACCAGGTCTTGTGACCCGAAGGCTGCTTCTATTTTCCTGTGAAGGGGCTCATCTGCTTGGTTATGTTGATCAGGTGTCCTGTAGCAGACCCCTACAGTAACATCACCCTCCCCAGTCTTCCCTTTAAGTTTAACCCATACACTCTCAACCAGCTCATCATCCTTCCCCAGGTGGAGCTCCACTGATTCTAGTTGGTCACTGATATAGAGGACAACACCTCCTCCTCTTCTTCCCTGCCTATCTTTCCTGAAGAGCTTACATCCATCTATCCCTACATTCCAGTCATGGGAATAATCCCACCAAGTTTCAGTAATAGCCACTATGTCATGGCATCCCTGCAGCACAGTGGCCCTTAGTTCATCCTTGCTCTGCTGAGACCTTACCTGGATTACTGCATCAAGCTCTGGAGCCCTTAATATGGGAAGGACAAAGATGTGATGGAGAGGGTCCAGAGGAGGCCACAAAAATGATCAGGGGGGTTAGCATCTCTGCTATGAGGACAGTCTTAGGGAGCTGGGCGCGTTCAGCCTGGAGAAGAGCAGGCTCCAGAGAAGCCTAATAGCAACCTTCCAGTACCTGAAGGTGTCTACAAGAAAGCTGCAGAGAGACTGTTTGCAAAGGCCTGCAGGGACAGGACAAGGGCAATGGCTTCAAACTAGAGCAGAGGAGATTGAGATTGGATGTGAGGAAGAGGCTCTGCACTATGAGGGTGGTGGAACACTGCAACAGGTTGCTCAGGGAGGTGGTAGGGTCCCCATCCCTGATGATAGGTGAGGGTGGAGAGGGCTCTGGGCAACCTGATCTAGTAGTTCACACATGTGTGGATTTTAAGAAAATGGTCTAATTTTTTATTCCCCCACCCCCCCTTCACTTTACTTCTCTGGATGAAAAAATGAACTGGAATTGATCAGGACCCACAACCAACACCTCACAAGACTGTGGCAGTGCCTCTCATAGGGAGAAGAACAAGGCCTTGCTCTGTACATTAAATGCTACAGGAAAAAAATACTGAATTGGGAAAAAAAATCAAGTCAGTTGAGGCTGACACAGCTTCAAAAACCTTCACAGCTACACACAGACAAATTCCTGGCATTGATTCCTGTGGTGGTTTGGCAGTTATTTGCAAACACCACCCATCCCCCCCCCAACACTTTGTAATAACCCAGGCTAGGACTTAGTTAGCTGGAAGTTAATAAATGAAGCTTTATATGTACAGCTTTGCACAATATACAAGTAGATATTTACAATGTATAACAGATATTTACAGATATATACAGTAAAAAGGTAATACAGAAGCACCACACCCCTCCCAGAGATCAAAATCCCTAAGAGGGGTTTCTAACATCCCTAGCACCTTCCTCCTTTCCCCAGTCTTATCTCACCGTCTGTTTTATGCAGCAGATAGATGAAGGTAGATCGGGCAGGGGGATTAGCAGTAGGAAAAGAAGTTAGTGAAATTATTCAGATTCAGCTAGGAAAGGCAGGGAGAAAGAGCCATGCAAAAGAGCAACCACAGCCCAAAATTATCTGAAACAGTCTGCCTTATCTACATTTGGGTTACAACTCTTAAAACAATTTTTTTTTTTTCTTCTCAGTAAAGCTATGAGCAAAGTACCATCATCGGTCTTTTCCTTTCTTAGCCTATAGTCTAATTTCTCATCCAAATCTTCCAATTAGTTCAAACCAGTACAATTCCTAATCTGAAATCAGGAACTGTGCTGAGTTACATCTCCACCTTGTCCCAGTTTCACCAGAACAGAATAGTTTGTTCCTTCCCATCATACATGTCCAGCTGCAAGTTGGTACACAATTAAAATTACTGTTTTCCTTAAAAAAAAATTGTGGATTCACTACAAATTTTCATTCCTGCCAAAAGCTGGATCTCTTGCCAAGTCTCCGTTTCACTGTTAATATTGACTCTGCTTATTGATTTTGGTACAAGTAAGAAGGAGCTGTCCTGTTATGCTAAGCTCCCAGTGCTGTGCTGCTGGGCTGCTGAACTTTCTAAGGTAGGGTTTTAATATTTGTCACTTTTTCACAGAATCACAGATAGTTAGAGGGTGGAAGGGATGTCCCGAGATCATCCAGTCTAACCCCCTGTCAAAAGCAGGATCACCCAGGGTTGTCCACACAGGAATGAATCCAGGTGGGTTTTGAAAATCTCCAGAGAAGGAGACTCCACTACCTCTCTAGGCAGCCTGCTCCAGGGCTCTAGCATTCTCACTGTAAAGAAGTTTCTCCTCATGTTGAGCTGAAGCCTTCTCTGTTCCAGTTTGTATCCATTGCTCCTTGGCTTATTGTTGTGAACCACCAAAAAGAACTTGGCCCCCTCCACTTGATATCCACCCCCAAATCCATGCAAATCCCTGCTAAGAACTTGGTGAAAATAGAATCATGGAATCATATAATGGTTTAGGTTGGAAAGGACCTCAAAGATCATCTAGTTCCAACCCTCTGATATAGGCAGGGACAACTTCCACTAGAACAGGTCGCGCAAGGCCTTATCCAACCTGGCCTTGAACACCTCCAGGGAGGGAACAGACACAAACTCCCTGTGAAACCTGTGCCAGTGTTTCACCACCCTCACTGAAAAGAACTTCTTCCTTACACCCAGTTTATATCTCCCCTCTGCCAGTTTAAACCCATTACTCCTCATCCTGTCATTACAAGACCTTGTCAATAGTCCCTCCCCAGCTTTCCTGTAGGCCCCTTTCAGATACTGGAAGGCCACTCCAAGTCTCCTCGAAGCCTTCTCCTTATTGAAGAGCCCCAACTCTTGTAGCCTGTCCTCATAGCAGAGCTGCTCCAGACCTCTGAGCATCTTTGTGGCCCAAAATCCTACACAAAGAACCCAACTGTGAGAAGGCATAACTGCCAGCACCAAGAGTCTTTGCTGTTGTGCTGGTTTGAAGCTAATTGGAATATTTTAATGAGAGAAATAAAATTATTGGCTGTGAAAGGAAAATAATGGTGATGTGTGTATTGCCCATTCATTCTGCTGGGGCATAATAAAACAATGACACAAAGAAAGATAAGGCAGTTTCTGCATGGCTGTCACTCTATTAGCTCTTCTACCTTATTGCGAGTGAGCTGGAATCAGTATGCTGAATCGATACAATTGAAGTATTGTTCACTTTATTAGCAACAGGATCACACTTTTGTTCTGTTAGCTCATTAGCAGAAGGCAAATGTGTCAAATTCTGATTTGGACACAAGTTCTGCAGGATGGTGTCCATCCTAGCCAGAAGCATACTAATTAATATTCATGACAAGTTGTTATCCCAAACCAGATGTTTCCCTTATCTTTGACTCGCTGGAGGAGGAAACTGCTGCTATGGGAAACCAGAGACCTTAGGCCAGGCCGTTCTGCTCTACCCGTGAGATCCAAGGTCGGCTGTCTTCTATCTCATCCCAACACTGCCTGAACCTGTGTATTCCCAACTAATCACTCTGCTTCTAACACCTCTTGCTGACCTTTCTCACTCACCTTGCATGTAAGAGGGGTTCTGAGATAAGTAAGAGGGTGAAAAGGATGGAAAGAAGGTGGAAGGTTGATTGAGAGCCTTCTTGGACTGTCTGGCTCCTTGGGAAGGGGTTTTGTATTTCTGCATCACTTTTAACTTGTATATACCTGTAAATATTTGTAATATATTGTGTATATATGCTTGCAAATTGTGCTAATCTGTAAATATATCTTCCCTAACTTCCAGACGACTGAGTCTAGTCTGGTGAATTTGTGGTGGGTGGAGGCAGATAACACCCAAACCACTACAGCTGTCGAATGGTAACATTTCTATGCATGTTGCGAGGCAGCTTCTGAATGTCACACTTAATCCTGAGGTCTGCTGTTGCAGAGCAATTCAGTCTCCTGTCAACAGCTGCCTCTGCTCCAGTCACTGAACGGCACAGCAAAGCCATTGCTTATAGCACAGCACACTTCTGTGACAGCCTCTTCACATTCCTTTTGATAAACAGTTGCAAGCAGAACAAGGAAAGAAGAGGTAATCAGCGCTTGAACACACATCCATAAGCATGCTGAGAACCAAATCTAGCAAGCTGAGGCTCTTGGGGCTGGTACAAGGTGCAAGTTTCCCAATAAAAATCTTCTGAGCTCTGATTTCACAGAATCATGGAATCAATCACAGAATGGTCTGTGTTGGAAGGGACTTCCGAAAGTCATCTAGTGTAACCCGCTTGTGCAGAGAGTTGGGGCATCTTCAACTAGATTAGGTTTTCAAGCAGCTGATTTGGTGGTACAGGAAAACACAAATTACCAACCTCTCCCTCAAGCATGTGCACTGTGGATACACAGACTCATAAGAAATGGAGAAAGAATGAGGAGGTGTTAAATGTGCTTGTGGAGGTTTGCAGGAGTTGACACATAGGCTCTAAGTGCGGGCCATGTGGAATGTGGTGTTTGGTGGTGTCAGGAGCGGAGTGACCTTAGAGGTTGTAAAAACTCTGATAAGAAGGTATAACAAAGAACTCACAGTTTTTAGATGTTAAGCAGATGTATTTTGTATCAAGTAGAGATGTGTGACTTCATATTTTTAGTTAAGCCAATCACTGTGTTAGTTTTAGCTATTCGGATGGGTAAATAGCCAATAAAATAGTTACACGCTGCCTTCTTTAGAATATCTAAGCATATATAAGATGAACAAATGCATGTAATAAATGGAATTAGTTTGTATCAAACTGTCTCCCCATCTCCTTGTTTGCAGCAGTGCACAGTTCAATATCATCTTGGAAGCAGCTGTCACCTGGGATATGGCCCAGAACAACTGAGCTAGGTTGTTTTTTTCCCTTCCACTTTACCAGGCCATTCATTAATAATGTGAGAGTGACAGATTTACAGCAACTGCAGCATTGTAGAGAGCCAATGGGGTGTTAGGGCCTGGATACATGTGAGGAAAAGCCTCACTTTGTGCTACTTGAAACCAAATGAAAGAAGTCAACAGTCAGGGTGGAGAGATTTTTCTCAATGGACTCACAGGTCCTTGCAATTCAGTGTGTGAACTATCTCATATTATTGTGGTCTGTTCTTTAAGCTCTTTATATTCTCCAAGCTGCAAACTAATTGGACGAGATGCCACTACATGTCACAGTGCTAGAAAATAACGCTGGCAGGTGTAGTCTCAAGAGCTTGTATTCTCTTCAAGGAAAAAGTAGCTTTGTTTATAATCCAGAAGAAGGATGTGAGTGTGGGAGAACTCATGGATACTGTACTAGTTCCACTCAAGAGGGCTGGTTTCAATAATCCATCATCCTGCCTTTCCTTCCCAGCATGTGGTAACAAAGACCTGTAAAGCCTTTTCTGACTGTGAAAGCAGTGGAGCTGGTTTCACAGGTTCACAGTGGATGTAGCAAGGTCTTAGTGGACCATAGCAAGGCTTTTGACACTTGTGAGCAAGCTCAGGAAACATGGAAAAGGATAACAGCCCTGGGGATGGTTATTCTGCAGAGGAGAAGGCTGAGAGGCAATCTGAGCAATGTCCATCAATAGCTGAGGGATGAGGGTCAGGAAGGAAGGGACAGAGACAGCCTCTGCTCACTTGTGCCCTGGTGTAGGACAAGCGGCAAGGGATGGAAACTGCAGCACAGCAATTTCCAACTCAACAAAAGCAAGAATTTCTTTGCTGTAAGGGTCCCAGAGCAGTGGCACAGGCTGGGCAAAGAGGTTGTGCAGTGTTGCTCTCCGGAGCCTTTGCAGCCCTGTCTGGATGTGTTCCTGTGCGACCTGCAGTAGATTCTCTACTCGTGCTATGGCAGGGAGGTTGGACTGGAATATCTCCAAAGGTCCCTTCCAACCTTTAACATTCTGTGATCCTGTGATCCTGTGAAGCTTTGTGAGATCCCCAGGCAAGGATCAACAATGTGTCTGGCAATGATCCTGAGTGTTGCTCCAGGAAGGTCAGGTTAGTTCCTCTACTTAGCTGACTGAATGTGTACCTTTGGCAGAGAAAAAGCAAATGACGTCTTTCTTTTCTAATTGATTAAGATAGTTGATTAATCACAAAGGTTTCTTAGAAAGATAGTGACAGTGCAAGTCTTTATTATTCAGAGATGCGCAGTACTTAATCGTGCTGCTTAAAGGGACAGGACATTAATCCTCTGTGTGTCTGTCCCTTGCACAGACATTTCTGAGTTGGGCTTTGTGGTTGTTTAAAACTAACCCTTAATCCTGACTCTAAATTATAAACAAGAAATAGGAACTTTCTGGATGTGTTTGAATAAAAAGTAGCTAAAACAGAAGACAAAATACAAAAGAAAACTAATGCTGTGTATATCATTCCATGGTTGGATAAGGATAAAGTGTGCTACACTAACTCATTTCTTTCTTTCTCTTCTTCGCTTGGGCTGGTGCTTTTGCTGCACTGGCCTTGACTCTTGATACGGCTAAGTACTAACAGCAAGCCTTACTCTCTCTGTTAGCTCTCTGGGGGGAGAGCAATTCCCTCATTCCCTCTCCAGAAGGGTGGGGGAAAAATTCAAGAGGGTCTTTCTGTTGTTTCTGAATCGTAAATAATCATAAATATATGTAAATATATTTCGTAGGATCATAGAATGGTTTAGGTTGGAAGGGACCTAAAAGATCATCCAGTTTCAACCACCCACCAGAACAAGTCGCTCAAGGCCTCATCCAGCCTGGCCTTGAACACCTCTAGGGAGGAAGCAGCCACAAACAAACTGGGCAACCTGTGCCAGTGTCTCACCACCCTCATTGGAAAGAATTTCTTCCTAACGTCCACTTTAAATCTCCCCTCTGCCAGTTTAAACCCATTACTCCTTGTCTTGTCATTATAAGACCTTGTAAATGGTCCCTCCACAGCCTTCCTGTAGGCCCCTTTCAGATACTAGAAGGCCACTCCAAGGTCTCCTCGAAGCCTTCTCTTCTCCAGACTGCAGAGCCTGTCCTCATAGCAGAGCTGCTCCAGACCTCTGAGCACCTTCCTGGCCTCCTCTAGACTTGTTCCAACACTTCAAAGTCCTTCTTGTGTTGGGGGTTCCAGAACTGTACACAGTACTCCAGATGGGGTTGGACGAGAGCAGAGAGAGATATTTTGTACATGCACATTGTATTTTATCCTTCTAGATTTTATCTTGCTTGTAATATATAGCTTAATTTTGCTTCCCAACCTTCTGAGATAGTCTGGTGGTTTTATTTTGGGGGTAATTTCAATTCACCAGAGGCTTTCCTGGTTTTAAAGCAAATTGGGCAAAGCCAGCCTCAACCAGTGCAAAATGGCAAAGCCAGCCTAAATCAGTCCAAAATCCTAGGACAACACTGGGGTCCTTTGCAATCCAGCCCTCAGCTTGGGGCCTTCCTTCCCAAGCTGTCTGTGGCAACACCGGTGAGTCCAGTTTCTTTAGAACAGCTCCCACCATTCCAGCTATCAGCCACAGCCTAGAGTTAAAGCAAAGAATGTAGAAAGTGTGATCAGAGGCTGGGAACGTTTTAGAGAGGCCACTTGTGAAGGGTTAAGCCCCCCTGGCGCCCCCTGTCTTTTCCCAAGGAATGGTTTCACCCTTTTCCCAGGTTGCATGGTTAGACACTCCCACTTCCTGCTAGGATTTTGGGACTATAAGAGGGGGAACCCAGTCCCCCGCGGGTCTCTCTCTTCTCCCTTCTCCGCTTCCCCTCGTGCCGGCAGGTCGAGCAGCTGCTCGCGCTCTGTGCTGCTGCAGCACGTGTCTCCCTGCCGCCCTGTGTTCCAGCACCGTTATTGTCTGCTGAAACTGGGACTGAAACTTTTTCGCTATAGGACTCCTGCATCCTGCTTTCCAAAGCCAATCGAACTTCAGCTGCCTGCCGCGGTTGTATATTTTTTTTTTTTTCCTTCTCCCCTTTTCTCCCTGGTCTCTGTACCCCTTTCCCTTATTCCCCATATCCCAAAGCTTGTTTCCCTTTCTCCCACCTTTTGTAAAAAAACCCTTTCCCCTTACTTGTTGTTAAAGTTTATCCTTTTTACTTCCAAATCGTTTTGAGTCTTTATTGGGCTTTTGGGCTCAGGGTGGGGGCAGCTAGCCTCAACCCAATACACCACTGAGTAAGTCACATACACAATGGCATGGAACATGCTGCTTTATGCTGAGTGTATCTTGAAACATATGGTGATCATTCTTCTTCAAGACAGGAACACATAACCCCACCAAGCCCAAGCCTTAGTGCATGTAGATGTACTTCAAGTCTCTGGAATAACATTGCACGTTCTGATTCCTTATGAGTCAAGCCTATTGTTTCTAAGCATCATTCTTATGCCTTTTCATTAGACTATAAAAAGAGAAGGAAGATAACACTGCTGCCACCCCTCTGGCTGGCACAGCTGAACCTTCTTTGCCCAAAAAGAAAGGTAAGGCTTGTCTTTGGACATTGAGGATGAGATCTGTTCCCTAAATGGGTATAGCAGGGCCTCAAACAGGCTAAAAGCCAGTTTGAAAACGTGATTTGCTTTTGTAAGAGTTTAATGTGATACGTTCTAGCACCTCAGTTTCCAGATATGCACTCTCTAGCTGCTTCTTTCAGACACAAGGATCTGGTGGTGGGACTCTGGTCTTGCACTAAGGAGTCCCTAAGGAAATTGTGATGGGGGCCATGAATGTTTAATGGAGAGTTGATCCTGACAGATTTGTGGAAGACTGAAAGCAAGGCTTCTGAAGAGTATGAGGTGACTAGGAGATGACTTAGAAGCAGTACAATGAGCAAATGCAACACAGAAACCTCCTGAACATGCACAAGGTCTCTAGAGTGTTGATAATTGAGAACTCAGCTTATGGGGCAGAAGGGCAACTCTGCTCTGAATCCCAGGTTGTCCAAATGGGCATAAGGCAAGGGCTACCCACAAGCTGAGTATGTTTGTGCAGCAAACCAGCTTGGGTTTCCTCCTGGAAAGAAATATTGCCCCCTCTTCCTTCTATATAATGCTAGAGGAGGACTCAGACCATCTCTTTAGCCTGTTGCTGCTTCTACAAGGACAGGCAGAGTAGCTGGGCCATGTCTGTCAGTAAATGTGTTCAGGCAGGTACTATAAACCAAGGCATCCCTGTGGGAATACCACAAAAAATTGCCTCAGAGCCATAAAAGCTCTGCAGCACAGAACTAACATGGCAACCTGCATAGACTATGAAATATATGTAAATATCTATATTTTATTTTCATTTGAATTACCAGACCCCCACCACACTTCAGTTGATTTTCTGCATGTGACTAATGAGATATTTCCAAACAAGTGCTGATCTGAGACCTGCATCTTTCCTCCTTTATATGTTAGCTACCTGTCAGATTACAATGACAGCTCTTGTAGTTTGGGAAGCTGTTGGACAAAACATGAGCCTATGCATTGAACAGCACTGAGGGTGGTCTATAGAACTTTACTTCACACAGGATCCCAGGATGTCAGGGACATAAAGGGATATCTGGAGAGTTTCCAGTCCACCCACGTGCCAGAACAGGACTAGAGAATCTAGCGCAGGTCACAGAACATATCCAGACAGGGCTGGAAATGCTCCAGAGAAGGAGACTCCACAACCTCTCTGGGCAGCCTGTGCCACTGCTCTGGGACCCTTACAGCAAAGAAGTTCTTACTCATGTTGAGGTGGAACTTGCTGTGAAGCAGTTTCCATCCCTTGCCCCTTGTCCTATGCCAGGGCTCAAGTGAGCAGAGGCTGTCCCTGTCCCTTCTTTCCTGACCCCCATCCCTCAGCTATTGAATGACATTGCTCAGATCCCCTCTCAGCCTTCTCCTCTGCAGACTAAGCAGCCCCAGTGCTCTCAGCCTCTCCTTACCAGGCAGTGCTTCAGGCCCTTCAGCATCCTTGTGGCCCTCCCTTGTACTCTCTCCAGTAGATCCCTGTTCCTCTTGAACTGGGCAAGCCAGGACTGCATGTTCTTGCACAAAGCTGTAAACCATATAATTCCTGAGTCTTTTTTGATAGAAGTTGAATAACTGCTGCCATTTCTTCACCTCTTATCAAAATACCACACAAACTTTCCAGAAATGATTGCTGCAGTTTACACTGAAAAATAATCTTATGTGATCTTTGCAGACCAACCTTACTAAGAATATCTAGTCATTAATACACTTAATTATTCAGACTTTAAATGACACTGCCAATATTTTACAATTTGAGAAGGACTGTTACATTACATCCTCTCAACATACTAAAATGACTCATAAGATTATCCACAGAAAGTGAGATGTAATGTAGGCCAAGTCATTTAGGAAATAATTGTGCTGTGGCTAACAGCAGAGATAAGTACTTTAGCTAAGAAAATGCATGTAGGCAAAAGAGACCAGGGTTTGGTCTTTCCAATGGCTCAAATGTTGTTTTTATTATATGGTATAACATTGCAGGTTTAATAACAAATGCTCCCTCCCCTCCTCTTTAGAGCACATAGAACAGACTTTTTATTATTTCCAAGTGTGCTGCATTAGCCTGCATTGAAATCTCCCCCTCCTCTCCCAGGCCCTGAGGAGTTACTAGGCTACTTTATGAAAGAAGTGACTTTGAAAGCCTATATTGCAGTCTTCACCTCAGGGTAGAAATGCAGGAAAAAATCACCTGGGAAAGAACAACCCCATAGACCAGGATAGGTTGGGGACTGACCTGTTGGAGAGTGGTGAAGGGAACCTGGGGATCCTAGTGAATGCGAGGTTGACCATGAGCTACCAGTGTACTCTGGTGGCCAAGAAGGCCAAGGGCCTCCTAAGGTGGACTAGAAGTGCTGTGGTTAGTACTAAGGTTGAGAGGCTCTCTTCCCCCTCTGCTCTGTCCTGGTGAGGCCACATCTGGAATATTGTGTCCAGTTATGGGCCCCTCAGTTCAAGATGGGCCTCAAGGAACTGCTTGAGAGAGTCCAGCACAGAGCCACAAATATGCTGAAGGCAGTGGAACATCTACCTTACAAGGAGAGCCTGAGGAGCTCTCCTCCAAGCTCTGCTGCTCAGAGAGGAGGAGCCTGAGAGGTGACCTCATTCCTGTTGATAAAGATGAAAAGCTGAGTGGCAAGAGGATGGAGCTAGGCTCTGCTCAGCAATGCCCAGTGACAGGACAAGGGGCAATGGTGAAAGCTGGGGCATACAAAGTTTCATGTAAACATGAGGAGGAATTTTTTCCCTATGAGAGTCACAGAACACTGGAACAGGCTGCCCAGGGGTTTGTGGAGTCTCATCCTCTGGAGATATTCAAAACCTGCCTGGATATATTCCTGTGTGATCTGGTATAGGAGACACTGCTCTGGCAGGTTGTTGGACTGGATGAGCTTTCGAGGTCCCTTCCAGCCTCTAACATTCTGTGACTCTGATTCTGTGAACTGTAAACTGATCTGCTGGGCAGCATGGAAATGTGTGAGGTGGTGAGCAGTGAAGAGTTATCTGAAATACAATGGAGAGCAAAGCCTCTTTTGGTTGGTTTGTTTTCACCAGACCATTTAGAACATGTGATCTCCTGGCTTTCCATTCAGAGCACACCAGCCAGATTTGCAAATAGCTCACACTACAGGTGGCACAGCATTTGGAAAATCCTGGCTTTAGAGAGGTCACTCATCACGAGCACTGCAGGTTTTAATTGTCTGGACAGTTTATGCATGCAGCCCTCAGTGAGTGCCTTATTGAGGATACCCAGATTCATAATGAAACAGATATGTTAAATAAAGACATGGGAATAAAAAAGCCTTGGTAAGGCAAGAAACAGGATACAGGAAAAACAGTGGGAGTATTAAAGTTGATATCCAGGCTCTAAATTGCAGGAGTTCTCACCCAGGCTCTAATTACAGGCTATCTAGGAATGTGTGACATCTGGTATAGCTAGGAGCAGGGTGACCTTAGAGACTGAAGAAAACCCTGATAAGAAGAGTAAAACAAAGGACTGACAGTTTTCTGATAATAAGCAGATGTAACTTTGTATCAAGTAGGGATGTATGACTATGTATATTAGTTACGCCAATCACTGTATTAGCTTTAGCCATTCGGACAAGTAAATAGCCAATAGAATAGTTGCACGCTGCCTTCTTTAGAATATTGAAACATATATAAGATGAACAAATGCATGTAATAAACGGAATTAGTTTGTATCAAACTGTCTCCCTGTCTCCTGGTTTGCAGCAAATGGAGAGCAAAGCCTCTTTTGGTTGGTTTGTTTTCACCAGACCATTTAGAACATGTGATCTCCTGGCTTTCCATTCAGAGCACACCAGCCAGATTTGCAAATAGCTCACACTACAGGTGGCACAGCATTTGGAAAATCCTGGCTTTAGAGAGGTCACTCATCACGAGCACTGCAGGTTTTAATTGTCTGGACAGTTTATGCATGCAGCCCTCAGTGAGTGCCTTATGAACCCGGGTTAATGTAACATCTGCAGTTGCAACCTTTGTCCTTGCAGGCAGGGATTTTTGCAAGCCAGCTCGTTTGTATGTTACAGATGATCATGCCATGTCCCTCAGCTGCTGCCTAATTATCCATGCAGTTCTCAGGCTCTCCTCTCCAGCACTGTTCCAGCGTCAATGCCACTGGCCTGGGACCAGCTAATACCACATTGCTTCTGCCGGCTAAGGGCACAGGGATCATGGCATTGCTAACAGGACTTGGGTCCTGGAGGCATAAAACAGATGTGCTGAGCTCCCATGGCTGGGGAAGCAGCAGCATACACTGCAGTCAGTGACTGGGGAGCAACAAGGGAATCTGACATCTCTGCATCAAGAGCAAGTGTGGCTCTTTGCAAGACACAGCACAACATGCTCAACCAAAAATGTAATAATCAAACTGTAACCAAAAATGAAATAATCAAACTGGAAAAACCTCATTGGTGCTCTTGCTCAGTCTCGGACCTGTCATTCACACAAGAAGAAAAAAGGCAAAAGTGAAAAGGGAAACATTTTGCAAGTGCTGCAAAAACTGCACACAATAATGTGTGTGCAGTGGACATTCAAGCCCATAGAATTACAGACTCACTACCACAGAATGCTCTAGGTTGGAAGGGACCTCCAAAAGTTATCCAGTACATCACTTTCTGCACTCAGCACGGACATCCTCAACTAGATCAGGCTGCCCAGAGCCCTCTCCAGCTTCACCTTCAATATCTCTAGGGATGGGGCCACAAGCGCCTCCCTGGGCAACCTGTGCCAATGTTCCAGCATCTTCATGGCCAAAGATGGGGCCACAAACACCTCCCTGGGCAACCTGTTGCAGTGTTCCAGCATCTTCATGGTGCAGAACTTGTTCCTCACATCCAATCTAAATCTGCTCTGCTCTAGTTTGAAGCTAATGCCCTAGTCCTGTCCCTGCAGGGCTTTGCAAACAGTCTCTCTGCAGCCTTCTTGTAGACCCCTTCAGGTACTTGCAGGTCACTATTAGGTCTGCCTGGAGCCTTCTCTTCTCCAGGCTGAACGCTGCCAGCTCCCTCAGCCTGTCCTCATAGCAGAGCTGCTCTAATCCCCTGAGCGTTTTCATAGCCTCCTCTGGACTTGCTCCATCAGGTCCATATCCTTCCTATGTTGAGGGCTCCAGAGCTGTATGCAGCACTGCAGATGAGATCTTCCCAGAGCAGAGCAGATGGGCAGGATCCCCTCTGTCCATCTTTTGCCAGGCTGCTTTGGTTGCCATTGGCTTTCTGTGCTGCAACTCACACTGTCTGCTCCTGTCCAGTGCCCAGGTAGGGCTGTCACCTCCTGACAGAAGTGAAGCCAATTGCTCTTTGTGTCCGGCCTTAGCTGGAAGGCCCCCAACATAGGCTGAGCTACTGGCAGCGCTGCTGCTGTGCCATGTCTGAGCAGCCTCAAACATGCAGGTATGGGGCTGCATTTATCTGAAAGGTCATGTTCTGCAAATGGTGTCTTGCATAGTGCTCCTGACAGGAATGTTCCCTAGCAGAAAACAGAGATGATTATGTCCTTGTAAATGACAAACCTCATTAGTTGAAACACCTTCCATGCCTTTAACCTTGCCTCTGCATACTCAGTGTACCTGTCCTTAACCTCAGCACTCTGGCAGAGACTGGAATATTCAGAGAAAATGCAGCTGAAAAGAGACTGCTTTGTTTTTTTTCTTTTTGGCTTTTCTGACAATTAGCAGAGCTGAAAGCCAGAGTCCTTTAAAGAGTATAAAATAATTTGGAGATTAGTTGGTTGTTTCCTCCTGAATGAACATGAAAACATATTAGAGGGCTGCACTTTTTTGTTACACTATGACACTGACATATTTTTTTATATATGTAATTTGTATTTTTCCAGCCCTCCATTGAATTTAACCCTCTTAAAAGCACAAAGGAGGAGAAGGAAAAGAAAAGATAAAACAAAACAAACTAAGTGAATATTTGTTTTTTTCTTGTTTCTTTCCAGATATTTAACACTAAGAAGATTGCTGTGAAAGGATAATGATGTTTTCAGGAAAAAAGACCCACACAACATTTACTCCATTATTTTCCCAGGTCTGCCCAAGAGGTGATCTGCTTGAAATGCAAATGCACTGCTTGAAAGAGTCCAGAACAGAGCTATAAAGCTGCTGCAGGCAGTGGAACATCTCCCTGCTGAGGACAGACTGAGGGTGCTGGGGGCTCTTTAGCTTGGAGAGAAGGCTGATGTTCATAAAGCTATGAGGGAAGTGTCAGGAAGATGAGGCCAGGCTCTGCCCAGAGATGCCCAGTGACAGGACAAGGGGCAATGGGTGCAAGCTGCAGCATAGAAGGTTCCTTGAGAACATAAGAAAAAACTTTTTCCTTGCGAGGGTGATAGAGCACTGTAACAGGTTGCCCAGAAAGGTTATGGAGTCTCCTTCTCTGGAGACATTAGAAACCTGCCTCAATGTGTTCCTGTGTGATCTTCTGTAGGTGCCTGCTCTGGCAGAGGGCTTAGACTGGATGATCTTTTATGGTCACTTCCAACCCCTAATATTCTGTGAATCTGTGGAAGCTGACACCCCTGATCTTGACAGAATTGGCCCCTAAGAGTACTTGGTGTCACAGTGTACTTGCAAAAATATGAAACATGAAAATGGCAAAAGAAAATGAAGCCGTTCATGGGTTTCAGATCATATCAATTGTGCGTAAAAAGCAACGCTAAGTGAAGTCTCCATCTTGTATGGGTACATGTCTCCTTGTACCTCCTTAATTAGCACCTGTCCGGCATGAGAGAATAGTTTATGTGGTTAAGACAAATCTACACCTGGTCTCCAAGAGATGTTTCTCTATAGGCCTTCAAATGAATAATTTTATTTCACTATACCTCAGATCCAAGCCAGCATGATCAGAATACAATACATCCTCTTCTCTGCTTCCATCTGCCACATCTGTGTGTGATACAATCCTTCCAGGTAGGAAAACTGCTGCATCCTACATGTGCTTGCACCATATTGAGTAGAAGTGGAATTGACATTCCCAATGGGAGACTTTGACTCCCTGACAGAAACAATGTCCTTAGCCCATTCCTCTACTACTGAATTCCTTGTGATGCCCTCAACACCAACATGACATTGATGTTGTGAGGCCTTGAGCAACCTGGTCTTGTGGAAGGTGTCCCTGCCCATGGCAGATAGGTTGGAATCAGATGATCTACAAGGTCCCTTCCAACCCAAACCATTCAATGAAGCTATGAATGATATCCAGACCATATCACATCCTGGCTTGGATCAAACATCATTCTCTGCCAGGCACTTGGTCTCTGACATTCAGAATCTGACACCCAGGTTTATGTGCTTGTGCACTCCCTGTGCATTTTTATCAGTGCTCAACAGAGGATCAGTTGGCTTTGCACTCTTTATCGACTAATGATTAACACACAAGTCTATTTTGTAGGCAGAAGGATTTTGTATTCGTTTTGTTGACAAACTGATGTGAAACTGTGGAGAAAACCCTGTTTGACAGTCCTGGCACATCCTTGATTCTGTGGAGCAAATGCATTCAGCTTAACTGTATGCAGGGTATGGAGACAAAATGAATTCCATCAAAATTCTGTCAACAAAATGCTAACTTGCTTGAATTGTTCTCTCAACAAAATAAATTAACTTAAAATCCTTTTGTCCACAAAACAGATGTAAGTGTTTAGTGAAGTCTTGTAAATGCTATTTTCTGTTAGCTTAGCATGTGCAGTCCAAATATACAGCTCTGCTGAGGCAGTGGTTCTTGCCTTTTAGCTTTTCCCTTCCCTGTAAGGTCAGCCTGGGAGGCAACACATCAAAAACACCACCCAGGAGATTATTTTTTCTATTTTTATTTAATCTCTAGCAACTTGCAGGAGGAATTTGACATATTGACATATTGAGGTCTGCAGCCATGAGCACAGGAAGGACATGGACCTGATGGAGCAAGTCCAGAGACGGACATGAAAATGATCAGGGGGTTGGAACAACTCTTCTATGAGGACAGGCTGAGAGAGCTGGCAGCGTTCAGCCTGGAGAAGAGAAGGCTCCAGGCAGACTTAATAGCAACTTGCCAGTGCCTGAAGGGGTCTACAAGAAGGCTGCAGAGAGAGACTGTTTGCAAAGGCCTGCAGGGAAATGACAAGGGCATTGGCTTCAAACTAGAGCAGAGCAGATTTAGACTGGATGTGAGGAACAAGTTCTGCACCATGAAGATGCTGGAACACTGCAACAGGTTGCCCAGGGAGGTGTTTGTGGCCCCATCTTTGGAGATATTGAAAGTGAAGCTGGAGAGGGCTCTGGGCAACCTGATCTAGTTGAGGATGTCCATGCTGAGTGCAGAGAGGGATGTACTGGATGATCTTTGGAGGTCTCTTCCAACCCAGAACACTTTGTGATAAGTATACCAAAATGAAAGAAGTCAGTTTGCCAGAAGAAGTGATGTTTCATCATTAGATCTGAAGTTTGACTTGGAGTATCCATGACAAATCCTCAAATAAAACAGCAATTTAATAAGGGACTACAGCTGAGGTACCTTATTAGATTTCATATTTAGCACATGAAAATGTGATTACTGTGCTTTTAGGTATTGTATGCCTAGAGTCCACTATGCCTATGGAAAATGTCGTTCTTTTTCTATGGTGCTCCAAATTCAAGTCTCAGTCCACAGATTCCCATCTTGATTAGAAATGCCAGAACCTAATGCAGAATGAACTGAAAACAATCAAACCTCAGGTGTTGCTGCAAGCAACAGTGCTGCCCAGGCCAGTGCAAGTGCAAAACGGACAGCACCAGAATCCATCACCATTAATGAGGATATTTCTGGTATGCCTTCAGAATCACAGAATCACAGAATGTGAGGGGTTGCAAGGGACCTTGAAAGCTCATCCAGTTGAAGAACCCTGCCAGAGTGGGATCATCTATACCAGATCACACAGGAAGACATCCAGGTGAGTTTTGAATATCTTCAGAAAGGGAGATGCCACAACAACCCTGGGCAGCCTGTTCCAGTGTTCTGTCACCATCACTGGGAAATTTTTTTTTCCTCTTGTTTTCAAGGAACTTCCTATGCCTCAACTTCCACTATTGCCCCTTGTCCTGTCAGTGGGCATCACCGAACAGAGCCTGGCTGCAGTCTCCTGGCACTCACGCTGCACATCTTTATCAACATGAATGAGGTCCAGCCAGTGCAAAGGCACCAAGAAGTGCAAGGGCATTTATGTGGTGCCTCTACCACCTCATCTGCCCCCAATGCTTCGCACTCCAGCTTACAGAAAAATCCATGCTGACACTACCTGCAGCTCAAATCCAAATCCTGGTGTTCATTTGGGCTTGCCTCCAGAAAATAAAGCTCCCTGAGATAAGGCTGTGTAGTGGGCTTGCAGTTACCTGCCCCCCCCCCACCTTTATAAACCCCAGCTAAAACTCAGAAAAACACTGGAAGTTAATAAATGAAGCTTTATATTTACAGCAATGCACAATATACAAGCAAATATTTACAAGATATAACATATATTTACAGATATATACAGTGAAAAGGTAATACAGACACCACATCCCTCCCGGAGACCAAAATCCCCAAGAAAGGGTAACCAAACCCCCCCTACCACCTTTCCCCCCTTCCCCAGTCTTATATCACCACCAGTTGATGCTGCAGATAAGCTGAAGATCGGTCAGAGGGATTAGTAATAGGAAGGAGTTAGTAGTTTTACTTTGAATTAGCTACCAAGACAGAGACAAAGGAGAACACGCAAGAAGAGCAGCTGCGGCCAGACACAGGCAGAAGCAGTCTGCTAATGTGGTTGTTTTGAGAACAGTTCTTAAAACAACTTTTTTTCTTTCCTCAGTAAAACTTGGTGAAATGACACACTGTGTTTATTTCTCTCTCAGCCAATAGTCTAATTTCTCACTCAAATCCTCCAATTGGCTCAAACCAACACAGGCTGCTAAGTAGATTTTTACATGTTCTTTCTGTGTGCCTTACCAAGCACTGCCTGCCCTGTTGTTCTGCTGTATTTTCATAAGAAAGGAACAAAGACGTAGTCATGCCTGGATCTTTAGGCATGTCCGTCAAGGAATTTGGCAGGCCTCTGGAAAAATGAACATCTTCAATCTGCTTTTGCTGTATTCTTTCTCTAGCATAAACAGGGGGATTGTCTTCTTTTAGAAAGTTATTGTGGTTACAGTGGAGTTAACTTCCAGGTGTGTGGAAAGTGTACAGTGAAAGAAGAAAAAATGCCACATTTACTATAACACTTTTTATGAACACAAAAATAATAAAACCCATTCAAATGCAAATATAGCCTGCAAAAGTGGAGAAAGTTTTCTGTTTTTCTAGTAACATCTTCATTTTGCTAAAGTCTGGCTGAGTCTTGGGTGAGTTTAGAGTGCCCGTGTGTGTTTGCAGTGCTAGGCACCAAAAAGCCTGACTCTGGCCAAAGTCTTGCTTAGGGTTTGAGAGACTTCGCAATCCTACCTTATTAGAGCACTCCTTGAAATACTGTGGGTTTATTAATCCCTTCAGAACCACACATTGTAGCCCCAAAGGGACAAAAGCTGATGCAGTGTCTATCCTGCCTTATGAGACTTTAACAGAGCAGCCAAAACCATGGGATTGTTCCCTACAGCTCTTGTGGGAAACATTTTTTTTTTTTTTTCCTGTGACATGTTCTGAATATTTGAAGTATAGAAAAGCCCTTGCCTGGGATTTTCAGTGAAATGTGTATTTGCTAGATACCTGGCTTCTTCTGAACAGCAGATCTGGGGCTCTGACCACCAAGGAACACCTAAAGAACACCAAATAACACCTAAAAGAACACATTTCTCCAATTAGATTTCAATCATGGCCACCTGGAGCATTGTGTCCTGTTATGGAAGCCCTGGTACAGGAAAGATCTGGATGTGCTGGGAAGTGTCCAGAGAAGGGCTACGAGGATGATCAGAGGGCTGGAGCTGCTCTGCTATGATGACAGGATGAGAAAGTTGGGATTGTTCAGTCTGGAGAGGAGAAGGCTCTGAGGAGACCTTATTGTGGCCTTCCAGTGGACTACCTGAAGTGGACTACAAGAAAGCTGGGGAGAGACTTGTTAGAGTGTCAGGACTTGGGGGGTGGTGGATTCAAACTAGAAGAATGGAGATTGAGTTTGGATATTAGGAAGATGTTCTTCCTCATGAGGATGGTGAGACACTGGCACAGGTTGCTGAGGGAGTTGGTGGAAGCCTCATCTGTGGAAGTTTTTAAGCCTGGGCTGGATGTGGCTGTAAGCAACCTGATCTAGTGTGATGTGTCCCTGCCCATGGCAAAGGAGTTGGAGCAGGGTGATCCTTGAGGTCCCTTCCAGCCTTGATAATTCTGTGATAACAGTATGCATCTGGGAAGGTTGGGATGTTTGCAAATAACTCTTGAAGATAGATACCATCACCAGCCTACCTGGAGGATTCTTCGGCAAACAGCAGCAGAGGTTTAAGGACTGTGTGGCAGGGAAATCAGGCAGACAGGTTTCACTGCTGTCATTCTACCTACCTACCATGGAATTACTCTTTTTCCACCCCATTTTGTAGAGCCTAGCAGTGGCCAAGACCAAGCCACCAAATCAACTTAAACAATTTTTCATCTAATTCACACAGATTCCTTCTATATAATGGTTTTGCCATTTTGCATGTCACTGTCTCATCTTCCACATGGGTCCAGATGGAGTAATTCATTAGAGTGGACAAAAATAGCCACGTGTGAAGGCTGGGCAGCCTGATGGCCGTGCACAGGAGCTGAATGCAGCACATACATTTGGAGTCACTCTGAGCATTTCGTTTCATGGCAGGCTTCAGCCTCTCCCCAGCACTGCTCCCTCAAGGTTTAACAATAGTTTTTTTTCTCCTACTCCAGATAGATTATGTTAGAGCCATGGCTTATTTAATTTTGCTCAGAAACAAGCAAAACCTAAGGCTATGGACTAGAGAAAGACTTTGAGTCTGCTGTCCTGGGGGTATGCCTTGGGCACATCTCACCAGAACAACGCTCAGGGGATCCAGCACTTATCTGACTCTGCACCAGCACTTTCTCACCACACAAAGGGAGAGAAGTGATTGAAGACCTTGGCTTGCCTTAGCCTGTACTCACACCACGACCTTAAGTAAATAGTTACCTGTGTGAAAAACACATCTGCAAGAGAGGAAAGCTCAGAGAAGGAGAGTGAGAAGGCATTGGGAAAGCAAGTAAACAGGCAAGCAGAAAGCTGGAAGATGTACAGACTCACAGAATCACAGAAAATATCTGGTTGGAAGACACTTCCAAGCTCCTCCAGTCCAACCTTCTACACAGCACTGCAGGGACAACACTAAACCATATCCCCAAGCAACAGCTCCACAGGCCACTGAAACACCTCCAGGGACGGTGACTGCAGCACTGCCCTGGGAAGACCATTCCAATGACTAAGAACCCTCTCTGGGGAGAAATATTTCCTAGCATCCAGCCTCAACCTCCCCTGATGCAGCTTGGAACCATTTCCTCTGCTCCTGTTCCTTGCCACAAAGGAGCAGAGGCTGCCCCCTTCTTGCTGCAACCTTCCTGCAGGGGGCTGTAGAGAGCAACGAGGACTGCCCTAAGCCTCCTCTTCTCCAGCCTCAATACCCCCAGAAGCTCCTTGTAGCCCAGGTACTCCAGGCCCTTCTCCAGCCTCACTGCCCTTCTCTGGACAGGCTGTAGCCCCTCAATGTACTTCCTGGAATGAGTGGCCCAGACCTGAACACACTACTTGAGGTGTAGCCTCAGCAGTACTGAGCACAGGGAGATGATCTCCTTCTGTGCCTGTTGCTCACCTTGTTTCTGATCCAAGCCAGGATACATTGGCTTTCTTGGCTCATGTTCAGTTGACTACCAACTAATACTCCTAGTCCCTCTATGAGTCACAGCTTTCCAACCACACATCTCAAAGTCTAGGTTACTGGGGGTTGTTGTGATCTGGGTGGAGAATTTGTGTTTGCTTGTTCTTTAACTCAGGTATCTCAAACTCTCCAACACCTTAACTTGGGAATTTCCCTTTGTGAAGGTGTAGTGGGTTTGCAGTGACCTGCCCCCCCCCACCTTTTAGAACCCCGGCTAAAACTCAGATAAACACACTGGAAGTTAATAAATGAAGCTTTATATTTACAGCAATGCAAATATACAAGCAAATATTTACAAGATATAACAGATATTTACAGAAATATACGGTAAAATAGAAATACAGACACCACACCCCTCCTGGAGACCAAAATCCCCAAGAGAGGGAAACCAAATCCCCCCTGTACCACCTCTCCCTCCTTCTCCCAGCTTTATCTCACCACTTGATGATGCTGCAGATAAGCTGAAGATCGGTCAGAAAGATTAGTGGCAGGAAGGAATGAATGGTTTTAGTGATTTTACTCTGAATTAGTTCAAAGGCAGAGAGACAAAGGAAAGAAGCTGCTGAAATCTACTCGACCCAGAGCCGACTGAACTGCCCAAGCACACTGGCTTATCTGGATGTTTTGGGAACGTTCTCAAAACAATCCTCTTTCTTCTCTCTCAGTCAAAACTGGGTGAGGTGACACAGTGTTTAATTTCTCACTCAAATTCTCCAATTAGCTCAAACCAACACAGAAGGAGAACTTGGGAGGACATAAATAAATGTAAATTTTAATAGAAATAAACTCCCAAATATACAGGAGGAAAGGAGGGGAGGCAAAGCAGTGATTCATTATTGTGGCTTACACATCATTAGGTATTCACAAATTCCAAGGTATTTTTCTTCATTGCTTGGATAATAAATCATCACTCCATTATTAAAAGGGAATATCTGGATGGAACAGCAGCCTTTGAAAAATACTTCTGGCAGGAGAATGACAGGAAAATTTATGGAGAATTCAGTTGCTTGACTGTCCTGATTTTAGGAGAGTAGACTGTGCCAATTTCTAAACCTTTCCTGACAATTCACACAGCAGATGCTGTGATGGAGTGAGGTTTTAGACCTCCCTTGCCTTGATGTTCATTACCCCTCCTTTGGCATCTGCAGAACGCCTAATGGCAGTGCAAAAGGTTTAGAAAAGAGCCTCCCAAGCTTCTACTGAGCCTGTGCTAGCAGCCCTGTCCCTAGGATCTCTGAAAAATACACTGCTGTGTTCCCCACTTAGCTGTAGTTGTCCAGTCAATCAAAGACACCCTTCAAGGGTCACTGGTATTTGTAAGAGCAAAGCATTTTCAAGAACAAGAACTCACTATCCAGTCTACCAACTGCTTGCTGTTTTCTAGTTTATTTTGATCTTCCAGCCTTTTCTCTAGAACAAATCTTAATTTCTCTTCCCCTTTATAAACAAAGCAATTTGCCTCTTCTTTTCATTTGATGCTTTTGATTTATTTTAAAATTTTTTCTCATTAGACTCACTGCAAGGGATAAATCTGAAAATCTGGTCACCCCAAGAGAGGGGATGGGCAGCTGAAGCAAAACGTAAGGCAGAAGGCTGCAGTCAGGGTGGACACCTGGGAGTCAGGTCTCAGATTTTTGCTTTTTCACCCTCCTGAAAGGAAATTGCTGTCTCCTTTTAGGAGTAGCCAAAATAAGCCAACATCCTACCATGTCTGGTTATTACCTTTGGCAAAGGGTAATTCATCCTCTGCAGAGCTCAGTGTTTGTGGCGAAAGAGCATCACCAAGAATTCCTTCCAACAAGAGCAAGCCTGGGAAAGATGTGGGTTTTAATCTGGGAATTGCCTGTTCTAAACTAAAGAACAACTTATATCTCTGCACTGGGTGTAGTGTTTGCACTGGTGTAGTGTTTGCACTGGGTGTAGTGTTCAGCTGCCACAACATGCACACAGCCTGAATCAGAAGAGGACTATTTCTCTGTAACGGACAGCTAAGATCGTCAGGAGAAGAGGTTGAACATATGGGCTAGGATCTCTGACAGCTAAGCTTCGATGCCTACCTCTGAAGTAGATATGGAAAGCCTCCCTTCACAGGTGGGAGAGAGAAGCAGTTCAACCCACTTCCTCCTCATGCAGACATCTGAAACAGATCAGATGAGTCATGCTTTGGAGGAGCCTGTTTCTTAGCAGTGATTACAAAGAAGGTCTGGATAAGTATCTCCTCTGCTGCCATCTGAAGAAGAAGGAATGGGGTGCATCACTTGGAAAAGCAGAAAGAGAAGGCTTTATTTATTGCTGGTTTCCGGGTTCAGGTAGCACTACACAGAGAAGAGAGCTGGTGTGGTACTCTGAGTTTCTGTGTGGTAGGTGTTTTATCTCCTACTCTCAGTGCCCAGATTTTAAGGACTGCACAAGACACAATGCCATGAAAAATCAAACCCAAACTTCCTTCCAAACTCCATTCCTATTGGGTGCTAACAAGCGCTATACATCCAAAATATTAAAGACCCCCAAAGGCATCCTACACAAAAGAATCTGAGATGTTTTCCTGAGGAATCTTCCAAGAATACCAGTGTTTGTCAAACACATGTTTTCATTTGTTACAAGAGAAAGCAGCTGGGCAATAAATTCAATGCAGCAACACCATCAATAGCATCAGCACAAATGTCTGATGGGCCACATTAATCTTAGCAAAATCTCAGTCTTCCCGCCTTGCTGCCAAATGGAGAGATGCTCTCCAGGACCCATTTTACCCTTGCAGTGCTTGCCCCAAAAAAATTAACAACTATGGTTACACTGGGATGTGAGAGAATAATATGGATTTGTGCCATCTGGAAAATCTCTTATCAAGCCCTTCTTCACTGGAGCGCACTTCATGGCCTTGAGTTCCCTGGACTGCTTGCACCAGTGAGACTAACGCAGCAGGGAAAACAAAGAATATCTGAGCCTTTACCACTCTGTACTGTGTAACAGACCTTAAAACTCTGCATTGCCTGGGTGTCAAACAGCATTTTACTTCCACTTTGGTCTTCCTGCAGTTGTGTGTGGTTTAAGAATATATAAATCCCTTGCCTTCTCCTGCAGATGAGATGGCTTCTGTGGCACAACCAAGCCTTTTCTACAGATCTCCATTACCTTATTGTTTCTCAGGGTTAGGATGCAAGTGTGTTCCACCCCTGATGTAGAAAAGTATCTGTCTGGAGTTTTCACCCAGCCATGATTTGTCAGTGGATAGAAATCCCATCTCAGAAACCCTGAGGTGTGAGTTAAACACAGTAACCTAACAGATTTTATTAGCAGTTTCACTTAGATAATCTAACAGTAGATTAGCATTAAATTGTCTGTCATAGTAGACACACAAAGGCAACAGTAAACATAGAATCATACAATCACAGAATGCTCTGAGTTGGAAGGGATCTCCAAAGGTCATCCAGTCCACCCCTCTGCACTTAGTATCCTCAACTAGTTCAGATTGCCCAGAGCTTTCTCCAGATTCACCTTCGATATCTCCAAAGATGGGGACCCTACCACCTCCCTGAGCAACCTGTTGCAGTGTTCCACCACCCTCATAGTGCAGAGCCTCTTCCTCACATCCAATCTCAATCTCCTCTGCTCTAGTTTGAAGCCATTGCCCTCGTCCTGTCCCTGCAGGCCTTTGCAAACAGTCTCTCTGCAGCCTTCTTGTAGACCCCTTCAGGTACTTGCAGGTCACTATTAGGTCTGCCTGGAGCCTTCTCTTCTCCAGGCTGAAAACCCCCAGCTTCGTCAGCTTGTCCTCATAGCAGAGCTGCTCCAACCCCCTGAGCATTTTCATGGCCTCCTCCGGACCCTCTCCATCAAGTATATATCCTTCCTATGTTGAGGGCTCCAGAGCTAGATGCAGTACTCCAGGTGAGGTCTCAGCAAAGCGAAGTGGTAGAATCCCCTCTGTGGATTTGGCAAGGCAAACATCCCCTGGTGTGCTGGATAGCAGGAATATCTGGGTTTCAGGCAAAGAGATACTTAGATGCTTTGAGGTACAAGTTTGCTTTGTGTACAAACTGAGTGATTAACACCTTAATGACCTTTTTCCCTCGTCAAAGCTAACACAACTAGAATGACCATTGACTTGCTAATAGTAAATGATCTTGCTAGATAAATCTAAAGTGCAAAATGTTCACTGTTCTTCGGTCTCCTGCTAAACACATGGAATCACTAATATGAGAAATGTGATCAAGAAATAATCTGCTACTAAGAAGGCAATCTGAATCCCCTTCAGGGAATAGGCTGCAAGGGTACAGCAGTGAGGATGATGTATTAGCATTTCAAAAAGAGCCTGAAATAAGTAGACAGGTGCCACTGAGGAATAACTAAAATTGGTTTATCTTTATCTGCTAATATTTCTGGAGAAATTGCAATATTGGGAAATTGCAGAAGACCAAACACCTTCCTGATATTGAATTGGATCAGGAACTGTACAGGACCTGTTTAGAGCCTGCAGTATGTTATATTCTCCAATTAAAGATAGGCATTTCAGTCCTGGTTAGGGTTCTCTTGTTAATGCTATTGATGAGTTTTAGGACAAAGAGACACTGAGGTCAGTATTTTTAGAGGCAGATGAAATGTTTATGTGACCCATCACAGATTTACAGGATCACAGAATGTTAGGTGTTGGAAGATTTTCCAGTCCACCCCCCATGCCAGAGCAGGACCAAAGAATCTAGTGCAGGTTGCACAGGAACACACCCAGACAGGGCGGCAAAAGCTCCAGAGAAGGAGACTCCACAGCCTCTCTGGGCAGCCTATGCCACTGCTCTGGAACCTTTACAGTGAAGAAGTTGTTGCTCCTGTTGAGGTGGAACTTGCTGTACTGCAGTTTCCATCCCTTGCCCCTTGTCCTATGCCAGGGCACAAGTGAGCAGAGGCTGTCCCTGTCCCTTCTTTTTGACCCCAGCCCTCAGCTATTGATCAGATCGCCTCTCAGCCTTCTCTTCTGCAGACTGTCAGCCTTTCCTCACCAGGCAGTGGTCCAGTCCCTTCAGCATTCTTGAAGCCCTGCCTTGGATTCTCTATAGTAGATCCCTGTCCCTCTTGAACTAGGGAGCCCAGAACTGGATTCAATATTCCAGGTAGGGTCTCAGCAGGGCAGAGTAGAGAGAAAGGAGAACCTGCCTTGATCTGCTGGACACACTCTTCTTAATGCCTCCCAAAATCTCATTGGCCTTCTTGGCCACAAGGGCACATTGCTTGCCCATGGATTCCTTACAGTGGGGTAAATTAAAGATGGGGTTTCCATCACTTGCCTGTTGCCTCTTTGAGGGCTTGAATATCCTCAAGAACTTTATCCAAAAAAATGCCCAAATTTGGTGTTTCCTTTCTCAGATGTGCAATATATATCCTTCATATGCCATCTCAAACCTTTCCTCCAGGAAAACAGACCAAATAGTCTGTGTTTGGTTTTCTTAACAATTAAGGGTAGCAGGGACTACTACTATTCAGCTGATCTAGGTGAGGCTGCCTCTGCTTTCTGCAGACAGAGTTGGACTAGATGAACTTTAGAGATCACTTCCATCCCAGACCATTCTGTGTGGCTTCATATATAGGATAAATAGTGCAAACTGGAGAAATTTAGGATAGTAAACAAAAGAGCTTCAATAACTTTCTAATGAGCTGGAATGATTTATAGCTTCTTGGGCTCTTGAGACCTACTTGAAACTCCAATGACTTTCTGCTGTATGCACAGTTAATAAAGCTTGTAACTATCTAATCTTGGGCTTTCCTGAAATGGAAGTTTTTAATAATCAACACACCCAGCTGATACACCAAAGCAAGTACAATTGAGCTCTGCAGATACATGCAGCAACAGACAGGCTACAGGCACATGAATTTGACAAAAGACATCCAAAGCATGTACCAAATGGTTCTCATTTCCCCTCAGTCAAAGACATGCCTCTAGTCACCTGGCATATGAATAAGTGTCTTGCATGTCACAGAAGCAAGAAAATGATCAAATGCAGCCATTCTTTTGGCAGGGGAAAAACCCTAAGAAAGGATTACTTTGGGGGGAAAGAAAAGGAAATCTTGCCAATGTTTTTTAAAGATATTTGCTGTGTTTTGTATCATGGCACTGCCTTACATCCAGTGTAAGTTGCCAAGTGAAATGTGGCATATGCACGTGGTGAGATGTGGTCCCAGAAGCAGGCTTACAGCTGATAACTTGACAGAGGATAACTTCACATGGAGTGCATTAGGAAGAATGTGTCCAGCAGACCAAGGCAAGTCCTCCTTCCCCTCTACTCTGGCCTGATTGGGCTCCACTTGGAATTCTGCATCCAGTTTTAGGATCCCCAGTTCAAGAGAGACAGGAATATACTAGAGAGAGTCCAAGGCAGAACTTCAAAGATGCTGAAGGGACTAGAGCACTGCCTAGTAAGGAGAGGCTGAGAGCCCTGGGGCTGCTTAGTCTGCAGAGAAGAAGGCTGAGAGGGGGTCTCATCAATGTCTATCAATAGCTGAGGGCTGGGGGTCAGGAATGAAGGGACAGGGACAGCCTCTGCTCACTTGTGCCCTGCCACAGGACAAAGGGCAAGGGATGGAAACTGCTTCACAGCAAGTCCACCTCAACATGAGCAACAACTTCTTTGCTGTAAGGGTTCCAGAGCAGTGGCACAGGCTGCCCAGAGAGGATGTGGAGTCTCCTTCTCTGGAGCCTTTGCAGCCCTGTCTGGATGTGTTTGTGTGTGGCCTGTGCTAGATTCTCTGGTGATGCTCTGGTGGGGAGGTTAGACTGGAGTATGTCCAGAGGTTATTTTCCAACCCTTAACATTCTGTGATCATGTAATAGGTGCTGGCCCACTCTTGGGCACCATCAGAGAATGGGCATTTGTAGAGCTCCCTGTGCTTCCTCAGACTGCCTGCATGCCATACTCGGCTCTCAGCACTTCCTTTAAGCAATGCCCATGTTGTTGCCTCACTCAGAAGGCGTGACAACCTGGTTCAAGGGCAGCACGAACAGCCAAACCCAGGCTGCTTGGGCCATTAGCTACAGACATCAATGTGATGAATAACAAATGGCAAATGGCGTTTATTGAAACGTGGAAATGCTTTTTATAGTCTACAAAACATCACTTCCGTCTGCTTACATCCTAACTCAAGGCTATTGGCTATAGGGAGGGGCTCCTGTCTTTCCGTACATCGCGAGATTCTTCAGAACGCCAGACCCTGACTACAACACCATGTGCACTGGTAAAGCACCCAGTGCAGCATCATCTCCTATTTAAACAATTATTTTTTAACTTCAACTGGACCTGGGGGCCTTGCCAAATCTCTCCTATGCAAAATTGCTGCATGAACATGTCCCAACCTTATTGCATATGCAGTAATTCTCCCTCTCTTTCATCTGGTTCATACCTCTTTCTACACAAATAAATATTTATTATTTTAGCAATAGATGCAAAAATAGGCTGATGGAAGTAGCTAAAATTGTAACCACTTTACCTATCAATTATGCATGTAACAATTTAATCTATCTGCTAGTCCAGCAACTTAATTTACATCCCTGTTTATGGTTAATTGTTGAAGTGCATTTCAGTGCAGCAGCATCAAGGGAGAGACAAGGCTGTACCAAGCATCTTGAAAGAAAAAGTCCCTTTTAATAAATACCTCTGAAATTAATTACGCAACCAAACCAGCCAGCACCAAGCAAGATCAGTGAGGAGAGAGGGAAAACATCAGACCATTTACATGTGGAAATAGAACATTGGCCTGCCATGATGTAAATGATGCAGGTGACATCCAAAGCATGCTGTGACCCAGTACCTATGGCAGCTCCAAAAGGGAGTCTGAAGATGCAGCCTGCATTATGTAATAGCAGTGTCTACATTGAAATGTTTCAAAGCTGGCTAAAATTGGATGAAAAACCCAGAGGGGTGGGGCTGATGTTTGTTCTTTTTGTTTCTACTTTGGTTTCTTGCTTCTTAGGGTTCATTTGGGCTTTAATTTTTTTTTTTTTTTGTCTTTACTTGTAAGAGTAGAAAAATTGCTGAAAGTTAAATAAAACACAATTTGAACAAAAAAAAACCAAAAAACCAACAAACAAGCAAGCAAACAAACAAACAACCAACCTTCTAAAGACAGAACCAAACCAATATTCACAGGAATTGAGGTGAAAGAAATTTACAATGGCAATTACTATGACGAGGCTGATGAAAATTAATTGCAAGAGATGGCTTCTGCACAAGGAGAGCAGATTTTTTCCAGTGTCCCTGGTAAAATGTGATTTACAACTCTGCAGTGAAGAGAATTTACACACTGGCCAAAGCTCTGCTAAGGTTTAGATCAGGTCATGGATTTTCTGATGGCATTTTGCTTTTCTCAGAGAATGTTGACTCATTGAAATTTCATCTGTTATCTACCAGTGAAAGTTGAACAGTGTTTATTGTTGTCTGTGTTCCTCAGGTCCTGCATGAAATATCTGGTTAAGAACAGAGAGGTTGCAGAGCAGCAGCAGCTGAAGCCTTTGTCTGCTATGAAAGAAACCAAGATATTGAGCCTGGACTCACCCAGGCAGGTAGGAGAGTTAGAATCATTGAATTGTCAAGGCTCGAGATCATCCAGTTCCAACCCCCTTGCCATGGGCAGGGATACCTCACACTAGATCGAGTTGCTCCGAGTCACATCCAGCCTGGCTTTAAAGACTTCCACAGATGAGGTTTCCACCACCTCCCTCAGCAGCCTGTGCCAATGTCTCACCACCCTCATGGAGAAGTACTTCTTCCTAGCGTCCAATTTGAATCTGCCCTCCTCTGGTTTGGATCCATTCTCTTCTCTGGACACATTCCAGAGCTGAATTTCATTGTGTTATATTCAGGCAAAGGACAGGGATTGTGGTGTCTTGCTCAAGGTCTAAGTGGAAAGGACATTGTCCACTTACTCCCTGCATGCAGAATGAGAGGTTTTGCAAAATCTTAGCAGGTCACACAGAATGCAAATACAGCTCCTCTTGGGGCGATCATCTATAGGCATGGCGCAAAAGCCACCATCCATCAACACTGGACTGACTTTGCCAGTAACTTCAGCAAGTCAAAGAGGGGAGTCTCCATTCTGTTTATTTTTATTTTTTTTTTTTAATTAACATCCCTGGTTCCTGGTTCAGGTGTGTGCTCTTTCCCAAGCTTTAGACTCTTCCATGTTTGTTTGTTTGTTTTATTTTTGCTGTAGATAACTTCTGTGCCTTGGCTCACAAAACAAAAAGTGGTACTAAGATATGCTTGAAACAAGCCAGAACATTTGCAGTGCAAATGTGACATCATTTGGAGCATGGACAATGAACCACAATTTAAAAATAAGCACAGAATATTTGGCCTGATGGTTTGCTATCCCTTGCATCCTACATGACACTAGAAATTCCTGCAGAGCTGATGAGACCTGTTTCTCATTAATGGTGCTTGTCAGCATCCCATATGGCTTTAATCAAGGGGACTTTGAGAAAGTTGGGGTCTGGGCTGGAGGAAACCAAACTTTGGCAAGGAGATGTGCATTGGTGACCATTTGGTGTGAAACAGTCCCATGCACCATCACTGCTGGCTGAAGAGTTGCCCTGCTGAAAAGCAGCAGAGGCTGTGGCAAACACAAACGTTCATGAGCTAGTGGCAGCCTGTCATAAACAAGGCAAACTATCTACTGGGATGCCTGAGAAGATCCTGGCTAAGAGGCTGAGGGAAGCAATAACCTTCCTCTTCATCCTCTTCACAGTGCCTCTGTTGGCAAGGCTGCAACTGTGACACTGTGCCCAGTTTTGGATCCTCAGAAATTAGAGAATCCAGGGGAGGGCAATAAAGGATAGGGGCTCAGGACACAAGATCTACAGAGGAAGCTTGAGGGAACTTACCTTGTTTAGCCTGATAAAGAGGAGTCTAGGGCTATTCAAAAAGAGCTATGATGATAACAGAGCCAAATTGTTGCTCGCAGGGGCAGATAGTGGGAGAAGGGGGAGTGGCCACAAGACCTATCTTATGATGTAAAGACTGGACACCAGACAAAATTGTTTCATCACTACAGCAGTGCAGTCCTGAAATAGGTACCTGGAAAGTGGTGGAAAGTGCATCTTTGGAGATTTCTGAGAGTTGGCTGGAAAAAGCCAGGACTGGCTAGTTCTAGTGTAGGTGACTCTCCTGCTTCAAGCAGGACTAGAGAGCTGTGGAGATCTCCCTCAGTCAACACTGCTGTCATTCTGTGACCTCTTGTATTGGGGTTTTTTTGTGGGTTTTTTTTTTTTTTTTATGAGACTTTAGAAGTCAAACACAGTGAAGACAAATTGTACATTGGAATTAAATTATCTGAGAGAGTAAAAGATTGTTAAAACTATTTAATGAATGTGGAATTCCCTGATGCAATCCAGAGATCTGATCACATCTGGGGCTAGTTACACTTTACGGAGAGATGATTTCTAAAAGGGGCAGAAAAATTACCTTGAGAGGTGGAGTCTGGCACAACAAAACAACAGCATCAATGACACTCTGTGGCAAAGCCATTGCTGAAGAAGAGAAATATTTGGCCATGACACTGAAGATGTCAAAGTGCGGATACCAAGTGGAAGTCACAGCACAAAACCAGAGCTACCTCTTCTTGGGAACAGTAGAAGAGAAGCAGATTATTTCTTTCACGATTCAAACTGTGTGGTCTTGCAGGGTTACCTATGCTACTTTGCCTTTACACAGGCTAAGGATAGCTGCTGCTGGGCAACGAAGTTAAACACGGCTGACAGCCAAGAACAAGTGTTCTTCCTCAGGTGTTGGGACCATTTCTGTTTAACATTGTTTTTGACGCCCTTGTTGCAGACACAGAGTTGTGTCAGCAGTGAGTTCACAGGTGACACCAAGTGAGGTGGCAGAGTTGATCTGCACCAGGTGTTGCCTTTCTCTGAAGGCGTGATGACCTGGTTCAAGGGCAACACGAACAGCCAAACCCAGGCTGCTCGGACCATCAGCTACAAATGTCAATGTGATGGATAGCAAAAGGCAAAATGGCAAAATGGTTTTTATTAAAACATAGAAGTGCTTTTTATAGTGTAGAAAACGTCACATCCGTTTGCCTACGTCCTAACTCAAGGCTATTGGCTATAGGGAGGGACTCCTATCTTTCCGTTACAGACCCTGACTTCAACATATCCCCCCTCCCTATGCATAACTAAATTGGCTAAAGTGT
>VWZI01016905.1:242705-255732 GCA_013396835.1 Psilopogon haemacephalus | reverse complement strand
GCTGGGTTAAGAAGCTACCCTCTGTGCACTCTAGGAACTTTCTAGGCTGCCTCTTCTCTGCAGAGTTGAATTCCCAGCAGGTGTCTGGCGAGTTGAAATCGCCCACAGGAATGAGGGCAAATGATCTTGAGGCAGCCTCCAGCTGCTTAAAGAATAATAAATCAACCTCTTCTTCCTGGTTGGGTGGTCTATAACAGACTCCGACCAGGATGTCAGCCTTGTTGGCCTTCTCCCTGATTCTTACCCACAGGGACTCCACCTGATCATCCTTAATCTCTACTTCCATGATGTCCAGTGCCTCCCTAATATACATGGCCGCTCCTCCCCCACTTCTTCGCCTGTCTCTCCTGAAGAGTCTGTAGCCATTGATTACAGTGCTCCAGTTGTGTGAGTCATCCCACCACAACATCATAGTTTGCCTCTTGTACCAAGGCTTCCAGCTCCTCTTGTTTATTACCCATACTGTGTGCATTGGTGTACATACACTTCAGCCGGGCTGCTGATTTTACCCCTGTCTCTGGCTTACCACACTCAGCCTCCTTTGGTTCATCTCTAGTACTGCTGTGTTTAACACCCTCCCCCTTCCAGCCTAGTTTAAAGCCCTTTCAACAGTTTGTGTGCCAGGATCTTTCTCCCCTTCTGAGACAGAAGTACCTCATCTGTCACTAGCAGACCTGGAGCTGTATAGAGTTCCTCAAGATCAAAGAACCCAATATTTTGTTGGTGACACCAGCCTCTGAGTCTCTTGTAATCAGGCATGATTTCCTGTCTCTTTTATCATTCCTACCTGCAACCGAGGGTATTGATGAAAAAATTACCTGTGTCCCCAATCCCGTGACAACTTTTCCCAGTGCCCTGAAGTCCCTTTTGACTGCTTTTAGACCTCTGGTATCAATCTCATCACTTCCCACCTGCATAACCAATAAGGGACAGTAATCAGAGGGCTGCACTATATTAGGCAGCTTTTTGGTAACATCTCTGACCCAGGCCCCAGGAAGGCAGCAGACTTCCTTGTGGGAGGGGTATGGCTAACATATGGGACCCTCAAGTCCTTTCAGAAGGGAATCAGCAATAACAATTACCCTTCTCTTTTTTCGAAAGGTAGAAGTTCTGATGTGAGAAAAGGCTTATTTGCTTTAGTCAATCCCCCAGATGGTGCCCTCAACCTCTAGTGCCCTATATCTGTTGTGCAAGGGCAACTGAGCAGGTGAGGGGGGCTGGAAGGGGTTTCCCTTGCCCTTTCTGACAGGCATCTGTATCCATTGCACCCTGTTTCTTGGGTCACCTCCCTCTGCAAAGGGGGTCTGCAGAGCTTGGTGCCACAAACCTAATTCCCTTTCACATTCCTTGTAGTTCTTAGTGTTTCTACTTCATCCTTCAGTTCAGCCGCTAGGTTAAGCAGATCATTGATCTGTTCACACCTAATGCAGGCATTGTCTCAGCTACTCTCAACTTCAAGGCTCCAACACCCATTGCAGCTGGTTGCTTGGATGCCTGCATGCTTACATGTGGGCTCTGGGTACTCAACAGTTTTACAAACAGCCTTTGACTGGGTTTTAACGATGGTGCAATTCCTTTGACGAACTGACCTCCTTTTTTCTTTCCCCAGTGAGCACTGCTGGCTGGGTTCAGCAGCGAAAGCTGCTGTCTTCCCAAATCCTGCTCTCACACCGCTGCTGCTTCTCGTTTAAATCACCTGCGTGCCTGCGCACCCAGCACCACACTTACTTGTTCTGATTTAAACCATTACAGATGAAAAAAAAAAAAAAACAAAAACGAAAAGGAGTGAATGTGAAGCCTGCTGAGGAACAAAGACACAACCAGCTCTCATTAGAGCTCTTCAGATGAAATCTCTACAAATACTGTGACTAACAGTTATGGGCACTCAGGAAACACTGCCCCAGTCCTGGCATGAAGTCCTCTTGTTGGGGCCCCAAGTGAGCCAGGCTGCAAAGAAGCACTCCCCACTGCAGAGCCTAGGGAACTAAATCCTGCTTTGTAGGTTTAGCTTACTTAGGATTAGTCCTTGGATAACAAAGAAATCTGAGAGGAGAAGGCAAGGAAAATCCACCCAGAATTAAGCAGATTTGAAGAGCTGACTCTTACCTTGCAAGGCATAGGCTTTTTGAAGGAGATTTCAGCTTGAGTCCAAACTCCCTTTGGAGAGTCCAAAACAGACCAGATTTTCTCTTGAACGACATGATTCTCCTCGAAGATATAAACAGCAAGAGTGCCAGTCATTTTGAAAAAACCATATAAGGCATAGTAAAAACGCAGACAAAACTGCAGGTTTCCTGGCAGGGTCGGTCCGTACAGACGTCCAATATACTCGGGCTGTGATGTAAACTTTGTGTTTGCCAACAAGTAATAACCTGCAAGAGAATGCAGTTGTTGAGTATTTTGAATACACCATTGCTACAGCTGATTCGCTATTAAAGCAGCTTCTGTGACTGCATCAGACTCTGGTAATAAAACTAGTTACTACTGTCAGGAAACAGATGACCACACTCTTTGAAAAGAGATGAGAATTTTTCTAAATACATCCTTGTGTCTTCAAGATAAACTGGCACATGGCTAAGTTATCAGAAATAAATGCTATTCAAATTCACACTGCAACATTCTCTGGCTTGCTGATTTCACTGGAAACCTGTCTGTTTCAGGGTTGGCACTCTGAGAATGAAAAATAAAGGAGACTTTAGCACATATGATTAAAAACTGTGAATATTCACACAAGGAAATGTGTGAGTTTCAACACATACTAGCAAATCTTTTACTACACAACGTTTCACAGCTTCCTCTTAAAAACGCCTGGAATAGCTAAGAACCCAGTATCTATATTAAAAGCAACCAAAGAAACTACTATATTTTCTTGAATATTTTTGTGGAAACATCCCTTCAGTGATTACAGATCAGTAGATACTGTTATTTACAGCCCTGTGTGACTATTCAATAGGTGACCTTTCCCCTTTATCTATGGGGAGGCACAGCCAGAGTTCCAGCTAGGACAGAGCAGTATACACTGAATTTTAATGGCAGAAAGTTGCAGTCAGGCGGCGTGACCAGTGAGTGTGTGACATTATTTAACAGAGTGAACAATGATACAACAAGTTAACATTCACTCTGGAAGTTAACCTCTCTGGAAGTGTTTGAGGTCTGGCTGGATGGCACTTTGAGCAGCCTGAACTAGGGGAATGTGTCCCTGCCCATGGCAGGCAGGTTGGAACTAGGCTATCTTTGAAGTCACTTCCAACCCAAACCATTCTATGATTGTATGAATCCTTTATATTGACCTTGACTCTTCTAGCGTAAAGGAATTTTGAATTACCAAATCCAGTAGTGTGGTCTCCTGATCTGTACACATTACGCTTCACTTTCACTCTGCTCCATCCTGGGCCATCTTTGTGATCCTGGTAAAAATTACACAGATCTTCCTCAAAATTACAGCCTGCCTTGGCAGGATTGAAAGAAGTTCCTAAAACATAGATACATATGTTATGTTAGGAAGAGCACAGTATAAGCATAGGTGTCTGAAGCATCAGGATGAGAAAGTACACACTATTTCATCTTTCTTTGCATTACAGAAGATGAACATGTACCCATTTGTACACATCTATATATATTACATCTGTGTGTTGTGCATATACAGTGCAAAGTCACAACAATAACAAACTTTCAGTTTTCTTTCACAACTGGGTGTTATCTTCATATTGTTGTTGCAGACCATTTCTATCCTGCTACTTGATATTTAGACAAAGAGTGTTAGTGTGCACATATGGTGTTCTATTTTATTTCAGTTTCCAACGGGATTTTTTTTTAACATCAACATACAATATTCTTTCAAAGTGCAATTAAAAAAAAAACAAAACCCAAACAACAATTTTTATAGTAACCTATTTGGGTGTATGCATGCCTTAAGTATGTATGCCAAGCTTTTGGTTCATGTGCCACTCCCTGACCTCTGAGCTCTGATCTCTGGAGCTATACCTCACACATTTTAACACTGCAGCAAAGAAAGCTTCGCCATTGATAGTGAAGTTGCTTAAAAGCTAAGCCTCTCAGTCCTCTTGATGGCTCCCCCTTGACCTGCAATGTATAATTCATCCCTAGAATTCAGGATTCAGGATGTCATCTCTCCAGACTTCCACAAGGCCTTTGACACAGTCCCCCACAACATCCTACTCACCAAGTTGGAGAGATATGGTTTTGATGGGTGGACTCTTCAATGGATAAGGAATTGACTGGATGGTCACATCCAGAGGGTAGTGCTTAGTGGCTTGAAGTCCAGATGGAGAGCAGTGACAAGTGGTGTCCCTCACGGATCTGTGCTGTTTAATATTTTTGTCAGTGGTATAGACAGTGGGATTGAGAGCACCCTCAGCAAATTTGCAGATGACACCAAGCTGAGTGGTGTTGTCGTTACACCACAGGGACAGGATGTCATCCAGAGGGACCTGGACAAGCTGGAGAGGTGGGCCCAGGTGAACCTCATGAGGTTCAACAAGACCAAGCGTGGACTTCAGCACTTGGTCCAGAACAATAATCACTATTAATATAAGCTGGGGGATGAGGTGATAGAAAGCAGCCTTGTGGAAAAGGACTTGTGGGTGCTGCTGGACGAGAAGCTGGACATGAGCAGACAGTGTGTGTGCACAACCCAGAAGGGAAATTGCATCCTGGGCTGCATCAAAAGATGTGTTGCCAGCAGATCCAGAGAGGTGATTCTTCCACTTTGCTCTAGCGAGACCTCAACTGGAGTACTGCATCCAGGTCTGGACTCTTGATAGTAAGGACATGGACCTGATGAAGCAGGTCCGGAGGAGAGCCACAAAAATGATCAGGAGGTTGGAGAACCTCGCTACAAAGACACGCAAAGGAAGCTGGAGTTGTTCAGCCTGGAGAAGGCTCTGGGGAGACCCATGAGGGTAGTGGAACATTGGAGCAGGTTGACCAGGGAGGTGGTGAGGACCTCATCCCTGGACATATTCAAAGTGAGGCTTGGCAGGGCTCTGGGCAGGCTGATCTAATTGAGGATGTCCCTGCTGACTGCAGAAGCAGTTGGACTAGATCACCTTCAGAGGCCCCTTCTGACCCAGACCATTCTGTGATTCTGTGATTCTATGATTTTGCTTTAGTCTGAAAAAAATTCCTCTGATGAATGGGTCCTTTTAAGGGCTGACCATGTGTGTTTCTCTGCCTGCGGAAAATAAAAGGAGACACCTCTGGTCTCCCCTCTCCTCTATCCTAGCTAAAGAAAAAGCAGATGTAGTACTACTAGGTCCATGCACTGAAGTCATCTTTTGTTTCATTCTTTGGTGAGCAAGTTTAATACTCTGCTATCTCTTCTATTCATTCGGCTAACATCTAGACCTTTCTTGTCCAAAACTTCAAGAAAAATAAGGACAAACTTAATGCTGTTGTATACATGGCTATGCTGATACAAGCAGGATGAAGACATCTTGCTTTTTAACAACTCTGCTTGAAACTACTGTAGATGTAAATAGGAGATAGGTCTGAAGGATTAACCAGCTTTGTTGTATTTCAACAAAATATAATGATCGACATTCACTTCTCAAACAGAGTAACAAAAAAAACAAACAAAGCTTCAAAGTAGGCAGAGCTATAGCTGATGAAGTTTACCAGTCAGAGTACATATTGGGCCATGATAGTGTGCCTAAATCCTGATGGGGGCAAAAAGTACTATAAAATTTATCCCATACTTCAACACAGGTAATCCATGTGGAAGTGAAAATGGAAAACATAGATATGGAAAATGGAAAACTTACAGCTCCAATCCATGCCGTACAGCTAGCATAAATCTGGACTTTTGTTGGAAAACAAAGCTAAAACAGAGCTTGAGGAGTTAACATAACACCTAGATTTACTCAGCCAAGAGTATTGGATTAATAACATATCTGGAATCTATGTCCTATCAATACTTGATCACTGCAGGTAAAGCTAGGAGAGACTAAGCAATAGAGGGGAGGGCCGGGGGGCGGGGGAAATGCCTTTTTCCTTGATCATTTCAAAACATTAGCCAAAAATCCTAACTTGTGACCAAAAGAATAGAGGGGCCCAGTGGGAAACCACTAATCTCCTTTTGATTCTTGCTAAGTGCTATAGTAAATCCCAAGCAACCAGTGTACAGCTGCTCAAGAAGCTGCATTCCCAAGTGCCTCTATGACAGAGATAATAGATTCAGCTTTCTGCTGCTGTAAATACCTAATAAAAAGTAGGCAGATGTGTCACTGTCTGAGACAAATAACGCCTTCTGGAAGAGTTAAGATAGGAAGGTGAGGCTTCCACTTAGACTCTGAAGAACACCTCAGAGCATGTGGTATAGAAGAATATATTCTCTACACAGGCAATCATGAAAAGTCCAAGACATTTTATTCCTCATACAATCACATCTGGAGAACTCCCCTCTCTTTCTGCAAGAGGCTTGGAAGTGGTAATTTGTTCAGAAGCTGGTGTGATGCAAATTCAGCACTCCAGTTGCAAATCACTAAGGCAAGGTCTTTAGACAGGAGAGTTAAATACTGGTTTCTGGACCATATAAATGGCATTACTATCTAATTGCTGTTTTGTGACACAGTAGCACTGGTCATCCGAGAAGGCAGCATCTGCACATCATTACCAAATGTTGTAGGTACTGACAAACAGTTCACAGAGGCAAAGCAAAGGGAGAAAAAGAAGCAGTGAGAACTCATACCTGTCTGATTGCCGCAGTAAATTGGAGAGAAAGAAATGTCATCAAGAGCAATGTAACCTCCCTTGGCACTATTGAAAGCAACTTCAAATATTACCTGGAAAAGATGATTGTCTGTTACTCATCTACCATATACACAACAATAATTTCGGTATCCTCATATTACAGAACTCTGATCAGAAGTCACCTAGAGAAAGAACTGAAGATGATGACAAGCTTTCAGTTCTTCCCTCACATTGTGTTTTTGACAGATTCTAGTTCTAGTTGCATGATGTAAGAAAAAATCCTGTCTTTGCTTTATTTTTAAAATGTTGCCTGTTAATTAAGGATGTGGAACAGCAACGTAAGTTATGAGAAAAAGGAAACAGTTAATCCTTTCTGTGCTATTAATAGCTTTTATGAACCTCTCCTATATTCTGTTTAAGTTATTTTCTTTACAGCACAAAAACTGTTATTTCATTGATGTGACCTCTCCATACTTTTGGTTTGGATTTGACATGGGGAATAATTTCTTCTCCAAAAGGGTTGTCAGGCCTTGGAACAGGCTGCCAAGGGCAGTGGTGGTTTCCCCATCTCTGGGCAGGGTTTCAAATCCATGTAGATGTGGTGCTGAGGAACATGGTTCAGTAGTGAGCTGGCAGTGCTGGGTTGATGGTTAGACTTGACAGTCTTTGAGGTCACTCCCAAACTGTGTGATTCTATGATTAGCCCCCTGTTCCCTCTTGTAGTTCCAGGACATTCTTTTTTTAACTGAGGAGGCTGGGGTTGCATGCTCTGCCAAGCACAGGGGTACCCTGTGCAATGTTCCTGCAGTGGTTTGATATCCTCTGTTTTGCTGTTTTTTCCACTATAGATTGTTTCCAACATGAGTACCACTAAGAATCGTAAGGATATTTTCACAAAACCAACCAGTGTAATACCAAGCTCTAAGTGATCATTAATTGATTTCTGTCTATAGTGCTAGGACTGGTCTTCCCCTTGCATGTCATTTTATATTTATTGACTAAGGAATTCACTTACCATTCACTATTGTGAGACTTTTTCAAATCTCATCTCCTTTCCCATGCATTTGGAGTCTAGCAATCCAAATAGACGACTTGGTCACTCACTTTACAGAGTACAAAAGACTGTGTAATATCTGATGAAATTAGGTTTACCCCTATTAACTTCTGAACACATGCAGGTTTACAATGAATTAACAAATAAGAGGACTTCAGGCAAATAGAAGGAAAGCCAACACACTAGTGTAAGAAGTGTACCTATAGGAAGAGTGTATGTGTGCTTATAAAAATATACATAGGTGTATATACAGAACATATACACTTTATTCTAATATTTTACACTATTTATATATGTATTAAAAATATGGAGTTTGCATACTTATGTGTACAATGTATCTGTGTATCTATATATACCCTATATATACAAGCACACACATTTTGATACATATATATATGTGTGCATATATATCTGTTTTATAAACACATATATAAAAGTATATAAAAGTTTATTTCAATCTTCTCAGGTTTGGGGTTGTTTTTTTAATAAATACTAGGAAATAAAAAATTAAAATATTTTCTTATACTTTTGAAACTAATTATAGTAACCATTGAAAGCTGGCTTTTCCATCAAGGACTGCTCTACTATTAAGACCAAATTTGGACTCTTGTAAAATGACAGAAAGCCTGTATAAGGCAGAGAATAACACCGAAATATCTTTCTAAGTTCTTCTGCAGTCAGAGGAATGCATTTTTATGATAAACAGTATCCTCACTGATCACAGAAATATGGGACTGAGAGAACACTGATCTTATTCAGTAGGACCTGAAAGACATCACATTAGAAAGACTCTACATGAATTTTGCCACCTGAGTTCATCTTTGCCAAAATTAAAGCGTGAGTATGAAAAGTGATTCTTCTTTGCCCATTATGCAGTGGACAAAGGAAAAAACAGACTGCATTTTTATAGCCATTTTTTGGATACTAGATGGCCACTGCCATGTTCCTGATTTGGCTTGTGTTTGTACTGACGTCTGATGCAACCTGGAAGCTGTTGCTGAACTGTACAGGATTGCTTTACCTCCATGGGGTATGGTGCATTGAAGTCAACTTCTGCTAGCAACCAGTCTGCACTCAGCGCGCTGTCTGTTTTCCAGATCTCTTCATAAAAGCCACTTGTGTCTTTCAAGTAAACAGTAAAAACAATGCTACTCTCCTGCTTAAGTTGATAATAAAAAGATAAGCAGCCAGACATTGGGGTTGTGGTCTTTGGCGAGATTAGCTGGGCCACTTCCTGAAAATGCTTGACATAAACAGAGTCGACATACATGTAGTGACCTGAAATCACAAAAGGTACATGGTAGAAGGACATTCTTTAAAGAGCACCACTTACAAGAAGCATCAGGAGATGGGCAGGGACTATATATATATATATATCTATGACCTGGGCAATGATGGTGATTCCTAGGATATTCTAGAAATTTTTAAATAATTTTATCTTTTCCTCCTTTTCTCCTACATAAACTCTAAATTGTTTTATTAAGATACCACTGGACAAACAGTAATTCTCATCTCTTTCTTAAGTCTTTATTTGAGACCATTATATTAAAGAAATAATAAACTCTATGAATTTTGGAAGCCATTCATAAACAGAAAAATCTGTTACAACTGGGTAAATTCCCTGCCTCCCAAGAGCATAGTATTTCCATCTTTTTAGAGCACAGTATTTCTATCTTTTTCCAAGTGCAGCTTTTACAGAGGCAACCCAAGTAAATGATCGAGACTACAAGCCATTGTATTCACTCACATTTTACTCAGTAGTTCATTTAATATATCAAATGAGTTGGCAAATAGCCAGCATTCTTCAAATTTCTCTGCTCAGTCTATCTAAGATTTGACTTCTAAATATTTTATCTTTACTAAGTAGACTGGGGTAAAATCCACATAAAATGCAATTCTGGCTGGGGTAGATGTTAATAAACAGAAAACTGCATTACAGATTAGCAAAATCCCTGCTTCTCAACAGCCAGTATGACCTCCACAGTCTTCAAAGGATAAAGCTTCTCAGACTTTGATTTTGGGTAAGCTATCTTGATTTAAACAGGACACACCCATGTGTGTGAGTACATTGTGCATCTCTAGTTCTTCTTCCTCTGCATTCCCAGAAACACAGCATCAAGCAGCATCACTTGATGAATGAAAATATGGTTCTTTGCAAGCAGAAAACTTAGAGGAGCTGAAATGTAGAACTGACAGGGTACTGCAGCATGGACACTACAAAAAATGCCATCAGTGTTGTATCTACACCACTGTGTTGATTAGCTAATAGTGTTCTCAGTCCTGGAGTCTTGCTTGGCTTCAGTGGAATGAGAGGAAAGGACTTGCTTGGCTGTAGGTCTCCTTCAGCCTACCCACTGCCAGGGAACTGGTGACCTTTCAACAGTACTTGCATGAGTAGTTCTGGGCTTCGCCTTTGCTCTGCAGTTTTACCACATTAAATAGCTAAGTCTGGTCTTCCTGGCTGATGTGTCTGGATAGCACAATTCTTGCAAAAAGAAGGCTCCTTTTTTGGCTTCTCAGTATCTTCTCAGACAATGGTCAGCAGTGAGGGTTTGATGTGAAAAAGAAACACTGCGGCTACAAGAAAACAGATCCCAGACAGTTGGGAGGGTTTCCTATACACAGAGCAGCTGTCTGCTGTTGAAGTTGTGGCGAGTTAAACTTCCATCAAAATCTTACCAGCATTTAGGCACCACAAGGTAATGCACAGCTGGACTGACACTCTGTACTCAACTCACACAATTGTGAAATAAACAAAAAGGCACAGCGGCATGAGTTAAGGAAAGAGGATCAGCTCTGCTTTTTGTGATGCAACTCCTTACACCTTTGCAAGCGTCACACTGTCTGAGATGCACAGTGTGCTGCACCAGCCAACCTTCCTGACTGTCACCTACTGGGGTACCTCATGCGATACTACACCAAAGGTGAAGTTTTATGACTACATAAAACATTCTTCTCTCAACACAATGACTGGGACAAGTATTTCATACAGGGCAAGTGCTGAAACACCTTTAAGTCTTTACAACGTTGTGTTGGTTTGAGCTAATTGGAAAATTTGTGTGAAAAATTAGACTGCTGCCTGAGAGTGAGAAATTAAACACTGTGTCCCTTCACCCAGTTTTGACTGAGAGAGAAGCAGGTTGTTTTGAGAATGTTCCCAAAACATCCAGATAAGTCAGTGTGCTTGCACAGTTCAGTCGGCTCTGGGTCGAGCAGGCTTCACCAGCTTCTTTCCTTTGTCTCTCTGCCTTTGAACTAATTCAGAGTAAAATCACTAAAACCATTCATTCCTTCCTGCCACTAATCTTTCTGACCGATCTTCAGCTTATCTGCAGCATCATCAAGTGGTGAGATAAAGCTGGGGGAAGGAGGGAGAGGTGGTACAGGAGGGTTTGGTTTCCCTCTCCTGGGGATTTTGGTCTCCAGGAGGGGTGTGNTGCTTGTATATTCGCATTGCTGTAAATATAAAGCTTCATTTATTAACTTCCAATGTGTTTTTCTGAGTTTTAGCCGGGGTTCTAAAAGGTGGGGGGGGCAGGTCACTGCAAACCCACTACAAACGTTCATGCCTGCAATAGACTCTATTAACAGCATCACATTTGATTGAAAGAAATTAAATTTCTAGACTGTGCAATTTAACCCATGATTATCCACATATGATCCAATCCCCTAACCTTCCTATTCAGCTCTCCCAATAGCCACTGGAGTAGCAATACAAAATTTCAAAACTTTTTGTGGTCCATATTTTTAGAATGCACAAAAAGATGAATTTTCTCCCTCTTTGTCCAAAACTTTATCCTTATTTTGAGTAATGTTGAAGCATGGCAAAGGGCATAACAATCTTATCTTAAATCTTACACAAAACTTTGTGTGGACTTCTTCAAATTCCTCACATCTTTTTCTAATCTCTTTTTCTTTTCACATAAGTCACTCTTACCCTACTCAATGCCAGGACAAAAGAAAGAGCTCACATAATAATTTGCAGTACAAGAGTCATACGTGGATTACAGACTCAAATTTTCCACTATGCTTGTGTTTTATGTTTGTTGCTTACCCAGTTCACTGTTAAGTGTGTGGTCTTTGGGCAAGACAGACTGAGAATTGCGAATGTTCCCTCCACCGACAAACCAGTTGACATTGGGGTTCCAACGGTTCACAAAGCCACAGAGATGGTTTTCTTCAAAGTCACATTCTGTAATTGCAGACATCACCAGCTTAAGTGCATACATTTTTATTACAGAAGCTGGAAGAAAGTCTATTGCTAAGCACTGTAGTGCAGATTATACCTTTATTTTTTAAAATTTATTTATTAAACTGGACATATACAAATTTAACCACAATTTTTGATCATGTTTTCATAAAATTCGCATTTCTACCCTGTTTGGTCCAACTATTATTTAGCAATATAGGCCTGATGTAATTTAGAACCAAATAAAAGAAATTTAAAATACTACTCCTCTTCATACTATTAAATAGTCAGAGCAGAACTTCCATGGCTAGAAGAAAAGCAGAAAGTGTTTCATAGCAATAATGAGAGTGCTTTGTTTCCCTCATAGAGCCAAAAAATTGTGACACTTCAGCTGGACTCTACCAGGGCTCCTCAGAAATGCAAAGGTCTCCTGACCTCCTAGGCACTGAAATTTCTGAACTCCATTAGAGGTTTGGGCAAATGACACGAGGAAATAGCAGTCAGTGTAAATATCAACAGAGCTTTCATTCTGTAGCATGTAGATGCCACTGCAGGCAGACAGCAGAAATAACATCACAGATGTTATGTCTAATATTTGCAGAGGTCTAGTTTATGAAAACATAATACTTATTCCTGCTTCAACAATAAATAGCTTTAGAATGAATTATTGTATGTGAAATTTCTATACATGTCACAGAGATGGGTGAAATAACACACACATACTAGTGTGTGCAGATTTTAANCTAGGCACTGAAATTTCTGAACTCCATTAGAGGTTTGGGCAAATGACACGAGGAAATAGCAGTCAGTGTAAATATCAACAGAGCTTTCATTCTGTAGCATGTAGATGCCACTGCAGGCAGACAGCAGAAATAACATCACAGATGTTATGTCTAATATTTGCAGAGGTCTAGTTTATGAAAACATAATACTTATTCCTGCTTCAACAATAAATAGCTTTAGAATGAATTATTGTATGTGAAATTTCTATACATGTCACAGAGATGGGTGAAATAACACACACATACTAGTGTGTGCAGATTTTAAAATAGCTTTAAAAATCTTTGTATCAA
>VWZI01016905.1:226680-242683 GCA_013396835.1 Psilopogon haemacephalus | reverse complement strand
GAAAATTGAGCAGTGCTATTCCAAAGCTCCTTCTTTTCCTAGGGCGAGTGGGAGTTGTGCATTGCAACATTTACCAGTGGTGGTGTGGGCTGATTTTAGTCTACAAATGATTTTTTTTATATTTTTTTTTTTTTAATGCAGAGAATACAGCAGCTGAGCACACAGTACTTACCAATACAATATCCAGGAGTTATTTTAATTTCAAAAACTGCTATGCTGGTGGATTTGTCTTGTCCCACTTCACCTTCCAGAACAATCTGCACAGTATAAACCAAACTATAAATTTTAGGATTCCAGAATTGCCATTACCATCCTGGGCATTTAAACAGAATAATCAGGAGAGCAAATCAAATGTCATCCTTATAGTCTGGAAAGGTGCTTTTGCTGGAAAAGCTTGCCAGTACATATTAATGACAATCAATGCACTTTCTTAAGGACACAAGGGACACTAAAGGACAAGGGCAAAGAAGTACAGCACTTCACATATGGAGTGAGGGACTCTAGATTCCTCAGTTGTGGCTATATAGGAGGGTATTGTATGAGCTGTGATGCAACAAGTTTTGGGTGGGAAAACTCTCATCTCAGCTTCTGACTCCTCCTTGAAGTGCACAGAGGACAAGAACCAGTGAGCTCAGCCACAGAGACAAGACCTTTCAGGTCCTATACTTGCTAGAGGACTCCAGGGGGCTGCCGCAAGGTGAGGCATCCTTAACCTCACAGGTCTTTCAGCCGTGCCCTTCTATGAGTCATGTCACACATTTTCTGGGAACAGCAAAGGCTCTGTGACTCAAGCTATCTCTGCTCACTGATTTTAGGGACAGAGAAGTCAACTGACTCACATGCTGCCAGCCCTAGAGGCAAAAGTCAAGAACAGGACCAAGACTGGGCATGTTGAAAAAAACAATCCTTATACCCCAACACATGCACCAGGAAGCCTGTGGCATTTTCTAAAATAAGGCTTACCTTGTACTTCTTTGTGTTGTTTTTTAAATCTAAGCTAGCTATAAGCCAGCTATCTGAAGGCTCCTCAGTTGACCACAGCAAATGATCAAAGCTCTCTCCTTCTTGTCTCAGGTACAGGTTGAGCCTGGCAGGACCAGCTGAATTCTCTGGAGTCACTGCTATCTGATAAATTAATCTGACACAGCTCCACTCCTCAGAGTACAGCTCAGGGCTGGTCAGCACTGCCTTCTCGCCCTCATAAGATGTATCCACAGAAATGTAATGTCCTAGAAACAGACATACATCAGAATAATAAATGTCAAAGACTTTGCTTTGCATCCCTGGACAAAAGTACTTATTTATAAGGGAATCTGGTGCTAAGTCAGGAGACTGGGACCACCACTCATTCATTAAAGAAGTAATTTAACCTTTTTATATCCCACTGTATCCACAAACATAACTTCATGTGCGTCACAGCATTTTTAATCATAATTTTAAGCTTATTGGAATTTTAAAAAAGATGTATCACTATAAAGCAGATTATTAAGTAAGTACTGCCCTCCAGAACTGACAACGGTAGACAGAAGATTTGACTGAAAAGATAATTTACACAGGCAGGAAAATGCTGTAAGATTATTTAGTTGTTTTACAGATCAAGACATTTTAACTTCATTTTTTTTACTTTAGATTTTAAAACAATATATCAAAAACACATTGCGGCCAAAAATTTCTAAAGCATTTCTGGTTTCAAAGAAGAAAACTAGGAAGACACTCTCAAGTAGTAAAACTAAAATGTATAAATCTGCTGATTCAAAAAAACAGTGCTAAATTCAAATCTATATTTAAACACCAGCAGTTTCATTGGAGTTATTTCAAAATTACTCTCCGGATGGATATTTTAGGAGCAGGGCCTAAAACATAAGAAAAGACTGGATGGAGGACTTAGTGCCATTGGATAGGGCTGGGTGATAGGTTGGACCTGATGATTGTGGAGGTCTCTTCCAACCTGGCTTATTCTATTCTATTCTATTCTATTCTATTCTATTCTATTCTATTCTATTCTATTCTGTTCTATTCTAGTCTAGTCTAGTCTAGTCTAGTCTAGTCTAGTCTAGTCTAGTCTAGTCTAGTCTAGTTTATTCTGTAATTTTAAAAAAAGAAAGAAGGAAAAAGAAGATGCAATGACAAGCTAAAAATTCACAAAGAGGTAAAAAATTGCCAAAGAAAAAACATGTAGAGTAAATGGGGCAGGAGAGTCATGAAAACGTGAAATCCACTGCTAGAAAGAAGTAACACACAGGGAGAAAGAAGATTTTAAAATAAAGAACAAAACATCTGTGCCTGAAATAGGATCCCACAGAAAATCTGGAAAATAATCCTTCTAATATAGTGGCAATGTGTATCAGACAAATCCTTTTCTTGTTACCATTTCTCAGCAGACAGCCTGTAAGCAAGAGTTGTGTTGCCAGAGACTGTGTCAAGGCAATCCTTCACAAACTGGCACATTACACCTATCCTCTTTAGATTTCTCATAGCATATAGTTCTTCTTTAATCTCATTTCACTTGACCATAGACCAGCTAGACTGGTGTTAAATATCACTTTCCTTGGAAGCATACCCTTCTCTCTCAAATCCTGCCTAAACCCTTGAAATCTACCAAACCACTGTGAAGTTTCTTCCTACAAGTTCCTCTATTGCCTTTTCAAATCCATATTAAAAAGTTTGCTGATGATACCAAACTGTGAGACTTGGCTGATACACCAGAAGGCTGTGTGGCCCTTCATCAAGACATGGACAGAATGAAGAGCTGGAAAAAGGGGACCCTAAGGAGGTTCAAAAACAGTAAGTGTATAGTTGTGCACCTAGGGAGGAACAATACTATGCACCAGTACAGATAAAGGGTGGGTGTCAAGAAGAAGGTGCTCATCTCTTTTCAGTGGTGTCCTTTGACAGGAGAAGGAGCAATGGTTATGAACTAGAACACACCTCAATATGAGGAAAAACTTCTTTACTGTGAGGATGATGGAGCACTGGAACACAGAAGTTGTGGAGTCTCTGTCTCTAGGTACTTTAAACACCTGACTGGATGTATTTCTGTGTGATCTGTCCTAGGTGATTATGCTTTGGCAGGGTGTTTGGAGGTCCCTTCCAACACTTCTATGATTCTCTCTGATGGGAAAAAAAATTGTGAGGCCCCTCTGGGCAAAGAGCATGTACAAATCCGGTCTAAAAGATTCACAAAGTCCTCTCCCATACACCCCTGGGAAGGAACCTGAAGCAGGCAGCACCTCTGACAATACCTCATTCCTTGGGCAGTGCCTATTATAGCATCCCACTGCAATTGCTCACTCTGTCACCTGCAGGCACTGTGCACAGACAAATGAGTGGTACTTACTTAGGGTGTAGATGCAGCTGTAAGTGGTATAAAGGACTGTGTAAATATAGAAAAGCTGCATTCTCTTTCCTGTTTTAGGGAACAGTATTTTTTTCCCCCTCCTACCATAATTTAAAAAAAAAATATACTGTGTCCAGTTTTAGTCTCTTGGAGGGATATATAAAATCACTGTTTATGTATGAGTAACTTCTTACTGCAGCAGCATATGAAAGAAAAATAAATACAGGAATAAATATTTTTAAAAAGGTATCTAATGCGCCTGCCCAATACTTAAATACTTAAATGCCGCTACATAAAATTTGAGAGCACAAACCAACCACTGGCATACAGGTATCCAGACAGTTACCAAGAGTTAGCATGCAGAGGATCTGCTGCCACGTGCTAGCTTGAGGTATGCTTGCTTTTTCACACGCACAGGGAAATCACCAATGCTGCATCAGAAGACAAATTACTCTCAAGAATTTGTTTTTAGCGTATAGAATTGTCAATATTCAGTTCAGATGAAGAAGCTGTGTTTTCAGGCTCACCTGAATTTAGGCCATTTTGCTTACAAAGAAACCTGCAATTCAGAATCCATACCCACCAATTCCAGTGTAGATGTCAGCCTTATTTTTGTCAGCACTTTATTAGAAACCCCATAGTAAGCAGAGCCTTCATATAACATTATTTCATCCTTTTTCCCTCTCAGAAATAAGTTAGTGTTGCCATAGGAAAGCACATTCACAGGAAGACCTCAAATTACCAGCTACAAGAATTAAATGGTTGCCTGGCTTTAAGACTTGATTATAAGTAGACTAAGGTTCTTCTACAAAAATAGCAATTTAAAAGAGAAAGAAAACCTCACAGAGTTTCCATTTGGGAAGATTGTGTCACTATAAACTTGACTGTCCACTCTCCATTTGTTGTATACTTGCCCTTAGGCTGATTCCCCACTGATATGAGTGCAAGGACCATGAACTCTCTTTTTAATCAGAATTTTGTTGTTGCTTTTTTTAAAAAAAAAATTAATACAACTTATTCATTAAGTCTCTAGAAACAGAGTATCTCATCCCAATCCGCTAATGATTTTAGCATCTTCTGGAAGTTTAAATGTGTGATTGGCTCCAGTGAAAGAAATAGGCACTCAGATAGAGGCCTTTATGTACAAGTCTAAATGCTTTGCTAGTCAGGATCGGGGAGCCTGGCAGTTGGCAGTATCAAGCTCAGAAAATGCTAATGTTAAAATTCTTCCGCATGAATACTGGCATTTACTAAATGGCCTTTATATTAAACTGTATTTCAGCCATAGCAACATGTGCCATTACTGCAGAAAGGAAAGTCTCACAATGCAGACCTCATGGCCTGACACAGAGCAATTGTGAGAGCAAATCAATGCCAAGAGAGAGTTCCTTCAGTTAAAGAAGTAGATAACTTTCCATGCTTAATTGTGGGAGTAATAGAAGGATATTTAACAGTCTATGGAAATTTTGATGAATGCCCAGTGCTGTAGCCTGAAATCTCTCACTGAAAATGTAACATACAGCTCCATTTGCAGTACACCACATGATTTTATTTTCCCTCAAAATCCTCCTCCTTCAGCCACCCACAGCACTTAATTTATAGCAGTCATTCAGAAATTAAGCACAGACTACTCTTCAAAATCACAGAAAAGTAAAAGAAAGTCACAAAATGCTAGGAAAAACCTGATGAAATAGAAACATAAGCTAAAATTTTGTGGCAATTTCTTGCTCAGGGTGGGTAGATGCATCACTAAACAGTTTAACGGGCTGTAGAAATACAGGGAAGCTGCCCTTCCTTTCCATTTTAAGGGAATGGTATGTGGGTTTGCCATTACGGTGAAGACACCACACAGACAACAAAAAACAAGAACTGCTTCCTTTGCTAACAGCTAGCAGTTCCCTGGTGAAGGCAAACACCTACAGCCAGGAGAAAATAATGAGCAAAAGGGGACTCTGAGATGTATTTCTCTCACTACTCACTCACTATTCAGACTGGCAAGTAATGCACTTTTTAAACTCCATTCCTATAATGACCATTTACCTAATGTGTAAATTCATTGTATTCTCCTTGACAGCTGAATCAAACTGTTCATGACCAAGCATGTGTTCATTTTACATTCTTCCATGTCCAAGCAAAATAGTAAGCCCAGGAAGAATTAAGACCCTGTGTTTCAATTCCATCTCTCCGCAATGCAACTATACACTGCTGCAGTAAGACCTTTAAAATCTTTCTGTATGTATCTCTGTCATCTTGTTGTTGTACTAAGCAGTTCTGTCCAGAGTCTCAGCTACATTTGGTGATGCATTAACTCTGAGTCATTCATGCAGATTTTCCAAATATATGTAGGTTTTTATTTATTTATCTTAAAATTTATTTACTTCCCATCAATCAATAATGAACATATCAGTGGTGCAGGGGAAGGGGTCCAGCAATACTACTTTTTTTTTTTTTTCCCCCCACAAAACCAGTGCAGAAACTACACTGGTTGCTTTTTCTGTAAGTAACATAAACAAGACAAAATGCCACACACTGACTAATAAACTAAACAAAATTCCATTGAGAAAACTGAAAAAGACTAACTGGGATAACTAAAATTACCAGTTAGTTCCTCAATGATGTAGCGCTTCTAAAATTTTGGAAGAGTAGCCACAGACATGTTAGACTTTGCAGGATTTATGTCTGACCCAGCTGGTTTAGTCCAGCAACAGTGCAGCTTTACAAGAAAAACTGCATCAAAGCAGTAAACTTCAAGAGAAACTATTAAGAAAATATGAAGCAGAGTAAGTTAGGTAATTTACATTTGGTTAGATAATCACTTGCAAGAAATGTCATAAAGTAGCCAGTCACATTTGGATTTTCTCTGTACTTCCCATATAGCTAGAGGAAACGATATTGGCATGGTAATATTACCATGGTTTCTTAATAGAAATTTGATTTACTGGTACCTTCTTTGGAACCTCAGCGTCTGATTATGGGCTTTAGGATTTCTTTCAAAAATATTCTGCTGCCAAAAAGAAAAAAAAAAAAAAAAAAAGGCAGCAAAGCAGTTCACTTTTTTAGGACCTGTTAAGCCTTCTCACATCTCTAGGAAAAGCTAGCTAAAAACATTAAAGATATAACCAGAGAGACATAACTTTGTAAATGAAGTTTGCACATAGAGGCTCTCCCTGGGTACAGATGAAGTTTAGATGAAGGTTCAGAGTTTATGAACTCAGAAGTTCTAACATCTACTTTATATGAGATTTTGAGTGAACCTAGGAGAAGGTTTGTGGCATCATACAGAAAAGCTTCAGACTCAACACCACTTTTCCTTCAATTTCTTTTTAATAGAAAGCAAACTTCTCAACTAAAGTGGACAGTCTTTGCTAACAGTATGCCATGAAAAACAGAACTGTGTATATCAGTGCTAATTTTTCTTCTGTCTAGTTGTAGTCTTCTGAAGAAATTCCTTCCTCTAATCTGGAAGTCACTATGCATTTTGGTAAGGCTTTCTAGAAGGAAGAGGAAGAGCTGGAGGTCCAGGAAAGCTTTTTTCATGCAGTAACTAGTGAAAGCTAAAAGTTGCTTGAGCAAGTGACTTTTCAATTAGAGATAAAGATTTTACCCTCCAATTTCATGAAGAAAGCAAAATAAATTCCAAGCCTGATCCCACACACAAAAGCCTGTACAGATATTTCAGTTGAGTCCACAATATTGTGCTGGGATTAGGAAATCAGCTTAAACTGCAACTACAGTGGAGATTTTTCATGAGAAGTCAAATGGATTCAATCTGGAATACTCTAGTACCTTTCAACCCACAATCAGAATGAGCTGCTTGTAATTTGAGCTGGAGGTCTTTGCTGAAAAGTTTTGGTTCATATAAAAAGCTAGGCAACATTGGGCTAGAGGGCACCAAGGCCTTACCCCAAGTTCTCACGCCAGATGACATGGCACAAGTCTGCCAAGGTGCCAGTGCCAGCTCCCAGCTGTCTGTGGGCTTATCCTTTCTGCTCTCATCTATATATGCTGATGGACAGGTCCCTTCTGGGTGGTATTGGTCATGTCACCAGACCTGACATGGATGAAGAACTGCCAAAACCTCTTGTGTGAGTAAGGTGTTCCAAGTAGCAGCAGCACATCCCAGGCAGCACTTCCTCACACTACTGCTGCTGGACCCAAGGAAGACATCTGTCCACCATCCAGGCCCCTGGGTGGTCTGCCCTATGTACCTCATCCCAGCCTGATCTGGCAGATAGGGAAGTGCAGCAACAGCGGTCCACTCCTGTGAGAGTCAGTGTTTAACTTGGCCTTTGGGAGACTTGCATTGGCAGCTTCTCCCCTTAGATCCACAAGAGAAGAACTTCACAGTATATGCCGGGACCAAGAACTTCACAGTATATGTCATCATAAGGAAAAAAAAAAAACTTTTTTGGTCTTCCAACCTCCTTATCTCTCTCATCTGTATTTTTTTTTAAAAGCAGATCTGTGGAAATTGCTGAGGGACGGAGAAGCAGGAGGTGGTCTCTGTTTCATGTCTTCAGTGACTGACATGCACAGCTATTGTCAAGGCATTTCCTCCTGTCGTGTGTCTGTAGAAGCCTAAAGCTGTCACCGTTCTGCAGCAAAACCCCAGGGTTTTGCCTGACTGCTGGCCGCTACCCAAATCCCCTTCACTGCCCAGGCAGGGAGGGTGCTCGATGGCCCTGCTAAGTCTGCCCCAGTGCTACTCAGCTTTTCAGGCGGCTGAATGGGGTTTCCAGGCAACCTTCGCAAAGCCGCCTTGTATTTACTGAAAACAAAAGCATTCTGTAGAAAAACAGGGCGCTGGGCAATGCACAGGCAGGCGGTTCACCCACACAGTCACACGCCTTCCTCCAGCTGGATGGGCAGCCCTGGCAACAGGAGCTCCTCCAGCCCCTCCTACCTCACCTTACTTCACAAACCGAATCTCCCTCGGGTACCGAGTTTACCGTCTGACTGCCGCAGTCACCGGACCGGGACAGAGAGCTCCTGTTTCCCAACACCAGGGGATGAATCTTCAAAGGCTCCTTTCTCAACTTAAGGCTTGGATAACTACCAGCCACAACTCCTGCCTTGTCCTTTGCTCCCTCAGAAAAGTTCAGAAACACAGCTGTTAGCAAGCCTGTCAAAAACCATAAAAACAATGCAATTAGCCATGAATAGCATCTGATCGCAGATATTGCCACACTTGGCAATGCCTTCCAGGTGCAATCCATCAGAACGCCTGTGAAGGTCTGGCAAAGTTTGGCTGTTTCTGATTTAAAGGAGTCGCTTCACTGCACTGGGGATGCTTGAACATGTAAGAGCTTTTTGGCAACAGTCAGATCCTCTCCTTGCTCTCTTTGAATTCTCAAGATCTTTACACCATGCATCATCTACATGAATCTTCTGATTGTTCCAAACAACATTCCTTCACAATGACCTCACAGATTTTTATACCCTTCTCAAGTTTTCTTCCTGCCTGTTTCACCTAATCAGTCCCAGTAAGCTGCTGTTTCAATCACTTGGTTCTCCTTGTCCTGCTGTTTATTACACAATTTTGACAACCTTTTTATCTGCTGATAGAAAGGCTTCCACGTTTTTCTCTTATTTCCCTTGCAACAGCTCTTTCAAAAAGCATTCTCTGTGATTTCCATGGGAGAGTATACCTAAGCAGGACTTGGGTAAGATTTTAAGACTCAAGACTCCCTGCAGTTAATTTCTGAATCAGAAAATAATTCAGAAAAGCCTTTTCTTTACACTCTGGCATCCTAAATCAGCTTCCATTGTCCTCCATGCACATGGAATATTAAAGAAAAACAACAAATAAAGTAAAAATCTTCGGGTATCTATCCGTCCACAGTGCTCATCTATTTCATTACTAGCTCTGTCCCTTTGCTAAATCACATTTCCACCAGGATCAAGGACACAGGTGAAAGCACTACTATAGCTCTTCTAGCACTGCTGCTTGTCCAGGCAGAGTGCACCACAAGACTTCCTCTCCTCTGAAAAGAATATGAAATTTCACTCTTACAGTATTTCCTTGCATTATGTTGTCTATTTTGCTCATTGCTTCTTTCATTTATTTATGCGGACGCGTGTAGTGTGATGTGGTGGAGTATGGCTGTAACATATTATGAGCTTGGCTCTCTACTATGTGCTGAGCATATCTCAGCCTGCCCAAGGGAAACCTACTTGTTCACAATCCACACAGCTTTAGTACTGTTCTGAAGAAAAATCTGTTAGATTTGCAACCCAAACCAACTCGTTGACCAGAACCCCACAGGGGGACCAATGCAAGGAATTTGGTGAGTCAAACCATGACACAGGGGACCTATGAGATTTATGAGAGGCTGTTTCTGGGGCCACACTTCTTTTCAGATCAGAGTGAAAAGCACAGCCAGGGGGGAATAAAATCATCCCTGATTTGGTTGCCACATGGCAGGATTTTCAGTGATCTGGAATATTTTGTGCTTCAAAAGCAAGGAGAAACTTCCTTGGTATGCCACAAAGGGCATAAAATAGTCCATGGCACTCACCATGTAAGCAAGATTCCTAAGCAAACCTGCACTCAGTGGGAAGACTGGTCACAGCAGGCAGCAGCCCTTGAAGGGAGAGGACAAGCAAGCCTTCAAGATGGAAGAAGCAAAAACAGAAGTTTGCCCAGCATGACATTGCTTAGGTCCAAGAGGGGACAGGGTCTGTAACACTGCCGCTGCAGAAGGAAAAAACCCTCAACAGTTACATCTTCTGAAGTGCACCTACAAACCACAGGAATGCAATCAGTGAAAGGTTATAAATCCAGAACTTTTCTACTGCATAGATCTGCTCTCTCTGCACTTGCCAAATCACTTGGTCTACTGCATCCCCCCCAAAAACAGCTCATCTATCTAAATGCTTGCCTGTGTCTCTCAGCTGTATCAAATCAGTTAAAAAAAAAAAAAGTAATCTTTGTCTTTCCAAAGAAAGTAATAAATATGCTTTGTCTATATAAATTACATTTAAAATACACTTGGTCTACATAAATTACATTTACTCCAATACTCACCTGGGCGTTAGCTCCTGCATAGACTGAAAGGTAGAACATCTGTGAGTTCTGTTTCCTGCTTTCTGTAAGCTAGGTGGTTTTATACTTATTTTCTCTCTTTTTAATATCAAGATCACTAGGATGACTGTCAGGCTCATGGTGGGCCAATCAACGATTTCAAGTCACAAAATAAAAACTGAATTCCTAATGGCTGAGCTACAGATTTATATCCATGTCCTGAAATAGCCACCTACAGAAAGTGCATACAAGTAAGCTAACCAGATTCCAACAAGTTCTAGCAGTATCCTAGCAGGATCACCTGAGGGAAACAGCCTAGCCACACCATCAGGTTCTAAAAGCTGTTAGAGCTCTCTGTCTAGTTTATCACCAGTTGCTGCTGTGGCTGCTCCTTAGCTGCTGCTGTGTTTACTCAACAGCTGCTTTCAAGTAATCCACTTAAAGCAAGGGAGCAGTCACAGTGACTCACCTTCTGGCCCAACAAGCTTCATCCTAGACCAGGAACATGCAGTTAGTGAAGATTCAGAAACTGCAACCAAAAAAACCCGCAGCCAAAGAACACATCTATTGATGCTGAACATCAAAATTCCCGGGATGGCTAATATTTTCTGGAGGCCTGCAAAGCTGCATCCAGTGGTTCACCACTAATCAACACTAGTGGCTTCATTTCCCAGAAGTGTTTCTAGAGTTGCAGTTCTGTAAGTCATTCCTCTCTGGCAGGTGGCTGGTAGCAACTGAGAATGTGTGTGAATGTGTACAGACAGACTGACTAAGCCAAAATTGTAGAAAGGGTTTTTTCAAACATTTAACAGAACAGCTCCAGGCTAGATAACTGTAATCTCTATAACATCTCATGCACATTTTAGGGGAATGGAAAGCAGTTGTACAGTCAATCCTGAAATCTACATTTGCTATTTGATCTCTAAGTATAACCTCTTGTACTTTCATATTCATTAGGTAGTGAATCCTCTATGCCTCAAGATGATTGCTAAAGGACTTTTATTCTAGTATACTGCATCCAACTTTCTGTCTCTTCCATTCAAGCAGAAAGCACACTTGAAATGAAACATATCCACATTCAGTGGTAGAGTACATCCATTAGAAGCTGATCATGAGTGCTCTGGTCATAACCATAATCCTGCAAGGGAGTTCCATTCAACAAATATTAATGGCAAATTCTCATTTAGCATCCCTAATCAGAAACTGTTAAAACTGAGAAAATTAAAAGAGGCTACTTTTACATCCCAGGAATCATGGAATCCAACCTATGAAGGCTACTGTGTGCTTTTATTTTCTTCCTAAAATACTATTCTCTATTCCTTTTTGGTGAGTGGATAAATTTAGAAGTATAAAATGCTACAAATCAAAAGCCAGGAATAAAAGCTTACTTTGTTGTTTGTTGGTTGGATGTTTGTTGTTTCTCCTCTAAAATATCCACATGCTTATTAACCCCAGAATGTTGTTCCACTTTTTACAAGGATTACAGAAAATTGCAGACTGATACTTTTACTGCTGGCCTCAAAATTCAAAAGATACTGAAATATTTTACAGGATGCTGTGGGCCTCTGTGGGAAAGAACTGGTATCTGGTGGCTCTCAGTAGTTGTAGGCTCTGGAATGAGTCATTGGATGGAGATTTAGTTTTGGAGCTTCAGCTTCAAGCAAGATATTTGGACTACTCAGAATTATGTTTGTAACCATTATTTGGTATTGAAAGCCAAAGAATATCTCCTCGTGCAAACTCCAGTCTAAGGGAACAAGAAGAAATCAATGCCAATGACTACTACAAATTCTTAGGCATTTGAGAGAGTTATGAACCAGTATTTCACTTTCCACAAAGCATCTAATTGCTGACCATAATCAACAGAGTTTTGATACACCTTAGTTTCCCTGGGCTTTGCCTGTCTACTAAAGCAGACATTGAAATTCTTCTTCAAGACTGAGTCAAAGTCAGTGAACCACTTCATACATCTATCAGATGTCACACAGTATACGCAAAGGTCTCAGTCACCTGTCTGGCCCCATCCACTCTTCACACATTTGCCACGCTGTGGTGACCTCTCTGCTTTCCCTCACTAGGCAATGGTCAACAAACTAATTCCTTCAGGCAGCCTCTTCACATATTTTTCAGTTGTCCAGGGACACTTGCCATTGCAGATGCTCAGACACTATTCATTACACAGGCCCTGAATATTTTAACTTTTTCTCTAGATAACTTTGGAAGCAAAAATCTAATGGAAGTTGTGGTGAATGTTAACACTACAATGTCATTCCAGTGAATAGCCAGTATTATCCTCAAGCATTTGTTCGCAAGGACATTTAGCACACCCTGGTAGAGCTGTAAGCTACGTTTATCAAGACCGAAACAAGACCTGAGTTATAAACCAGTCATTGGAAAAAGTCTCTCAACCTGACCCTGCCAGTTCACAACCCTGTTTCCTTCAGGATATCCTCCCTGACTCCCATTTCACTGCCAAAGTAAGTAAAACCTTGTCAAAACTTTCCAAAATATTAATCAGCTTCCATCAGACTTCCCTGCACAGCCTCAATGGATTATTAAGACTATTAGGCCTCATTCTGCTTACTTCACATACTAAAAATCCCAGGGTGGTCATACTGGCATTAATGAAGTTTAGAAAAATATATGAAATAACATTTATATTAACTTACCTTAGTGCACTTGAGCCAACAAATCTCACCTAGCACTTACACTACCCAAGGGAGTGCCTTCCTTGTAAATGTGTGTCCTTATTTTATTGCTCAGAATATAATCAAAGGACCCCAAAAGACTGCATCAGCTTCCCAGCTGGCGGTTACTACCCAACAGTGTCCACAGATGGAACTTCAGGAAAGAATTAAGTGGGGAAAAAAGCATAGTAAAGCACTCCCTTGCTGTGCCTTTCTAGTCCTTGCTGCCATTTTTCAGCATGGACTGCCTGAGCTGGTTGTGGTACCAACTGTATCAACAGATGAGCACAGCTGAGCAGCATGTGCCTTGTACTTATTTTAAATAAAAAGCAGCTATGCAGAAAATAAACCCTGCAGAAATAACGTTGCTCTCTGCCAAGATTTATGTGGTCTTTCTAAAAACAGTCCTTGGTCCGTTTCTTCTGAGAAAGCCTTTTAGCGTCATATTTCCCATAAAGTAGAGTCCAGAAGATATTTGAGACAAATGTTGGCATGCTTGAAGGTGTTAGCAAAGCTCATGCAGTGTCAACAAACACATTCAGCATTTTCTGTATGTTTACAGTTTCCCCAAGAATGGTGATTTCTCTGCTGGTTAAGTATGTCCTGCAAATGCAGCCTTTGGGTGCAGCCTTTGAGTTAGAGCTTGTGCTGGGCACACACAGTCACTGCTGTATGCTGCTCCCCATGCTCAACAGTGTCAGTTGGAGTCCTGATGTTGCCTGGCTGGTCACTGGCAATGACTCACTGCTTTGTTTCTGGTGTCAAGAAACAGATTTCAAGTCTCAAATTGTGCCATCAGCTGATCCTATCAGTTTTGTCTGCTACTCTGCAAAGTCGGAAACCTCTGCTGCCTGTAGAGAAAGGTCATTGTTTACTGAATAAATCTGTAGTTGTACTTGGCCAAGACACCTCTGGGATTGGCAAGTGACTCCTATGTCTGCTTTAACAGAGGCAAGTGACTCCTTAAGACTGATTTGACTATCCCCGCAGTCTTTACTTTCGGTTCAAATTTCGCACATATAATACCCATCTTTCAAATGTGAAGGTGTAGGATGGTCTTTTCTACCCTCTGCTCCAGGCTATACACTCAAATAGCATTGACAGCTGCTCTGCTAATCACATACATGAGATGTTTGGAATGAAATGTGCTATCAGCACTACTTTCTGACATCATTTCTACCCTCTCCTTCCACTGTGAAGCAGGGGAAAGACACATCTCTACAGAACTGGGAGGGTGAAACTCCCAGAGCTGCTTCCTCCTCTTCAAAAGCTGAGAATAAACTGGGCCACAAGAGCAGCTGCTTGCCAAGTTTTATCTTGGAAAACAAGGGAAATATTTATGACCACTTGGAACTTGGGAGGAAGGGGGAAAAAAAAAAAAAAAGACAAACAAAAGACAGCTTTTCCATGTGTGACACTGAAATAACCTGAAGTACTGAGTCAGTATTCCTATAACTATGGTGCTCTAAGAGGAGAAAACACAAGGTCTCACATCAGTTTTTAAAAGTCTGGCCTCTACAGATACCAAAAAGCTGTTAAAAGCCAGCTTAGGATACAACAACAATCTAAAGGCAAGAATTTTCACATTCAGAACTTAAGAAAATATAAGATCACTGCAAACACATTTAAAAAATAAAAATGTTAATGAGAAATAAACTGCATGGTGCAAATTGGCACGTAAATTTTTAAGAAGCAAAAAAGCACAAAATGCTTTAGAGAGCAAGGGATACAGCATAGCAAGCAGCAAAACAAGCACCCAAGCTGGGATATTCATATATATGGCTGTTTCCTTGTTTGTAAAAGTGCTCTGTTTTATTGTCTTTTCCACAGGTTGGTTTGGGTTTTTTTGAGTTTTTTTCCATGCTGACTTTTAAAAAATCTGCTTGCAAAATATAAATCAAAGTCTGCAATATCTTTTACATTTTGCAAATAAAGGAATCGTTTCTTTAGTTCTTCTGACCTTGAGGCAAAACATAGTATTAACAGCCAGGAACTGGCCTCAAAAAATGCCCGTGGTTGTCTTTACAACCCTCTGGGGAGGAAAAAGGCTCTTCCAGCCTGCTCTCAGACCCATGAACCAAGCTGTTTCAGAATAAAGACTGATTCTAGCAGGAGAAGCATACAATGAATTTTAAACCTGCTTTCCTCCTCTACTTCTTTCTGTCATGCTAAGTCCTGTCAGGTGAAAATTACACTCACACGACCTCAATGAAAACAGACTTTTTTAAACTGGGAAGTTACTTCCTGCTCAGTTACTTCAAGAAAAACTAAGCCTGTAGTTACTTTTTAGTATCTCACTCCATAGTTAATTAAGTAGTGTATCCGGGCTTAAACTCACAGCCATTTGTTAACCTCAGAAAATTCTCTGCTATTGAGAATGATGTCTTTAATACAGACAGATACAGATTTGATGGATGGACTACTCAGTGGATAAGGATAGCCACATACAAAGAGTTACAGTCAACAGCTCAATGTCCCTCAACGGGCATCTTCATGAAGGATACCGTGAGATTTGAATGCATCCCTGGTAGATTTGTAGATGACACTAAGCTGTGCAATGCATTTGACATGCTGGAGGGTTGGGATGCCATCTTGAGAGACCTGGGAGCTCGAGGAATGATCTGTGTGAACCTCATGAAGTTCAGCAAAGACAAATGCAAGGCCCTGCATCTGGGTAAGGGCAATTTCCACTCCTGTGCAGAGGGTTTTGGAGATACTGGTGGATGTAAAATTGAACATAACCCCATAATCCACACTTACAGCTCAGAAAGACAATAGCAGGAATGAATAGCAGGATGAGGGAAGTGATTCTCTCTCTCTACTCTGCTCTCATGAGGCCCCCTATGGAGAGGAAAAGAGGAGAGGAGAGGAGAGGAGAGGAGGGTTCAAGATACTGAGGGGCCTGGAACAGCTCTGAGGAGCAAAGGCTGAGAGCCCTGGGGCTGACAGCCTGGA